>JAJPUD010001741.1:67048-86862 GCA_023553655.1 Myrmecobius fasciatus | reverse complement strand
TCTCCTTTCCTTTCCTTTCTCCTTTCCTTTCCTTTCTCCTTTCCTTTTTTTCCCTTTCCTTTCCTTTCTCCTTTCCTTTTTTTCTTTCCTTTTTCCTTTCCTTTTTCCTTTCCTTTTTCCTTTCCTTTTTCCTTTCCTTTCCTTTTTCCTTTCCTTTCCTTTTTCCTTTCCTTTTTCTTTTCCTTTCTTTTCCTTTTCTTTCCTTTTTCCTTTCATTTCCTTTCCTTTTTCCTCTTTTTCCTTTCCTTTCCTTTCTTCCTTCCTTTCTTCCTTCCTTTCTTCCTTCCTTCCTTCCTTCCTTTCTTCCTTCTCTTGCCCCCCTCCCACAAATAGTTAATATATAGAAAAAAAAAACTAGACTCAGTTTAAGGATCAATCCTTGTTTCAAGTTAACATTTTATAAGATAATGTTATTATTCTACCCATGCTAGACTCTCATTTTTTCTAGCTTTTATATAGTTTTAGAACTTCTCTTTTAAGGATATAAAGATTCTTATTGATGCAACAAATATGTCATTCAAGAATAGACAGAACAGGTTTATTTCACACTAATAAATAATAATGTCATGATTTTTCCCCATCTAGATTTGGATCATGTTGGGTATTGTTTGCTTGTTTTGTTAGCAGTAGATATTTTGAACATAAACTTGCACATACTACAATAAAACTTATAAGGACAAGAATATGGGAATGCAAATCCAAAATCAAGGAACAAATCATATAAGTTAGAAAAGTCCTTGTGATATAAATAGAATTAAAACTTTCTGTTCTTTGTCTTCTCTTACCCCTTATTGATTAATATAACCCAATGGCATCACAGGGACTTCTACATATCCTCTCTCAGCTTAGAAAGTCTCAGACACAGACCTGATGACCATTCCTTCTATCTTTGATTGACTTGTGCTTTTCACCTCCTGCCTTCTTGGTGCTCAGTGCCATTGCTCTCTCCCAATAAATTCTTGCATTTTGAAATGTGGAAAGGAGTTCTTGTAGGTGGACATGTTTTCTACACTTTTCCATCTGTATGAACCAAGATCAGAGAGTAAGCTTTTTTTTATGTGAAGAACACTGAGCATTTATTTTATGCTCTTTTGGTTCACTGTCAGAAACAAATTTCTGAGGCACAAAGAGAGATAGTTTAGTTAATTTAAGCATTTAGTATTTTTTAATAATATGGAAACTACAGGTGATTCGGAGAAGATGCTTTTTATTACTTTAAAAATTTTGAAATGAAGACTGGATGAATTTCACCAATAGGGTAAAGTGAATTTTAAAGGCTCTATTGTCAAATGTAAAGAGTAAATCAAAGGGGGAAAAGCTAATTAGGAAAAATGTTTAAATTCAATAATCATTAAATGCCTACTACCTACAAGGAATTTTTGCATGCAAATTAACCCTTGGCTCAAAGGCCAATGGGAACCTTTTCTAATAGGTGAAGATCAATACCTCATGCCTTCATAGGGATGGATAGAATTGATGAAGGCAGGAGAAAAGACATATTTTGAGTTATTCGGGCTTTCAGCTTTGAGAATGAAGATATGTTACTATAACTTCTTTTCAGGTTGCTGAAGAGAAAGACATACCCCTGGAAGAAGAAGTCTCTAGTCTCCTACCTGCCCTTATTCCCAGCTTATTATACAAGAAACTTTGGGAAATTTTCCCTTAGGTGACATCTAAGACCCTCTCTCGTGGTCGAGGAAAAGATGCTAAAGATCTCTATTCTTGCTGCCTTTTGAATAACCTCTAGACATTATCTTGTAGTCATATATAATCTACATGGGTAAAATCAGTACCACAAAACACCCCCCTCCAACACACACATACAAACAAATTGAAAGGAGGGTAGTAGAAAAAAATAGATCCATGAGTATAGGAAAAGAGAAGAAACAAAGGAGAAAAGGAAAGCTTTGACAATGTTTTTATGAAGGCAAAGGACCTTTTTTTTCAGGTGTAATTTTGAGTACATCACTTAAACTTCATGAACCTTAGTTTCACTTTATGTTAAATTAAAGGATTTCATTAAAAGGCTTGTGAGCTCCTTTTCATATCTAAATTCCTGGTCTTATGATCTGATAAATGCCACTATTTATAAATATAATTATACATACTATATATATATATTTATAAATTTTCTTCATCCTAGAAAGAATAATTTTGAATATTCTTTTATTGAAAATTGAGGGCAATAGAGAAAGAAAAGCTCTAGAAAAGAGTTTCAGGGATTGCGGATTTCTACCTTCATAATGAGAAGAATACACATGGGATTATTTTAGGTGTGAATTGTATTAAATAAGTATGTATTAGACACTCTGTATGCAAAGACTGCAGTAGCATAAAATGTTTAATTTAGTTACTGTCCCTGTCCTCATAGAGCTTTTTCTCAAGTGATTTCCATGTTATCATGATCCTGATTAGAACTCAGAGTTGATTTTTAATGGTATCTGATAGCTTGAAAGCCTTACTGGTTAATGGTGAAACCATTCACCGTAATGATTTACCATTGCTCCAATCTTTGGTTTTTTGATTCAATTCTGCCTTCTAACAATTCACAGGATCTTAGAGGTGGGGAGGCCCTCAGAAGCCAACTAGACCCAGGCTTATAGATTTGAAACTGGAAGGTATTCCAGAGATCATGTAGTCTAATTCCTTCATTTCACAGATGAAGATTCCAAAGCCCAATGAGGTTAAATATGTTGCTCAGGCTTACCCACATAGTGTCAGAGGCAGTATTTGAACCATTTCAGCTAATGTCCCCTTTTGCTAATTTCAACAAAAGTATATTCTGGAGAAACCATTTTCTTATTTGCCTTTTTTGGAGGGAAAAAGGAGGTTAATCCTTTCCTTTTTCTTGCTAATAAGTGTTGGTATGTAGTATGAAAAATGGTGTTATATAAAGACATCTGAGTGTCTAACACTTGTGCTTCAGGTGATCATCAATGTTGCTTCGATGTTCAGATAAGACACCTGAAATATCATTAAAACAATTTTAATCTTATTTCACATTTCACTCACATTTCCTTTTTACAGGTGAGTATTTCCTCTGGAATAGCTAAAACCCTCATGGATTCCTACTTTCATTAAAGACCAGCCTGCTGAGGGATAATTTGAACTAACAGAGGAGGGGTGATGATATGCAGACTTTTTATTTTATTAAATTTTATTTTTTCTCATCTTAACTGACCTAGGGGGGAAGCAATTTTTGGCCTGATGAGGCACCTAGCTGACATGCAGACCTGGCTACCTGACAGTGGCCTGAGGCAAAATTCAGAAGCAATGGACTTGATTTTTGGTTAGCCCCTGCTGTCTTCTGAATGAATCTTTATCCTTTGCAGTTCTTTTTTGATAGGACTATTATGTAACCTATTATTATGAAGGTCCGTAAACCTTTGGTTGTCTGTGACTGTGAACTCTCCTTTGATAACTGACCCAGAAACCTTGGACTATTTTGGTCCTATGATGGAATTAAAACAATACCACCCAGAAGGTCATTGTATGGTTGTCTGGATTATCATAATGCATTTGGCTTGTTTGCAGAAACTTCTAAATGATTGATAAAGAGCTTAAATAGAATGCTCTTGATCAAGAGAGAAAAGAAGCTGCTGTAAAGCTGATATCTTTCTAAGGGCTACTTGCAAGATGCTCAATTTCCTTTGAACACAGCATAAAGAAAATATATTCTTAGTCCCAAGAGGAATGACTTTGCTACCTCCATATAACATCCGATTTCTGAACTTGTCAGGCTTTGGACAGAAGTTTTATTTTCCGTTCCAAGGTTATAGATCTCTCTCATAGCCCTCAGTGCTGTAATTTGCACAGGGGAAATGACCAGTGAATATTTGGTGAGTGAATGAATGAAAAGATGAATTAGGGAGAGGTCAGGATTGTGTATTAAATGAATGAGAAAATGAATTAGGGAGCAGGTCAGGATAGTGTATTAAATGAATGAAAAGATGAATTAGGGAGCAGATCGGGATACTGTATTAAATGGAACATGTAGGATAGAGGTCTGCCCAGAGAAACATACTTCTGCTAATCCCCATCTAAAATAGTGCTGTCTATTCTAGTAGTATTTCTAAAATAGAAAAAGGGGTAACTAATTCATACATAAAGATCCATGTACTGTCACATATTGACCAAATTTTAATATAATAATAACAATATATAATATAAAATTTATTACCTTTTTATTTATTTTGTTAAATATTTCTCTATCTTGTTTTAATCTAATTAGGCGTGTTGTGGACTATATGTTTGACACTTCTGATCTAAAGCTCTTAGAATCCTCTTTTTTTCAAGGATTATCTCAATTAATACCTATAAGTATAGGAAGCTGTCTCTGATCCTTCACAACTCAGAGGATTCTCTCTAAAACTTTTCTGAGGATGCTTATTCTGCATCTTCCCTTTATCTCAAGTTCTTGTTCAATTGTGTCCGACTCCTTGTGACCCAATTTGCTATGTCATTGGAGAAGATACTAGACACATGCTTTCTTTTCTACTTCATTTTCAGGTGAATTACTGAGGCAAACAGAGTTAAATGACTTATCTATATCACGCAGCTAGTAAGTGTCTGAGATTTGAATTCTGGTTTTCCTGACTGCAGGCCTGAGCTCTCTCCATTTTGCCATGTAATTTGTTCTTTATCTCAAGCATTCCCTATCTTACATTTAACTGAATATACATCATAGCCCTCTCCTCTTCCCCAATCAGTAACATGTAGCATCCCTTCCCCTATAAATAAATGCATTTTATTGCTTTTGCATCTTTTTGGCACCCAGGACTAGAGCTGGCTCATAGTAGGTCTTAATAAATAAATGCAAATTCTATTGAATTAAAAGAGCTCTGGGATCCAGGACAGAGCAGATCCAAGCTCTGCTTTATATAACCTTTATGACTATGAACCTGCTCTTACTTATTCCCATAGTAAGTTTCTATGGTTGGATTCTTTCTTCTTTACTATCCATTTTTTAAAAATGAGAACATTAGTGTAAGTACCTTTAATTTTGGGGTGGGGGATGATACCTCTAGCTTTACCTTACCTTTCCCTCTGACCTGAAACCTCAAACCAATGGACTGAAAAATACCTCTTCTGTCCATTATTTTCTGTGACTTTGTGAGAGTTTAAGGGACTCTTTTCTTACTGGCCTGCTTGAGGCTGTCAGCCATGTATTTATTCAGGAACAGTAGGATTAATTTTCAAAACCTGTTCCATTTTGGAAATGCTGCTAAAACTTTTGCTTTTATATATATATAAACACATAAACATACATACCCACTCTCATACACATGTATACATGTATATACACATAGATAAATAACACATATATACATATGTAGACATGCATCTAAACAATATTAATGTGCCTGACATATAATACAGATTTCTCTCCTTATTGAATCTCTAAATTCAATTTTGTTTGAGATCAATGATTACTAGCCCTAGTTATTTTTTCTAATGAATTCTATTCCTGATTCTTGTTATAATGTTTATGTACATTTCTTATTTCCTATCCCTGATAACTCTTATACTTTAATTCTATTCTTTAACTTGCCTTCCTCATTACTTAATTTCTTCCGTATCTTCTCCCCCAACCTTTTACTCCCTCTTTATCCCATTTTCATTAATCTACATATTTTATCCCATTCCAGTTAATTTAAACACACTTCTGTATTCCATCTTTTCCCACCTCTTTATCCTTTTTCTATTAATCTACACATCTTGTCTCATTGCCTAAATCTATACATCCTTCTACACCTAAATCAACACATCCCTCTATACTTTCCATAAACCCATATATACCCCACTTTATCCTGTTCTCTCCCCTTATTTCTTTATACACTTTGGAGGGTGCTATATCCTTTATGGTATATACATGTATTATTCCCTATTTAATCCATTCCTAATGTGAATAGTTTTTCAGAACTACCAGCCTTTCTCCCTTCTCTAATGTCTCTGTCTTGGTTCTTGTATAGCATAATTACCACTTTTACCTTTTCCTAGACAGTTTTGCTTTTTTTTTTGAGTCAGAATATAGTTCTGCCCTAATCTTTCTTTTGAGTTACACAATTACTGATGTCAATCTTAAGCATATAGTATACATTTCCATGTAAAAAGCAAAAACAATTTGTTCTTGCTGAGTCCCTTAAAATTAATATTTGATCCTGGCTCTTAATATGCTAAATTTTCCACTGAGTTCATGTGAGACAATCTACATTTGTTGCATTTTTTCCATTCAACATTATAGTTAGTTTTGCTGGATATGGTATTATGGACCACAAACCTATTTCTTTTGATTGCTAATATTTATTATTCCAGCACAGCTGGACATGATGTTTCTTATCAGTTGAGCTTTCCTCAGTCTTCCCCAACTCAGAGACCTGGCTCCCGTAGCTGACCCAGGGTGAAAATATCCTTCAGCTCTCTTCTCTTCCCATTGCTGTGGCCCGTTGATGGTGAATATTTCTTAGAATTTCTTAGAACTTTGAGGAAAAGGCTGGACCAGCCAACCTTCCTATTCTGCACTTTGTGCACTGATTCAGCTCCCTTCACTTTCTACCCCTTTTTCCATTAGTGAATTTCTTCCAGAATCCCCATCATCCTGTTTTCTTTAACTCCATCCTCCCCTTTTTTTCTGATGCCTTTTACATATTATTTTCTCTTATTAGAACTTAAGCTTTTAGAGCCTGTCCTTCTTTTTGCTTATATTTATGTCTGGAGTGCTTAGCCCAGTACCTGGCACATAGTAAACACTTAATGAGTGCTTGGTGACGACTGGTTCACTTTAGCCTGGGAATACAAACTGACTCTTACTACTGAGAATTGTACTATACTATGACAACACACTACATCCAGAAAAGGGAGACAAACAGAGCATCACACCACATAATGCATTTTTTCCACAAGTTGAGTTCCCATATAATAACATATCTGTAGACCCACAGAAACATATTCTTATCAGAAATTTCTTAAGTAATACAGACAATGAAACTATCTTTCCAAAGGGCCAATAATCTAATATTACTAAAAGAAAGAAAAATTTTGTGTGATTATTCACTGACAAGTGGTAGTCTTTTTTATTCTAAATTAATTAATCAGAAAGCATTTATTAAGAATTACTTTTATTCCAAGTAATATACTAAGCACTGAGAATATAAGGAAAAGGTGAAAATTACTGCCACCAATGGAATAGCACCATAATTATAATGCTTTTGTTATTATCTCCATAGCTCCAAATGTTTCTCTTCCTTGGGAGTTGGTTTGTAATTTGTGATTCCTACATGTCCTTAAGGAGTTTTGGCTTATTCTAGTCTGAACATAAACATCCATAACATTTGTATCACATTAGACCAGTTACATAACCTTTCAGTTCCTTCAACTATAAGATTGGGATATTAATAACTGCCATGGTTTTTCGTAGGATTGTCCTGAAAATCAAATGTGATAATGGATACAAAAGTATTTGCCTTAGATAAATGACATAAACTATAATTTTCATGCAAAAATTGGGTATAATTAAAACCCCAAATGATAGATATTTAATAGAAGCAAAATAGATAAAGAAAAGGTGGAAGGAATACACAAAAGAGCTCTATAAGAAATATCTTAACATCATCAATAATCACAATGGTATGATTACTGATCTAGAGCCAGACATTCTTTTTTTTTTTCAGTGTTATTTCTATTTATTTATTTATTTATTTATTTTAATAAAGCTTTTTATTTACAAAACATATGAGTGACCTTTCAACATTGACCTTTGCAAAAAAAACTTTTTTCCCCAAGCTTTTCCTTTCCTTCCCCCCACCCCCCACCCCTAGATGACAGGTAATCTAATACATGCTAGATAGGATAAATTATGTGACAAATACAATACATGTATACATATCTATACAGTTATCTCACTGCATAAGAAACATCAGATCTAGAAAGAGAAGAAGGAAAAAACAACCTAAGAAGGAAAACAGAATGCATGGAAATATTCACAGAAAGCGTTAAAATGCTGTGTTGTGGTTCACTCTCAGTTCCCACAGGCCTCTCTCTGGATGTATATGACTATCTTCATCGCAGAACAACTGGTTTGAATCACATCATTGTTGAAGAGAGCCATGTCCATCAGAATTGATCATCATATAGTACTGTTGTTGCCATGTATAATGATCTCCTGGTTCTGCTCATTTCACTCAGCATCAGTTCATGCAAGTCTCTCCAGGCCTCTCTGAAATCCTCCTGTTGGTCATTTCTTACAGAACAATAATATTCCATAACATTCATATACCATAATTTATTCAGCCATTCTCCAATTGATGGGCATCTTTTCAATTTCCAGTTTCTTGCCACTACAAAAAGGGCTGCCACAAACATTTTTGCACATGTGGGTCCCTTTCCCTCCTTTAAAATCTCTTTGGGATATAGGCCCAGTAGAAACACTGCTGGGTCAAAGGGTATGCACTGTTTGATAACTTTTTGAGCATAGCTCCAAATTAGAGCCAGACATTCTTGAAAATGAAGTCAAATGGACCTTTAGAAGTATTATTACAATAAAACTAATGGGGATAATAAAATTCCAATGGAACTATTTAAAACCCTAAAAGATGATGCTGTTAAAGGGATGCATTCAAAATGCTAGCAAATTTTGGGGAAAAAACAGTGGTGATTATAACAGAAAAGACTCCATCCCACTCCTAAAGAAGGGTTATGCCAAAGAATGTTAAAATTACCAAAAAAATTGTATCCATTTCACATACCAGCAAGTTTATGTGAACTGAGAATTACCAGAAGATTAGGCTGTTTTTTTAAAGAGGCAAAGGAACTAGAGACCAAATTGCCAAGTCATTGGATTATATGGAGAAAAAACCCAAAGAAGTTGCAGAAAAACAAAACAAAACAAAATCTATTTCTGTTTTTTTGGATACACTACAGACTTTGATTGTGTGTATCACAACACAACGTGGCAAGTGCTCAAAGAGATGGGAATACATGATCAGCTTACTTGTCACTTTAAAAACCTAAACTCTAGCCAAGAAGTAACAGTTAGAACTAAACATGCAACAATAAATTGATTTAAGATTAGGAAAAGAGTACAACAACTACATTGTCATATATTGTCAATTTATATATCTAGCTTACATGCAATGCAGACTTTAATCATGCAAAATTCCAGGCTGGATGGATCAAGAATTAAGGTTTCCTGGAGAAGTATCATCAATCATAGATACACAGATGACAAGCACTCTAATGAAGAAAGTGAAGAGGAATTAAGAAATGTATTGATGAGGATGAAAGAGGAAAGTGTAAAAGCTGGGTTAAAGCTTAATGTGGGAAAAACCCCAAATCCTAAGATCTTGGCAAATGGTCCTATCATGTTCTGGCAAAAAGACAAAGAAAAAATGAAAGAAGTGTCTGATTTTTTATTCTTGGACTCAAAGATTTTTGTAGAAAGTGACTGCAGCCCTGTAATAATAATAATAATAATAATAATAATAATAATAATAATAATAAAAAAACACTTGTACCTCAAAAGGAAAACATTGACAAATCTGGACAGCATACTAAAAAGTAGAGATAGATCTCCTTATCAACAAAGGTCCATATAGTCAAAGCTATGGTTGAGAGTTGAAAAAGCTGAATGCAGCAGAATTTATACATTTGAATTGTGATGTTGGAAAAGACTTTTGAGTGTCCCTTAGACATCAAGGAGGTCAAATCAGTCAGTACTTAAAGAAATTGATTCAGACTTTCCATTCTAAAATTGGAGCTCAAATACTTTGAAACCACGATGAGAAGACAAGACTTGCTGAAAAAAATGTGATGTTATAAAAATTTAAAGGCAATAAGGAAAGAAACACTAGAGAATAAGATGTATAGATAGTGTCATGGAAACAATGAATGTGAACTCGGATGGACTTCACAAGATAGTGAAGGGATAGAAGGGCCTGGTGTATTATTGTCCATGGAGTGATGGAGAGTTGGACATGACTACACAACAAAAAATGAAGATATTGTGCTAGAGGATTCCTAAGGTACCATCTACCTCAAAATCCTATGATTTTGTAAAATGCTAAATAAATGCATAGTGTAATTATTGGTAACTTCGTGGGAAAGAAGCTAGAAAATAGTACTTGGAGTCACAAGGACCTGAGCTGCATGACCATATACAAGTCACTTGACCTTTTTCACTCCCAGATTGCATATCTGCCAAATGGGGAACAGCACCAACTTCATAAGGTTATTGTGAGGAGAAGATGAGATAAAATAAATAAAGCATTTTACAAATTTTATTTTTAATTTTTATTTTTATTTTCAGTTTTAAATTATCTCCCTTCCTCTACCTGCTTTCCACTTAATAAAAAGGAAAGAAATTTAATGCTCATTATATATATATATTTACATAATTACACACATATATATATATATGATGAAGTCATGAAAAACATATTTCTGCATTAGCCATGTTTTCCCCCCAAAAATAAAGAAAAAAATCCAATTCAATCTAGTCTATGAGCTCTTTATCTGGAGTTGGAAAGCATTTTATATCAGGAGTCCTTTGGACTCATGGATCATTGTATAGACTGGTGTTACTAAGTCTCTCATTATTGATTATGTTTACAATATTGATGTTATTGTATGGATTGTTCTCTTGGTTCTGCTCACTTTACTTTGCATCAGTCCATATGCCTTTTTATGTTTTTATGAAATTATCCCATTCATTATTTTTTACAAGACGGTAATATAACTTATTCTGCCATACCCCAATTGAAGGACATCCCCTCGATTTCCTTTTTTTTTTTTGGTCATCACAAAAAGAGATACTATAAATAATTTAAAAATGTTAAAGATGAGAGAAGAGGAATGATTAGTGGAACAAATTAATAGATGAAATGTGTTGGGATGAGGTGGAGGCAAGTTTCAGAAGATCCTTCTCTTTCTAAGCTATTGAAGCAAAAAAGAAAATGAGAGAAGATGGATGCATAAAGCATACATATTTTTTTAAGTATGGAAAAAAGATGGTTATGGCTTCTTTCTTTTGGTTACTTGTCTTAAGGTAAAGCTGTTACAAATGGAGTCATGGCAAGAGTAGAAGCCATCCTCTGTTAAGTAAGTTCCCAAGAAAGCACCCTTATAAGGATAATTAACAGCCAGAAGATAGCATGAAGATTTAAGCCTTCATTTATATATATGTATATATGTGTGTGTATGTATGTATATATATGTATATGTATATATGTGATGAAATCATGCAAAACATTTCTGCATTAGCCATGTTCCCCCCTCCCCCCAAAAGAAAACAATTGGAGATATAATTTCTACTATTTCACATTTTGGACTTATATTGGTTTTTATATTGGTTGATCTTATATTCAGGAATTTCTCCTTGGAATTCAGTTCCCAATGGAATGGCCATTTATCCCTTTCATTTGTGGTGATTCTTACCTCAATACTTCCATAACTCCTCAATGGATTGTAGTGTGATGAGACAATAAGAGACTGAATCTGAAGACTTAGATTCAAATCTTCGCATAGGTAACTGGGTCTTAATTTTCTTAAGTGCAGAATTGGTCTAAATGGTCTCTAAAGTCTCTTCTCTTCCACCTCTAAATCAATAAGTGTACAATATGCTTTAGTGCTTCCTATGGAACTTTTAGGATTTCAAAGATATTAATGCAGAAATTAGGCTTTTACTTATCCTTTTCTCTTGATACATGACCATCTCACTTCCTTTTCTGGTCATTTATATCCTTGGTGAGTCTTTTGTATGTCACATTGTGATAAAATCATCATTATCTGTGACTCATGAAACATAAAAAACAAACTTGGCAAATAACAATTATTAAATAGCTATGATGCTAGGTATGCCAGAAATGCTAAGTAGAGCAGACTCCCTTAGGCTTACCCAGAGGACTTAACTAGATATATTGCAGATGCAATTTAGAAATTACTGTTTTAATTATGAATAAAGTTTGGAGTTTAAATTGCTTCCTAGTTATTGAATAACTTATTTTAAGTTTCTAATCACAATATACACACTATTCAGTGATTTATAAACAGTGCAGCAACATCATTATCCTCAAATAAGATACCATGCATAAGATCTATAATTGGAAATATTAATGTCATTATCAGATGAACTGGATTCATTAGCTTTAGATCTATTTCACCAAAATTATTCATTCATCAAATTAAAAAGTATCAACAAGCAAAGTATTCCCCCTTGTGCCCATGTACAGAAAACACAGGAACCCATGTTTAATGAGAGGATATTGTTTTTATTTGTTGGGATTACAATATTATCTGATTGAGACATATTGGTTGTGCTTTTTCTGGAATTCTGTTTATCATACTAGGTATCCATTGAGAAAACCATCACATGAAATTCCATGGACAATTCAGGAAAGGACAAAGTTTTAGAGCCAAAACATCTGGGTGTAAATTTAAACATTTTTACTTAGTGGCTGTGGACTTTGGACATCTCCCTTATCCCTTTGGGGCTTCAATTTCCTCATCTATAACATGAAAGTTGGCCTAAAAGATTTCAAAATTTCCTTCTCCATACCAATCCTATTTTTAGTCTTGATTATCTAAATATGAAGAAGCCACATTATACATTTAATCTCAAATTCCTTCGCTGAGATAGAATATTGATGTTATCTTTTGCAGTACTTTTTTTCTTTTGATTTTATTTATTTTATTCTAACTTAGAAATAAACATTTTATAACATAATAGAGTAGAAAAAAATGATTTTCTAGCCTCATTCATTGAATGGGTGGTGCCTCAGTTGAATTGAGACCTGTTAAATACCTTAGCTTAAAAAGATGGCTCTCCACAGCATCCAGGACCATCTCCAGTTGTTTTGATCTATTTCTGGCAGCTGGACCCAGACAGTTCCAGAGGAGAAAGTAAGGCAGGCGACCTTGCACAGCTCCTCTGCACTCAAATCCAACTCACTGGCATGTCATGGCATTACCTCCCTGATGCCATGACTGTCTTTGACAATGCAGGATAAGGAACAAAATTATCATGTAGGATTTTTTTTTCTTTTTTCCTTCTCTCCTCCTCTCCACCCAGAGATGGACATCAATAAGCACAAATATGTATTTTTTAATAATTTATGAGTATCTGTGTATGTAAATAACACCCTTCTATAATAATACTTCTGTCAGTTTTTCTTTGGATGCAAATAGTATATTCCTTAATATATCCTTTGTTGTTAATTTGGGTATTTATACTAGTCAAAATAACTTATTCACTCAACATTATTCTTAGAAAGAGTATTGCTGTTACTGTATACAATGTTCTTTTGGTTCTGCTCATTTCACTCCCTTATTTTGTGTAAGTCTATTAGTGTTTTTCTAAGATCATCAAGCTCATCATTTCTTTTGGCATAGTACCATTCTACAACCATACACCACAACTTATTCAGTTGTTCCCCAGTTGATGAGCATCCCTCAAATTTCCAGTTTTTTTGCCACCTTGAGAGATGTTATAAATATTTTAAAACATAGAAGTTGTTTTTCCTTTTTCCCTAATCATCTTGGAAAACATCTAGTAGTGCTACTGCTAGATGAAAGGGTAAAGGCAGTATAATAACTCTGGTTATAATTCCAGACTCTTTTCTAAAATGATTGGTTCAAGCAAATTAGAGGAACATAGGATAGTTTACCTCTCAGACTTGTGGAGATGGAATAAATTTATGTCCAAAGAAGAACTGGATCTCAATAGATGCATTCGATAAAATCTAAAATGGTTGGATCAGTTCATCTTGAAAGTAAGTAGCATTATCTTCAACCTGTGGAATATTTTTTAACTTTGTCTTTCATCTTACCTGTCTTATCATTGGGTGGTCTCAGGGAATACCAGATACTTCTCACATGAGAGACAATGTGATATATTGACTAGAATGCTGGTCCTCATGATCCTGACTTTTATATTTACCAGCTTTGTGATTCTGGATACATCACAGACTTTCTTGGAACCTCAGTTTCCTTATTTGTAAAATGGGGAGAATAATACTTGTATCTCTTAATCACATATGATTATCTTGAGGATCAGATGAAATAATCTACATTTTCCCCATGTATTTATTTATTTTAGTATGTATACATGTATGCAAGCATATATTTTAAACTTATATACAAAATAAGAAAAGAAAAAAATTCCATGTGTACAGCAGAACATAAGAGAAGATTCAAAATAGAAAGTGATACATTTGCATTTCAAGAAAGTCTAAATAATAAATACTACACATTGTGTCCAGAGCTGACCATCTTCCTTTCTTTGTTTACTTGTATACCCATATGCCCATACATATACACATATATATACACACATATGCATGTATATTCACATTCATATATGTAAGACCATACTGTGCTTATTTCTACTTATCCTCTGCTGAAATCTTACTCCCAGATAAATGTTCCCTCTTTAACAACCCATTCCATCTTCATGAACATTCACTATTCCCACAGTAGCTCTCTATGCTTGGGTTCTTTCTCCTTTGCTTGCTCATATTCTTTGGTCTGCTTTATTTTAGTTTTAGCAGTTATTGTTGTGATCCAGTTTTATTCCTGAAGTATGGAGAATTATGGCACATTCCTCTGGTTCTTCTTCCTGTTATTTCATTCTTTGTCCTAGGGCTTAAACTTATATTATCCTTTTTTACTCTTATGTCATGGATAGAGCCCTTAATTACACTGTCCTGTGGTTCTTCTGGTGACCTCTTTTTCTTGGAATCAAAACCAGAAACTCTGTCCACCTACAAGTGACCATAGTTAGCAGGGTCCATGCCCCTCTTTTTTATTGAATAAAAGTAAAAGTTAAAGCACACACACATTTTTGGGTGTGAGCTAGCTCTTTCTACATATTTACTACATTGCAAATGTTGAAAAGTTAACTAAATGTCAGTTATTATTATGTTAGCAGAAGGAAAGGACAATTCTGAAGTGATTCTACTAGAGCAGCTGCTTGTATTGTAAAATATCACATGTAGAGTCCAAGGGAAAATATATTTGAGTATAATATTTCAAAAAGGTGTATATCTTACAAAAATATATATTTTACATTTACCCCCACTTTTTAGGATTATCCATGACCTTTCTTCTGCCCATGAGTACAGATATTTGGGAATAGAATGAATAAAGGCAATATATGAGTGTAGACATGGTTAAATCTGCAGAGAATTTATTCATTCTCTTTTAAATCTATTCCTCCTATCTATAGTCAAGCAGGAAAATTTTCATAAAATGTCTAGATAGGGACAATTGTGTGAGGCAATATAGGACCATAGATTTAAAACTGAAAAGGACTTTAGATATAGTCTAGTCATGTCCTTTCATTTTATAATTAAAACAAAAACAAAAGCTGAAGTGGGTAAAGGTCAAGTGACTTACTATAAGTTACATTGGAAGAAAATAACAAACTTGGAATTTGAAATCAGTTCCAGACTTTAAAATATATATCTAGTACTTATTTTTCTTATGCCATGTTGCTTCTTATTTTCTAAAGATTTACTCTTCCATTGTTAATAAAGGTGAGTAGAAGGAAAATGAAAAGAAATTATTAAACACCATACTTTATATACAAATAACCAAACAGACTTCATTCTAAAATATCACATTTGAGACATATACCTTTCCATAAATGAGTTGTGAATTGTCTTTGCAAATTGTGATAATGGGGGTCAGAGCTCCTAGTCAAATGAAGGGAATATTGATAGGATCATAGGAATCATAGGGATGATAGGATGATAGGATCCGAGATTTCTACCTGAAGAATGCTTGAAGGCATCTCTTCATTTATTAATACATATATTTTGTTGATCTTTGGTTTACACACATTTCTTTCAGAATCAAACCTGGCAACTGTAGGATCCTAAGAATTCTACGGCAAAGAGAGCAGAACTAAACATGGTATGTAGCCATGTAGAAAATAGCAATGAAAGGCATACTCTTTCTTTTTTTTTTTATGCTGACATTTGTTAGAGCATATGGCCTACCACACTTGGAAAAATCTGTCTAAAGTATTCCCACATGTTCCATAAAACAAGTGCAGGTAAATTAGTAAATCCAAGGCAATTTGAAGAGAATGAGAATTTAGGATTTTAAATGTGGTTCAGTAAAGGATTTCACAAAGGCTCTGACCAAGTCAGACTCTTTGGGGGCATTATCCCATTTGGGAAAACCTTAGGTCACAGCTGGAAATCTCCCTTCAGTGAAGACTTTTAGTGAATTTTGTTTTATATTTACATATAGTAACAGTATCTGGGACTGTGATAGCTCCAAATTCCTATTATACTGTAGGCATTGTGGTCTAATAGGAAGAGTAGTACCTTAAGTGTGATCTTAGACAAAATATAAGGTAAAATTGGAAAAGAGCATAGAAATGATCCAAATTTAGCTCCTTCATTTTATAGATAAGCAAATGCAGAGGATGTATTCCTTGCCAAACATCACAGGCAGTAAATAGGATATGAGATACAGAGTACAGTCTTCTGAGACCAACTTCTTCCTTTGCTTTCTTTGTTTCACTGAGGCAAGTATTATTCAAATGTAATCTATTATTATCATTTTGAAAACAAAGTTTGAGAAAATGAGGAAAAGAGCGAAATAATTTCTAGAAAAAGTTGTATTGTTTACAGGGGTTTTAGTTTTTAAAAGGAAAGATAGAGAACTCCAAGTTTCCCTTCAGTGAACTCAACAGATTCCCAATACTCTATCAATTCACTTAAAAAAATTAAAATAACAAATTAACAAATCTTGAAGAAGCTTTATTGCAGTTTTGGACTTGATATATGACAGAGGGTTGCCATTTATGGGGATGCTTGCCCAGAGCTTTGGCTATTCATCATTCTCTCTTTACATGATGGATGTTAGATCCCCATTCTTCTCATTTGATTCAAAAAGTTCAGAAAGTAAGGCGACAATCTGGACCTTTGACCCATAGGCCTTTTTGTTTTCTTCCCAATGGCATTTGTCTGTCTGAGGAAGTAAAATTAAAATTTAAGATTGGAAACTGACCCACAGATCAGTTATGGATGAAGGAAATCTTAGACCAGAAAGACTTAGGCTATAGTAAAAACATGATTGGAGAGGAACATTTCAGAAAGAATCATAGAATTTCAAGCTGGAAGGTACTTAAGCTGTGTCACAGGCAGTGTGTCCCAGTAGAGAAAGGGCTAGATTTTAACTCAGGAAAATCTAGATTTAAATGCTGAAGTTTCAGACTCTGCCATTTTCCTGTGTGATTATAAGCAAGTACTTTTACCTTTATGAGACTCAGCTGACTCATTTGAAAAATGTAGCACATTTTCTTACATGGTGTCTATTTATTTATTTAGATAGTATAAAATGAGTTTATATAGATTAAAAAAACTTTACAACCTTTAAAGGGGCCTATCAATGCCACTCATTTATAGGTTAATTTTCATCCAATCCCTTTATTTTACAGTTGATCAAAACTTATAAGACTGGACCAAAGTAGCCCACATAATTAATAATAAATAATGTTAGAATTTGAACTCAGGCCTTCTTATTCTAATGGGTAGAGATCCATTGGAATTTAATTCATAAGATAATAAGATAATGCAATCATTTTTGTGCTAGGAATGCCCTTAGAGATCAGATAGACAATTGTTCTTTAGTCCGTACAATTGGGTCTCATTCTTTGTGACTCCATTTGAAGTTTTCTTAACAAAAATACTAGAATGGTTTGCTATTTCCTTATTCAGCTCATTTTTCAGATAAGGAAACTGAGGGGAAAAGGGTTAAATATCTGAGTAGCTGAAAGTACCTGAGGCTGAATTTGAAATCAGGCCTTTCTGGCTTATTAAGTGATCACCATGTGCAAAATGTTATACTAAGTGCTGGGGATACAAAAACAAACAAGCAAGACAATACTTGCCTTCAAAGAACTAAAATACCACTGGAGGAAGACAATAGGACAAACAAAAAACCAGGTTATTGTGTCTGTGGGATCGTGATGAGGATACAGTCAAGAAGTGGATAAGGTCTGATTCAGGAATGAAAAGGCTAAGTAAGTTCTATAAAAATCAAGGAGCTCTGGGATAAAATTATAGCACAATGGAGATGATTGGAGAGTGAAACCATGGTGAGAAATCCTCATTTTAGGAAGCTCAGAGTGGCTAAGTATATTGCTCCAAGTTGCATAAGTAGCTTGAAGCAGATCTGGTACTAGCATTCTAACCCCACTTCAAATTTAAGGATCTCTTTCTTGAGTCATTTTACTGGAAGAAGAAATAACAGAAAGTCAGATTTCTAGAAAGCAGAGAAGTGTTTGCTTTATGGAGCTTCGGGCCAAATGAAGGGTGAACTAGGGATGATAAAGATCAGTAATCTCTTACAGAGGGAAGGAATTTTCCTGACATATCTATGTGTGAATAAATGACTAATGAAGTCAAATGGAGCATAGCCCTTTTGCCAGTCTGAACAGATGCTTCCAGGTGCAGAAGTTGGATTTATTGTTCAAATTTAATGGTTTGAGGACATTATTTCATCACTGGTAGCTGATAGAAAACATTTCCAAAGTACTCTCTGAAGCTTCTGAATGACTTCTTCCTTCCTTGTTTTGAGCCTCCCTAGCCAGCTTCCCAATGGATCCCATCTATTTTACAGAGACTATGCTCAAAGCATTATTTAAGTGGATTAATTTATTGATGGAGAGAGCCTCTCAAATCTCTTCCTTGGCCCAGATCTTGAAAAAGACTTCTTTTGGAATACTTAACTCCAAAAAGCATATGAGACAGCAATGTGCAATGGCTGGTGGACTGGGTCAGGTCTTAGGAAGAGCTGCACTCAAATTCCATCTCTGACATTTCCTAAGTGTGTGACCCTAAAAGGCAAGCCCCTTCCATAAACCTGTTTTCTCATTTGCAAGATGACAGTTAGGATTCTTGGAACCCACTATTTCTTATGAGGTTCAGATATGATAATGTATGTAAAATGCTTTGTAAAACAGTTGAGAAACTATATACATTTTAATTATGATTAAAGTGAATGTTTAATTGTTGTCCTTTGAATTCTAAGAGGACCAAAATGACATCACAATGTTGGGATTAATGTATAATACATTACCTGTGGATGATCAGACCAACATAAACTTGGAAAACTTTACCTCAGGTCTGGCACAAATAGTCTCTATGAATATTTGAGTTGGAGATATCTCTAAATTTGGATATCTCTAGTTTCTTTTGAGCCATTACAATTCTGTTTTGCTGATAGAGCACAGGACCTTCTTTTTTGCAGGCACATCATGCTGGAGAGAGATCATATCTCCCCTATCTCACAATTTATTCCAAGATAATTCAGAGACTCCAAGAAACTAGCAGCTCTGCCCTGAAAAACTGCCTCAGTTGACAAGCTAAAGTAAGTTAAGAGTAACTGATGGGCTTCAAACATATTAGCATATTAAAATATCATTCTTCTGACCTTCATGTGAATGAGGATTTGCCTTGTGAGAATTCTTAAAATAATCTTTTAGGCAAATGTACATTTGGCATGTGAACACTGTGGCCAGCCTATCAGAGCTGAGCTCTTATAGTAGAGTTTGAATGCTTGGCAGTTCAGCTCAAGAAAGAACTTTACTGTCTGGTACCTTAGATTGTAAAGTGATCTTCAGAAGCTTCGTAATATAATTCAGGTGGAAGTAATTCAATTTTCTGATATGACACCGGTAGACTGTCCAGGTTTCATAAGCAAACAACAATGAGGTCAGTACATTGGCTCTGTGGATCTTTAGTTTGGTAGGCAGCCTAATTCTTTCTTTCTTTCTTTCTTTCTTTCTTTCTTTCTTTCTTTCTTTC
>JAJPUD010001741.1:0-62048 GCA_023553655.1 Myrmecobius fasciatus | reverse complement strand
TTTTTTTTTCTTGTAGATAGGATTTTTCTTGCATAACTTCTCAAGCATTTCAACATTATTAACATGTAGTGGACTTCCTGCCATCTAGGGGAGGGAAGGAGACTGGGGGTAAAATTTGTAATGGAAAGCTTTGTAAAGATCAATGCTGGGGAACTACCCATACATATGTTATACAAATAAAAAGCTTTAATAAAAAAAGAGAAATCCTTCCTATGACCCATACTGACTCTTGGGTAGATGACCACCTTCCAGATGAAAGACCACCCAGTTAAGGAGGAATCTAGCAAGAATCTTGTCAGAAAAGACTAAAAGAGAAATCCTTCCTATAACTTGCACAGGACAACCTATTTCCTTTTTCTTTATATTCAATGAATATATCCTTGATCTGTTGGGGGTTAACTCTTTCTGGTCATATAACACAAAAGACTTCAGTCAATTTTTGCAGAATCAGTGGACCCCCTGCTTTGTAAATATCTTCTGAAATGAAATAAACACCAGGAATCTTTTTTTCCAGGAATTTAATGGCATTCAAAACCTCTTTTTCAGTTGGAAGCTTGGCTGGAAAGGAATTGATTTTAACCTAAGATATATCATTAATGGCTTCCGCACTGATTAATGAGTTGGGTTGAGAACATAATAAAAATGTTCATTCTATCTTTCCAATATCATGTCCTAATCATTGATCAGTGCGGCTCTTTTAGCACTGAGCAGTTGACATGTACCACAGGTTTTTGACTCATAAATTGCTTTCAGAGCATTGTAGAAGTATTTTGGATTGTTACTATCAGTGTAAAACTGAAACTGCCTTTTTACTAAGCCCAGATTCTTGCATTACTCTAAGCTCTACTTGTACTTTACTCCTGATGGAGTTAAATGCTACCTTCTAGGGATAATTTATCTTGCTGTAAATCCTTGGAATCCTTGTTTTTCATTTAGCAGCTGTGGAATTCCCTCAGCATTTTCATCAGATGGTTCTGTACAACAAATTTCTGAAAGTTGCCTATTTTCTTTTCTGCTCTTTTGTTGTTCACTGTGTTGGCTCAGTTTTCCTTCCGAATCAGTAACCAACACCGATTTTATTAATTATGATTGTTTAGCTTAGAGAGGATAAGTCTATGATCAGTACAGCACTCTGTGCCATACATTCTTTTGTCACTCTCACATCCTGTCTGTCTCTTCTTACAATGATGTTGTCTAATAATTACAATATTTGCTGCAAGTGTGTATCTGAAGTTTTATAGGTAAACAAAACAGTGTTGGTGGTGAGAAACTCATGAAAGCCAGAAATCTTCAGTAATAAGTGACCATTGTTCTTGCTGTTTCTGGCTCCACTTCTCCAAAGGGTGTCTGTCTGATAGTTGGCTTACTCTGCCATTAAAGTCACTCACCAAAATCATAAGGTTGCCCTCATTCAGCACATTATAGCTGAGAGTTTCCAGGTCTTCATAATTTTTTTTCTTTAACCTCATTGTGATGGGAGCATTTGCAATGATGATGGTAGTATGGCACTTTCCTGCAAGTGGTGATCTCATTATCATAAGTCTGTCATTCATTCCTTTTCAAGCTTGTTGATTAGATTAAATTTGATTGCAAAACCTATAACACTTTCAAATTGCTTCTCATCATGGCACTAACCACTTCTGGTGTAAAAGCTTGCTGAATCATTTTCAGGGCTGCTCATCCATGCTTGGTTTCTTGCTGGCACTCAACTGTGCAAGAAACTAGCATGTGCAGCAGCTATGTCTGATAAACTCAGTTGATAAGCTAAACTAAGTTAAGGGCAACTAAAAGGCTTCAAACATGTTAGTGTATTAAAAGGGTTTCTATCTTAAGCTTGTGATAATTCCCCCAGCAGAACAAGTGTCTCTGTTAAGAGATTTGTCTCAAGAGCCATGGTAGCTGAAGCAGGTGCTGTTGAATGCTTAGAGTTTGGTCAGATAATCAGACTTCAAGATCATTCACTGAATTCTGGGGCATCATCAGTCTTCCTTATTTTTGTCTTTCCATTGGACTTAAGGATTTGAAAGAGAAAGGCTTATGACTTTGTACAACTCTGCCTCACGCCAATTCACCCATGAGTCAAGACATCACTCAATAGTTTCATTGGATCTCTTCAAAAACAAATAATACATGAAGCAGATATTTTTAGTAGACCTTTTCTAGCCCCTTCTTCATGCAAGGAGGTGAGCAGTAGAGTCCTTAAAAAGGCTGTTCAGACTCTCTGGAAGCTCTCAGATCATCACCCTTCTTGGATCTTCCTAGGATGTGACATTCTATTTATACTGTACCTATCATGCAGACACATAGTTATTTCCATGTATTCCCAATCAGAGTATGAACTCAATAAAGAAGTTTTGCCTTTCTTTGTATTCCCAGAACTTAACAAGTATCTGACTTAGTTAAGTGCTTATAAATGCTCCTTGAGCCACTGTTTCTTTATCTAGACAGTTTAACAAAGTGAGAGCTGTGATTACATAAAATCAATAAGCTGAAAATGTCAGATCTAGGCTTATCAATCTTAAATATTCTTTTAAGTGTATCGAAAGCCCACAATTCAGCCTCTAGGATCTTGGTGAACTACTTTGGTAATGTCTACTTTCAAGAACTGCAAGATCTGGCTTTGCTTCTCTTATAGGCACTTAGATGCTCAGTTCTAGGGAACATCTAAGATTATAAATTAAGGAGAAGATGCTAGCTCATGTGGATAGAGCTATTTTCCTCACCTGGGCATTTCCTAAATTTGTGAAATCAAATTCAATGCAAAACCCCTTTATAGAATACCTGCTGTGTGTCAGACACTTTGCTAGACAAAAGACATTGCTAGATAGAAAGACAAAATAAAATAATATTTTTCAAGGAGTTAACATATCATTTGTGAAGGTGAGGGTGTGGGCAGTGAAAGAAAATACGTAGACATATAAGTATGCACAAAATATTTACAGGATAAATACAAAATAATTTGAGGGGTGTCGAGATGAAAATAACAACTGGAGGGTGGAAGAAAGTGAGGGAATCAGGAAAAACTTCTTTTAGGAAAGCATACCTGGGTTTTGTTTTGAAGGGAGCTAAGAATGCCATGAGAATTTGTAGGTTATCTGAAAGCCGTTAATTTTATATAGAATTAATACTGGACAATTGTACTTCATTCCAATAAATCATTTAGGCATAAGTTGCTAAGAGCACAGTGAATAAAATTTAGAATAAGGAATCAAGAAGATTTGATTTAGAATTCTGCTATAGACTTACTAGTTATATAACCCTGGGTAAGTCATTTAACCTCTCTGGGTCAAAGTTTCCTCACTTATAAAATAGGGATAATAGCCCCTACCTCATAGAGTTGTTGTAAGGACCAAAGGATTAATATAAGAGAAAACCTTAACAATCTATACAAATTCTATTATTTTTATTATCATTTATTAAAATATAGCCTAACAGTAACACTTATAGGTAGACTTTACAATGTCCCTTTTACAGATCCAAGATGGGAAGTGATTTTTGCCCATGTTCACAAAGCTGGTAAATTAAGTAGTAGAACTGGTCTTTCTGTGTGCTTTTTAAACAATATAAGGTCTCTTAAGCCAAAGTAAAGTAATAATGATCCCTATCTTTACAATCTGAAAAAGTAAAATGAACACACAGCAAATATAAGGAACAAAAGGAAATAATACACTGCTTGTAAATTGTATAAACTTTCTGTATTGTCAAAGGGGATCAGAAGTAAGGGAAATCTTAAAGACCTTGGAGAACATTTAATCTGAGCCATGAATGAATAGAAATTTTATGTAGGGGGAAAGACAGACAACAGATGCTGTTCACATCAGTGAAGGTCTGAAAGCTGAGATGATCACAACATGTTCAGTTATGGGGTTAACCTAATTAGAATGAAAAGTTTGTGTTTGGAGGTGGTGAAAAATAATGTCATTTAGGGGATCTTATTTTTATGGCTTTGAAATTAAGCAAAGATATTAAGTCTTGGTGTGGCCAGAAGAGATTATGAGTAGAGGAATAAGTGAAGAAGAGACAAGGATTGAACCTATGACTTTAATAGTATTTAACCAATGCAGATCAGCTTTTCTCTGCCATCTATAAATTGGTATGAGAGAGGGTAAGGAAATTTTCCAAGATCAGAGTTAGTATGTTGGAGATAAAATTTGGACCCAGGTCTTCTTGGCTTTCTCTTCACAATGCCATATTGCTTCTCAACATGACTAAAGAAGGTGCATATATACCTACACACATATATAATGTGTATATATATATGCACAAATACATATACAAATGTATATATATATTATATATATATCCCTACAAACATAACTAGATCTATATCCATGTCCAGATCTCTATCTCTATCTCTATCTATGTGTGTGTGTATGTTTGTGGTTTTAGGATGTACTAGAAAAAAGATTAGCTAGCTAGAAGACTGGCTATAATACAAACATGATGAAATACAGTAATACAGAAATCATGTCATAAGAATCTGGATTAAGGAAATGGCTTTAGAAATAGACAGGAAGGAATACAAGGAAATAAAATCAATAGGATTTGGTATCTGGAGAGACAATTGAATTGAAGGCAAATTTCATACTTTTGGATATGGAATGTCAAAAAAGGCAGTAAGTCTGGAACATGGGGAAATAGTTTGTACTGCAAAGATTAGTAACTTTGGGAATATGAAATAAAAATCCAGAACCCATATGTGAAGAGGGGAGTAAAGAAACTGGATATTGGGGGAGAATTCAGACCAGGAATATGAACAATTTGCACAGACTACCACTAGTCAGAAGGATGCTGCTATTAGAGTCTGTCCTTTACCATATCCTGAGAACTTTTAAATAATCACCATTTGGAAAAGAACCAATTTCTGAGCTCAGTTATTCTAGGGTAATCAGGTGGAGATAAGTGGGTCAATGTGGCTAGCAGATCAAGTGAGGAGAAGGTGGGGTGTCAGTTCCTGATATAGTTTGACTGTGTTAGGTTAAACTCCAAATTATTCCCCATTTCTTCAACAATTACCTTTTTCTCTGCTTAATAATTCTTTCTAATTTTCAACTGCCAACCTTTTCAGCTGTTTCAATTTTCTTTACAAATTAGTAAGCTTAATTGATCTAACAATTAAGGTATCATAAGGGACTTGAAATCTTAGAGATGGATTTTAAGGAATCATAATAAATCTTCCTTATTAAATTATAATAATCTTCCTTATGCCTAGTTCATGTAATGCTTATACTTAAATATGTTAAGTTTCCTCTCCTTTCTGAACTGCCTGTGAAATAAAGCTCAAACTCTTTTGTGGGCATGGGCAGGGACAATTTGATGTCATACTATGTGCCTTTTCTTACCTTATCACACATTGCCTTCTTCTTCTCTTAAGGAAAATTCTCTGTCCTTAGAACATGCTTTTTTTCACCTCACATGCCAGGTCCTCATGATTATAAAGGTGACAGTTTGAATGTAGTTTGTCCTGGTCAGATCCCATCTGTTCCATTCTTAGCATCACATGTTAGCAAAGGTATTAATAATCCTGTTTCTCCTCCCCTCCTTTTTCTCTCTCAGTTTTCCTGGTTTAAAGACTGAGCTCAAACCCCACTTTCTACAGGAGGGCTTTCCTGATTCCTTCAGCTATTTAGGCTGTGTCCTCTAAGATTACCTTCTATCTAGTTATTGTTCATGGTTGTTGTTGGAGATCAGAGGAAAGAGAAATCTTTGAGGTTTTACAGTGAAAAAGGGAGGATGGTGCAGTGGATAGAGTACCAGCCCTGAAGTCAGGAGGACCTGAATTCAAATCTGGATTCAGACATTTAACACTTCCTGGCTGTGTGACCTTGGACAAATCACTTAACCTCAATTGCTTCAGAAAAAAAAAGAAAGAAAGAAAGAAAAAAGGGAATATTTATCTGAATCATGTTATTCATGATTCATACATTTTAGGTAATAGAAAGAAAGACCAAAGATATCATTGCAGACATCCAAACAATATTAATTAAGTCCCATTGGAATGAATGCTCCTTGAAGGCAGGAAATATTTTTGTTTTTGTACCCCCTAGTGCTCAGAACAGTGTTTGTTATAAATAAGCAATAAATGCCAGCTGATTGATTAGAAAATTTGTGTTTGAGATTGACATTGCCAGAGCTAGCTCAGTGTTTGGGAGACTCCAAAGGAAAGTGTGGGAGAGGGGAGGTATCAGACTGACAAACAAAGGTCTACACAGCTGTAGAGCTGATCTCATTGATGTATACCTGTGAAATCTGCACAGTATACCAGCGCCATGCCAGGAAACTGAATGGCTTCCATTTGAATTGTCTTAGGAAGAGTCTGAAAATCCCCTGGCAGGGCAAGAGGCCGGACACTGAGGTCCTTTCTCAACTAAACTGCCAAGCATTCCAGCTCTACTGCAGAGGGCACAACTCTGTTGGGCTGGCCATGTTGTTCCAATGCCAAATGTACACTTGCCAAAGAATTATTTTAGGGAGGACTCACACAGGGCAATCACTCACAAGATGGTCAGAAAAAGCAATACAAGGACACTCAAGGTCTCTCTTAAGAACTTTAGAACTGATTTATGACATGAGCATAGGACTGCCCAGCATGGTGTGTGCCCTTGTGAGAGAAGGCGCTGTGTTCCATGAGAAAGCAGAATTTAAGGATTTCAGAAGAAACAGGAGATACCCCAAATTAGAGAGTCCACCCCAAATGTTCATTGGGACTATTTGTGTCCAACCTGTGGCAGAACATTCTGAGCTCTTATTGGTCTGATCAGCCACAGGCAGACCCACTGTACCTCGACTCTAACATAGTGAAGCCATTTTAGTCTTCTTGGAGAATGAAGGACAACAACCAATCATCAATCAACCATTCAACTAACCAACTATTGATTGATTGACTGATAAACTGGAGAAAGTGAAGAAGAAACTACCCAGGATGGTGAAGGTGTTTAAGTCCATCCCATGTGAGTATTTTTAGAACTGGAGTTTCTAGTCATGAAAGTAAAAGACTGAGGGGGCAGAAGTAGGGAAGTGATAGCCCCTTTCTATTTTTCACACACAACTCCATTTTCCCTGGCTGTTCTTCGTGCCTGGAATGTTTTCCCTTTCATTTCCATTGCTAACATTCTTGGCTCAATATAAACTCAAAAAAAAAAAAACAAAAACCCAAAAAACTTCCTTTCTCTAGGAGGATTTCACCTCCAAATTTACCTCATATCTCCTCTTTCTCTTTTTCTCTCCCTCCCTCTGTCCTTCCTCTCTTCCCTCCTCCCATCCCTTCCCCTCTCTCTATCTCTATCTTTGTCTGTCTTTTTGTCTTTGTCTCTGGCTATCTTTGTTTCTGTCTCTCTCTCTCTCTCTTCATACATATATATGTATGTATGTATACAGGATATATCTCTCTCTCTCTGCATAATGTGTATATCTATTTATCTACCTACCTACCTACCTATCTATCTATCTATCTATCTATCTATCTATCTATCTATCTATCTTGTGTATACACACACACACATATATATATACATATATATCTATATCTATACACACACACACGCATATCCAAATTGTCTCATTAGACTATTAGCTCCTTGAAGGCAGGAGCTGTTTTAGCTTTTTGTTTGTATCTCCAGCTCTTAACAAAATGCTTGGCACATAGTAAGTGCCTATAAGAGACCTAGAAGAAGGCTTTCTGTGTTTTGGGTAGACCATATCTGGAAGACTTAAAGCAGCATGCAGAATAAAAATCATACAGGATGAAAAGAACTGACTTGCACACTCAGAGAGAATACTCACATCCATGACATCATGGTGCCATTGAAACACAGAAGTAATATTAACATGATTAGTCCCTGTCTAGACTTGCAATTTAATTTTAATTTAATTTACATTAATTTAATTTAATTTAAATTTAAAGGGAAGAACACGGAAAGCAGGAGAGAGAGAGCAAGACACTTGAAATCTAATTTCAGGCTACTATCAGGAAAGGAAATGAAAGGCAGCACAGAGGTAGTACAGAGGGTAGTATACAGGACTAGGAGTCAAGAAGATTCCTCTTCCTGGGTACAAATCTGGCCTCATACACTTAGTGGCAGTGTGATCTTGGACAAGTTACTTAATCCTGCTTAACTCATTTCTTCATCTGTAAAATGAACTCGAGAGAAGGAAATAGCAAACAACTTCAGTAAAGAAAACTCCTATGGGGGATATTGATTAAACAACAATAATACAGATAGAAGAATAGAAAGCAGCAGCAAGTGTGGTCTATAATTAAAATGAAACAAAACAAAATTATCAGTGGATGGCAAACAGGAGGGAATTCCCTTGCTATGGGACCTGGGAAAAGATCAGCTGACTCCCTGCAATTCAGGCTATCTGGTATAGTGGACAGAGCCCTAGAGTGAGTTACAGTCAGCAATTTCTGGGTTCAAGTCTCACTTCAGATACTTCCTAGTTTTGTCACTCTAGTTCTGAGTCTGTTTTCTCAGCTCTAAAATGATGCAATTGGGCAAGATGGCCTCTAAAATTCCTTTCAAATCCCAATTTCTGCTCCTGAGGATTTATAAGCAATAGCAGTGTATGGGGAAGGTCACTTCCAGCTTTCACAACCATGAAGTAGAACCAAATATTTTGTGCTTTGTTAATAGAAAACAGCATTGGAATGGCCTAGAAGAAGTGTTTCTTTGATCTCTCTTATTTTTCAAATCCTCTGGATTTGGTATCCTTGGGCTTCAAGTAATTGTTGATTTCAGGTCATGACTGACTGAGAGAGGTGAGAAAAGTGAAAGAAAATGCTCTGTGCCTCAGGTGTATTCTACATTCCGATTCTCTCATATCCTGGAGTCACTATGGTGATTATTAATTTGTCATTCAAGTAAAGAAAAGTGGTAATTCATGTTTCCCCTTTGTGTGGCAGAGTGCATTGCTAATTCTACATATCAAACTGGTGTAATCTGTTTTTACACCTACACAGACTCAATGAAATGGCATCTCTGGCCTTGTGAATGCAAAGCACTGCTCTCCTAATTGAAAAAACCATGCAAAAAGCTCAGCCAAGCTTGTTAGGGGTCAAGGAGAGAGACATGCATGCAAATGTACTTGTTCCTCATTGGAAGAAGAGGCAAGGAAGAAGAAATGGATAGATGAATTTAATATAGATAGCTTTACTCAGGGATTCAAGTAAATGTTTCCTCTAACCTTGAAACAGCATTCATGTAAATGAAATTTTAGGGCATGGGTTTTTAGTGTCATTCACATTGGTATTCATTGCAGTTCTTTCAAAGAAAAAACAACCCAAGAGTATAACAAGTGATTTCTAAATGGAAATAGGATTGAGTTTATCCTCTAAGAACAGGGACTGGCTCTGTGATTTTATTCATACTACCAAGAGAGAAACTCCCATGAGAGGAAAATCCTTCTATCAGTTCCAGGTTGGCACCTTGACTAGAATTTATCATCTCAAGGAGTTGCTATGGCACTCTCTATGGCACTGAGAGTTAGTTGACTTGCCCACAGTCACAAAACTACTACGTGTTAGAGGCAGGATTTGAATTCAGATCTTTTTGGTTCCAGACTCAGCTATACTTGGCTATGTCACTTATGCACTCTAATATTTTGACACATCAATTGATCTTATACAGTTGAACATTCTCTTTGATGTTGAAGATCACAATACTATGATATTTATGTTCTCAAATAAATTTATCTCTGCTGGAGGAAAAGATGGTGGAAGAAAGCATCCAATTTATTCCAATTCTCTTTATAGCATAATTTTTGAAAGACAGTGTCCTAGAGGGAAAAAAAAAGTGGTGGATTTGGAGTCAGATGACCGCCACATTTTGGCTGTATCACTTAACCTAGTCTTGGACAAATCATTGTTTTTCCTAGAAAAAAATTTGATACTTTTTATTGTTCTTATTGTCTGTATTTAGTTATTTTTTAAGTATTTATTTTTGATGCATTCTTTTTAAAAATAAGAATAATAGCTTTTTATTTTTAAAAATACATGCAAAGATAGCTTTCATCATTCACTGTTGCAAAACCTTGTGTTCCAAATTTCCTTTTCCCCCTAGATAGCAAGTAATCTAATATAAGTTAAACATGTGCAATTCTTCTAAACATATTTCCATATTTACTGTGCTGTACAAGAAAAATCAGATCAAAAGGAAAAAAATGAGAAAGAAAAAATAAGCAAGCAAACAATAAAAAAGGTGAAAATACTATGTTGTGATCCAGTTTCAGTCCCCATGGTCCTTTCTCTGAATGTGAATGACTCTCCATCACAAGACAATTGGAATTTGGACAAATCATTTAATCCCTTTGGTCCTCGGTTTAATCAATCAATGAGTCCCTCAACATTTATTTACTTATTTATTAGGCGTCTGTTTTCTACCAGGCAGTGTGCTAAATGGCAAGGATACAAAAAGAGGCAAAAGAAAGTCTCTTCCTCCAAGAAGGTTATAATTCAATTCAATAAACATTTATGTAGTGCCTCATATTTAGAACAGTGTTCTCAATTGGAGATACAAAAAGAGGCAAAAGACAGTTATTCTCTGTCCTCTGGAAGCTTGCAATATTATAGGAGAGACAACATGCAAACAAATATATATAAAGTAAGTTACATACAATCCAAAAAGCAAGCATTTTAAAGAGGAAAGACATTAGAATTACGAGAGCTTGGGAAAAGTTTCCTACAAAATATGGGATTTTGTAGAAAGTTCCTTTTTATGTAAAGTGAGGTAGTTGAACTAGATGACTTCAGAGGTCTAAAACTCCAAATTTATGATACTATGATCTAATCTATAATCTAAATCTGTGATATTGTGATACAATGGATCATGGGACTACTCGGAGATAGCTAGGTAGAATGCAGTCATGAGGACCTCATTTCAATCCAGCCTCAGCACTTCCTAGCTGTGTGACACTGGGCAAATTACTTAACCTCAGTTTGTCTCAATTTCCTCATATGTAGAACGAGGATAATAATAATAATATCTATATTTCAGGATCGTTGTGGGGCTCAAAGGAGATAATAATTATAAGTCAGTTAACACAGTGCCTGGCAGTAGTAAGCACAGTGTGAGTGTTAACAATGATGATGAAGAAGAAGATGAAGATGATGATGATGATAGTGATATGTATACCTTGTTCTTTGCTCATCTTTCACTCTTGCTAATGGGCTTATCCTATCTAGTAATATAAGTATCAAAGGAAGAATCTCTGGGGAAGAGATGAACAATTGAATGTTCCCATCTATACTTGGAAATTTGGTTATTTGTCTATTTTGCCCCTGCTAAAAGGATGGACCAATTCTGTATTTTTGCTTTTTCTGCTGATACAAATTTCCACATATTAGTGAATCTATTAGACAATATGAGTCCATTGTCACAGATGGTTCAGCATCTTGACTCTAGCAGCCGCCGAGCCTCAAACTTCAGACACTGTGGACCTCTGTTCCCTCTTCATCCTGTTCGTCTTATGTGTCTAACCAATTAGGCAGAGCTATACATAGTGCAAGGGGCAGAGAAAAAATCCCATCCTGAGCCCTGCAGGCAATCAGTTCATGCCCTGAAGCATGAAATTTGATTAGGCTGATTATCTGAGCTTACACACCTCCTAATGCTGTTAGGGGGTCATGAATTTACCAAGTCCTCCATAACCCAGAACACTGGAATATGACTATGTGACCTCCAGCCACAGTGAATTCCGCAGGCTGCTTCTTCCCTGCAAGAAGATATAAAAGTAGAGAAATCATTTTCACATTTACAAGAAGCCACTAGTTTTATCTTCAGAAGAAAAATCGATGCACTCAATATTTATAAGAATTGACTGACTCTATGAAGAGTCCTGGGCTTGGAACTGGGAGAAATTAGAAGTAAAATATAGATACAATAAAGTCTCTGCCCTCCCAGAGCTTATATTCTAGTAGTGTATAGTAATATAACATAATTTAAAATATAATATAACATAATATTATATGGATAGTATAGTAGTATATAGCAATATAATAAAACATAATATAATAATATAATATGGTATAATTATATGTGTCATCATCATCATATACTATAATATGGTATAATTATTATCATCATCATCATCATCAACACTCATACTGTGCTTAGTACTGCCAGACACTGTGCTAACTGCCTTATAATTATTATCTCCTTTGATCCCCACAATAATCCTGAAATATAGATATTATTATTATTATCCCCATTTTTATATATTATAACATTATTTTATTTATTTATTATAATATATTTTATTTATTAATTATAATATATTTTACATATTATAATATTATATATTACATACCATATATGGTAATATTATTATATCAAATTACAACTTTCATAATTTTAATTGTAATTAAAATAATTAAATTATAAATTAACGAACAAAATTATATTACAAGTAATACTATATTATAATAAGTTATATGGTAAAATATAGATAAGTATGATGTAAAAGAATATATCATAAAGGCTAAAGAGATACAAAAACAAAGTGATGCATGAGGCCATAGCCCTTGTCATCTCTTTCATAGATTTCAATAGTTTGGTGTTCCTGTCTCCCCTCTCTGTCATCTGCAATCTATCTTCCACATGACTGTTAAATGAATATCCTTAAGACACAGATCTGATTATGTCACTCAAAAATCTTCAGTAACCTCCTATCACTGCTGAGTCAAAATACAAAAAGAAAATATTTTCCCACCTATTGTGTAGTTTTACTCGCATTACTTCCCTTCACTCAGTCTCTGTTACAATATATGCCCTATTATTTTTATCTATATGAAGCATTCCATCTTCCACTCTTATTCCTTGCCTAGACTGAGGTTGATTCCTAGCCTTCAGTACTCTCAGCTTCTTAAGATCTTCCTTCAAATATAAACTCATATGCTTAGGATGACTTTCGATCTTTTCTAATCTTATTCTCAGTGCTCTGTCCTATGTGAAATTATAAATACTTTGTGTTTACTTATTGTACATATATAGAACATTTGTGTCCCTCATCTTCAGGATGTTAATTCCTTAAGGTCAGGGGCTGTTTTATTTTTTTTTCTTTGTATTATCTATTTATAGCATAGTTTCTTGTACATGACAAGCACTTAATAAATGTTTCCTGAATGGAATGGAAGAGAGGTAGGAACTGAGGAAATGATTTAGGATAATCTGGGTAAGATATAGACTTGATTTTGAGTTAGGATAGTAGCATGTGTGTTTCTACTATGGATGTCTACAAATACATACATGTCTTCTAGACCAGCTCTTTTCTTCTTTTCCTTTCCTTCTTTCCTCTGTCCCTCTCCCCTTCCCTCTTCTCCTTTTCTCTCTGTCAAGCACCTACTATGTGTCAGCACTGTTAATAGGAGTGGGGGAAAGATAGAAAAATGTAATTTGAACTGTTTTCTAGTTTTTGTTTCTTGAGGAAGTTCAGAGAATTCAAAGGTGGGAAAATGGATTTGATCTCACTTAATTCTTGCCCGAAGGAATTCATGTTTTATAAGGAAAATACCATATACACATGTAAGTATTGGCAAAATTCAATAAAGTAAATTCAGAATAATTTGGGGAGACACAAAAAGCCCAGGGCAATGAGAAAGGAGCTTTGAAGGAAACCAGGGATTCTAAAAAAAAGATAATAGCACATTCCTGCAGCTTGAAAGGTTCATAGAATTCCTTAATTTTCTATCATCTAGAATTCAGCTCAAATTTGCAGCCACCATAGCATCAATACTTAGAAGAACAAAGAACAACTTTTGGGAATGGAAGAATCCAGCTTAGCTGTAGATAAAACTCAGGACCACCCAGCTATCCTGACACTTCTGGATATGGACTTGTTGGGACTAGTGCTTTGTAGGAAAAGATCTGCTATATGAGCCTAATCCTCATTCCCAGATCCCAAAACTAAGTATTGTGGGAGAATGATGACCCTGAGATAGTGGATACTTTTCTGTTTGTTCTTAGCTACCCTTTTGAAAAAAAAATATTACTTTATAAAAGTAATCTTTCTCTTCCTCTTCCTCCTTCCCCTTTTACTTCTTCTTTCTCTCCCTTCACCTTGCCTTCCTCTTCTCCTTTTCACTTTGACCTTATTTTTTGGAATTCTAGGTTTCCTACAGAACTTCCTTACTATCTTCACATCAGCCACTCTCTTTGGAAAATTGGACTATGTGCCTGGAACCTCTTCAAGGTTTGATAGGCCAGCTATGGTTTTATTTTGCTTTCCCCCTCACCAATTCCTAGCTCCCTACATTAGAATTTAAGTTCCTTGAAACAAAAACTATTGGTAAGCTTTCATTTTCATCACCAATACATATTAAAGTGACTAAAACATACTAAGTGCTTAATAAATGCTACTTCCATAATTATTTATTTCTGTGCTTTTGGATCTTTTTAAAGTATATATATATATATAATATGTTGTCTTCAAAATGTAAACTGTTTGAAGTCAGGAGCTATTTCAATTTCTCTTTAATCTCATTCTTAGCATAGTGTTAAACTATAAGAAATTAATATCAAGTTGCACCTATTCATAAAATGAAGAAGACCAAAAAATAAGATCAATGATGGCGATCTATGTCTACCAATAGAACACTGGTAGTCTTTAGAAGGAAATTATCAAGAAGTTCTGACTGGTGTGACTATCCATTATTACGTCATTAACCATCAGTTAACAGAAAGCCAACCATCTGTCTCTAAATATGTCTAGTTTATCACTCATTACACACAATCTTCTTTCCAGGCTCTCTAATTTGGCTGCTGTAGCCATGTGCTATCTTTAGCTGAGTGAAGGATTTCTGGTTTTTTTTCCAGATGAGTCATATATCAACTATATTAATAGATTTACAAAGTGCTACAATTGTAAGAGATCTTCTGAGAGACCACTTGGTCCACCCCCTTCATTCCACTTAGGGAAAAAGGGAGACCTAAAGGAAAAAAATAATTCCCCCCAGAGACTTATACTAGTTAGTTGGTATCTAACTACCTTATATTTATTCTGTGAAGTTAGACACACCTTTTTACTTCACAGATTATGTAAACTCTTAAGATTTTCATTATCTGTATATAGATCTCCAGTGGCTGAGTGCCTGCTGCCAGGTAATAATAATTTAATAAAATTGATTGATTGATATGACAAGTTAGTAGCAGTACCCTGCCTTCTTTTGAATCCTATTCTATATTACTCATGCTACTTATAAATGTTTTATTTTTAAATATAATTATCAACTCCTAATAACAAATTCCTATTTAAATTCCTATAGGAGTTCAATTTTTGAAGAGCATTTTCTCACATGTGAATTCATTGTGCCATCAAATGATAAAGATTTGTTAGTTTCGGGGTAATTTGGAACATTTTAGTGAGTCAACCAACTCATTTCACCTGAAGAGTATAGTAGACAGATGGTGTAGTTTTAGTTTTTTCTTTTGTCTTGGCAGGCTGAAGGACTTGTTGCTTTTCTATGTCTTTTCCCATCTTGGCAATTTAGTATTTCTAAAGGGATTGTGTGCTGGGTCCTATGCTGCTTCACATTTCCAACACTCATTACTGTCATTTAGAGCCTGGCCTCCTGCCTTACTGTGGTGATGGTAGTCCCTGAAAACCTGACAATCTGAGAGCCAAAATGGCAGAGTACAGCCAGGACTCAGCTGAATTCTTGCAACATTCTCTTCCAAATTTTTTTCTCCGTCCCAATCTGATATATGTTAAATATGTGTAATTCTTCTATACATATTTCCACAATTATCATACTGCACAAGAAAAAACAATCAAAAAAGAAAAAAATGATGAAGAAAACAAAATTCAAGCAAATAATAAAAAATGAAAGTACTATGTTGTGATCCACATTCAGTCTCTCTGGTGCAGATGGCTCTCTCCATCACAAGACCATTGGAACTGGCCTGAATCACCTCACAGTTGAAAAGAAGCAATATGCTCTTCCAAACAACTTTAAAATAATGCCTCAAATAAATTTTTGGAGTGACAGAGCCAATAAAAGGTCAGAGGGAGACATTTTTCTACCTAAGACATCTTAGGAGGTGTGCAAGAACCCCTGGGGTAGATGCAGGTCAGTGTATAGAGAAGAGCCAGTTTTGGAGGTGGCTAAGACAGCAGCAGTAGCAGCTTTGGGAGCTCTCAGTCTAAAAGGGTCAGACACTTGACCAGAAAGATATTACAGGGATCCCTTTAATGGCACTGGATGCAGCTGGTAGACTGGCGACTCTATTGCTTATAAGCAATTTAACATCATTGTTCCAGGATGGAGAAGAGAGCTTGTGATTGTCACCAGGGAGTGGGGGGTCACTAGTCAAAGTTCCAGGGCCAACAGGAACATTAGTACTTGCAGCTACAGAGGAGCAAGGGCCCTTCCTGGGTAAATACCAGAACATAGATCAGGAAAGCAATGATCACACCTCTTTCAGGATTTCTAGAATTCCTAGAAGAGTTAAAGAAAGAGCTAACAGTGGTAGAGGAAAATTAAACAGCCTTAAGAGCTAGGTTAAAAAAAAAGCACTCCCTAAAATATTTAAGAAACAGAAATGACCTAATGCTAAAAGAGACTCACAAATTAACAGAAAAGCAAAATTGGTCAAATGGAGAAAGAGGCACAAAAGTTCACTGAAGAAAATATTTTTTTAAAAAATTAGAATTAGGCAAATTAAAGCTAACAACTCTATGAGATTTCAAGAAACAATAAGATAAAATCAAAAGAATGAAAAAATAGAAGAAAGTGTGAAATTTCTTAGTGGAAAAACAAGTGATCTGGAAAATAGGTTGAGGAGAGATCATTTAAGAATTATTGGACTATCTGAAAACCATGATAAAAGAAACCCTAGAGATCATATTTCAAGAAATTATCAAAGAAAATAGTGCTGATTTTTTAGATTCAGAGGGTAAAATAGAAATTGAAAGAATCCACCAATCACTTCCTGAAAGAGATACAAAAATAAAAACTTCCAGGAATATTATAGCCAAATTCCATAACTTCCAGATCAAGAAGAAAATATTTTAAACATTCAGAGAAAAATAATTCAAATATGATTGAACCACAATCATTATCATGCAAGATTTAGTTGCTTCTGCATTAAAAGAAAAGAGAATTTAGAATAGCATATTCTGGAAGGTAAAGAGGTTAGGATTACAACCAAGAATCACCACTCCCCCCAAAAAATTGAGTATGATATTCCAAAAGAAAAATGGATATTTAATGAAATAGAAGACTTCTAATCATTTCTAATGAAATGAGCAGAGCTAATAGAAAAATTAACATTTAGATACTTGATATATTCAAGAGAAGCATAAAAAGGTAAATAGGAAAGAAATCATAAGTGATTCAATAAGGATAGAGTTTTTGCATTCCTAGGCGGGAATATAATACATGTAACTCTTAAGAATTTTATCATTATTAGGGCTGCTAGAAGTGTACATAGGCAGAAGATATGGATATGTGTCATCTAGGTTTGGATGATCTCAAAAAAAATTAACAGCAAAAGGGATACACTGGGAAAAGGTAGAATAAAGAAAATTTTTCTCACATAAAAGAGACGTGCTAATAGAACATTATTAATGGAAGGGGAAAAAAGAAGTGGTAAGATTTGAACCTAAATCTCACTGGAATTGGTTCAAAAATTTTTGGAGCAAAAGTCTCTGATAAAGACCTCATTTCTCAAATATATAGGGATTGAATCAATTTTTATAAAAAACTAACCCTTCCTTAAGTGATAAATAGCCAAAGTGATAAAAAGCCAAATTTTCAAAAGAAGAAATCAGAACTATCCATCATCATATAAAAATGATCTAAATCACTTTTGATTAGGGAAAGGCAAGTTAAAACAAATCTGTGGTATTACCTCATACCTATCAGAAATGCTAGAGGGGGTGAGTGAAAATAAGTTCACAACTCTGTAAATTCAGATGAGATTATATGTGTTTATAATATTTTATAAGTTTTAAGTAAGTCATAATATATAGTAAATATTTACCTCCCTAGGAAGCTTTCAGAGGCAGCTATGTGGAGCAATTGAGATATGGGTCCAGCACCAGGAAAACCTGAGTTCAACTCTAATTTCAGACTTTAATTTGTGACTAGTGGCAGGTCATTTACTGCAGTCTGCCTCTGTGTTCTCAAATTAAAAATGTGAATAATAACAACTACCTCACAGGGTTATTGAAAGCATCAAATGGGGTTAATATCTGCAAAGCACTTAGTAGGCACTTGTTTTCTTCCTTCCTTCTCCCTTTGCTCCTTGGGTCTTAGACACCTGCAACAGCAAAAGATTGGACTAGAATGGATGATCGTTAAACTCCATTACTTTCTGTGATTCTAAGATTACATAATCTTAGAGTTGTAAAATAACTTTGTTGTTCAGTCATTTCAGTAATATTTGACTCTTTGTAATCCCATTTGGAGTTTATTTGATAAAGAAACTAATAGTTTGCAATTTTCTTCTGCAGTTCATTTTACAGATGAGGAAACTGAGGTGAATAGGGTTAAATGACTTGACCAACTAGTCACGAAGTTAATAACTGACTCAGGCCATATTTGAATGCAGGAAGATGAATCTTCCTGATTTTGAGACTTTTTTTTTTGTACCACTTAGCTGTCCTTAAAAGTTTCCTTAGAGTTCTCTATTCCAAGACTCTGATATTACAGATGGAGGTAAAGAACAGACAAGGATTAAAGGACTGTGAGCTTTGCTGAAAGAGGAAACCCTTCAATATTATTCTTTGTGTTGAAATTTCCTTTGGTTTACACATTTTCAGTATTATACCTGTTGTGAATTGTCGTTTTGGTAATTATGTCAAGTTATAGATAAGTTGCTCCTGAAGTAGTGTGACCCAGGTATTTCATAAAAAGGACATCTTTTTTCACAAGAGCCCAAGATTCTGTAATCACCACTAATAATTTTATTTTGAAAACATACAAATACTTCATGTTTTTATGATATTTACTTATCTCATAGTCAGTGGAGGTAGATCTAAGGGTTACAGATTTAGAGCTGATAGGGATCTTTGAGATCATTAAGTTCAACTTTTATTTTATGGGTAAAAAAAATGTAAAACGTGAAAGATTAAGTGATTGGCCACTGATATAAGTAATTGAGGTGGGATTCAAACTCCTTACTCTAAAACTTAATGGACCATGAACTACACCACACTATTTCTGGTGTAATACTTTGGAGACTTTTTCATTCATGAGGAAAGATGCTGGAATAGTACCTTCCTCTCACCTCAATGTAAAAGGTACTACTCATACAGTAATCAATTTGGGAAGAGACTGCTCCAAATCTTCCATTTAATGGTCACTATACATTTCCCTAGCATGGAAAGCAGCAATTGAACTGCAGGACACTACAATTATTAATATGTGATGGTGTACAGTTAAGAAGTTTCAGGAACAGGAAGAAAGGTTCCTGCTCTGACATATACTTAATCTAGATACAATCATGTTGCCCTTTAGTGACATGATATAAAAATACTATCATTTTCCCCTAGTTTTTTTCTTTTTTCTTTTTTCTTTCTTTCTCTCTCTTTTTTTTTTTTTTGCAGATTTTTTTGAAGAGTAAGATTTGAGTCCTGGTAAGCCGATAGAATTCCAGAAAACATTTCTGTATTGTCAATGCAGGTGATTTCTATAAAATATTTATTATTTCTATGTATTCCTCCTGAAAGAATGAATATAAGAAAACATTGAGAGAACTAGTATGTGGTCCAGAGAACCAGTATATGGATATCTTACGTGCTTTGGCTATTTACTGGGCATTGAGGATTGATATTCAGATGCAAGTGATTCCCTAATACTAAGACAGTTTTGGGAAAATTTTTGCTATCTCCTTCCTTTTGGACCAGTTGCTATGAAGGGAATAATAATAATTTAAGACCAATGTATCCTTTCAAAAACTAGCTATCTAATAAAATTCCTCTGTGATTTTCTCTTCAATTGTTGTCTTTCTCATCAACCTACTCTAATGTGTGGGGGATTGGTTTAATAATCTTCCAAAAAGAGTACTTTACTCCCCCAAAGAACTCTCAAGACTTCCACTGTTTAGTTTTCTAGGAGTTGGAAATAGAACTTCATGTATTGAGGAAAGATGAGTTTAATGTTACTTTGGAGATTATGTCATATACCAATGTACTTTGAAAGTCATAAATGGAAGAATCACACAATCTCAGAGCTGGAAGGCTGTCTAATATAGTATCTGGAAATAAACTTACTCTCCAACATATGCCACAGAGGCCATTTAACCTCTGTTTGAAGGACTACAATGGATATTCCACTATCTTCCAAGACAAGCAATTTCACATTGGAGGAAGCTTAGGCTGTTATGAAGATTTTACTTATATTCTGCTAAAACCTGTTTTTGCAAATGTCACCCATTGCTCTTGGGTCCAAATGGTACAAGTCTAATCCTTCTTTGAAATGACAATCCTTCAAGTCCTTTAAGACAACTTTCATGTGTCCCTTTTCTTTCCCAGGATAAATGTGTTACTTCTTCAGTTGCACACTAGGCAGTCTGCAACTTTCCTTCACTATTTTTTTCACGTTGATTTGCTAATCCCATTACTTTGGGGAAGCTATAGATCTCACTGAGGTGGTCCTTTCATGTTTTAGGGCTTGATGAAAATGGGAGCATCTAGATAATCTCAAGTTCCAAATGTCTCTTCCATTGGATGCTGTGCAGGAAATCTTTTATAACAATGAAGAACACCCCTGAGGAATACTCATATCTCTGTGTTCTGAGCCTTGATTGATATTGAACATTAGGTGATTGGTAAACAATGTTCTCTTCATATTACATCTGTCAGAGAGTCCTGTTTGATGTTAGTATACACATGGAGACAGACTGTCTCATTTAAAAATCTGACTGATCAATGTTCCTTCCATTAAAATGACCCAGCGAATTGACTTAACTATATGTGATATGCTTAATTTTTCATTTTGGGCAACATATCTTCTAGTGCCATATAAGGAAAAGTGAAAATGATGTAAAAGAATAAGATATTAGGTTGCTACAGAATTAAATTGATTTTAAGGAATCCTGTGATTCTTAGCAATTATAAATTAGAGAGGTCTTATGTTAGGCCAAGGGGAAAAAACAACAACCTATGAATGGGCAAAACAAGTTTCTGGCCTCTCTTAAGCAGCTGTCATCAAAAAATTACACTGAGACTTTGAAATTAAAATTTCCTCACAACTATTTTTTCCACTGGAATTCATTAATGTGCATCCTTCCCCATCTCTAACCAGTTTACTTCAGAGGATTTTTAGCAGAATATAGACTTACAATTTGAATTAACCTAGAACAATGTAATTAAGGAGGATGGTGTGCAGGTGCATGACCTAGATATTTTCAAATATTCAACTGGGAGTAAGCTTAAGTATTTTCATGTTTTACTGCATTAGCAAACAGAAAAAGTGGTTTGGTAGGAGATTCTTTAATCTAAATCTAGCAAAAGGGATGTGTATCAATATTTATGGGAATTATCCTGTAGTGGATTATATTAGGCCTTGTATAATACCAATATTTATTATTGAAATTGGGTCATCTTTTGCAAAGTAGGGTCTTTTGGGGAGGGTGCAGGAGACACAATAAATGCAATGCTTAAAATGACTGTCAATTCTACATGCTCATTCCAGGAAATGGTACTTTAGGGAGAAAGGAAATCAAGATCTTGATAGAAAGGTCATGCAAGCAATCATATAGATGAGGAGTAATGAGGAAAATATAGGTTACACAACATATTCTTTTATATTGGACATAAGTAAATGGAAAATGACTAGAGAAAAATTACCTTTTTTTTGTGGGAAAAGGGGTTTCTTAGAGAATACTCAGCAGGATGAATGTTTTATTAATAGTGCCTCTGGCATCCCAGAAACAGCATACCCTATAGTGCTGAGAAGTGGTTGGACTTCTTTTCCTATTCTGATCATGAAGATTGATTGACTGCTCTACAATCTCAGGAGACTTGTCCAAGATTTTACATTAGGTCTGTGTCACAGGGGTTTGGAATTCTGATTTTGAAATTCTGAATTTCTTTTCAGTATCTCAATCTGGTGAGTCATCATAGATGTAACTTTATATATTGCCCTGAAGCAAATTCATTTGTGGGACTGGGCTGGGAGATATACAGGGGATAGTCATGCCATAAGGGCAATCAAGGATAAGGATGGTCCAATCCCTAAAATCATTGTACCTGTAGAGACCCTTCCTGAGAGTGATACCATAATGCCATGATCCAGGGAATGGAGATGTGGATCAGTTGTCTTGTAAACATCCAAAGAATAGGGAGCAGGCAAGATACATACATACTAATCCCACTTCAAGAAAAATGGAAGAAGTGGAAAGATTATATTCTAATTATTGAGACTTATGATGAAGATTACTATAGATGCTACACCAAATGATTAAAAAACTACCCTGTGCCTTGGTATCAGATTTTTTTTTTATTCTAGGTAGATAGAAGGAAGAGGTTCTCATGCATATTTATTTTTGCACTGTTTCTGTTTCTTTACTATATTATCCATTGTTCCCACCATAATATAGTAGAAAGAATACTACACTCTAAGTACAGAAACTTGGTTTGAATCTCTCTTCTGTGTGATTTTAAAACAAATCATTTAACTTTGAGGATTACCAGTTTTTTCATTTATATATGAGCATTTTCTTTGACTGCTGTGGTCAGTAATGCAAGCATATGCTAGCCTTTGTTTTTGCATTTTGTAATGGATAATGTCCCTTCACAATTCTTCTGGCAGAATACCACCAAGTGATCATTGGGCTAGTTTTCCCCAGATTGTCGTTGGATGGCCAAAGGGATAATATGTTGGGAGATTCCTTGCTTTCTAGCCACAGAAAGGAGGAGTGAAACTGTTTATGAAGAACTTTTGGAAGGATGGATGTCCCTCAATAGATGTCTTTACCTCAAGGGGTTAAGATTGAATGTTGGAGGGGATTTGGGAAAACTGGGACACTAATGCATTGTTGGTGGAATTGTGAATTAGATCAGTTCATATCCATTCTGTAGAGCAATATGGAACTATGCCTTTCTCTACTGGGCTTATATCCCAAAGACATATTAAAGGAAGGAAAGAGCCCCACATGTGCAAGAATGTTTGTGGCAGCCCTTTTTGTAGTGGCAAGAAACTGGAAACTGAATGGGTGCCCATCAATTGGAGAATGGCAGAATAAATTATGGTATATGAATATTATGGAATATTATTGTTCTGTAAGAAACGACCAGCAGGACGATTTCAGAGAGGCCTGGAGAGACTTGCAAGAACTGATGCTGAGTGAAATGAGCAGAACCAGGAGATCATTATACACAGCCTCAGCAAGACTATATGATGATCAATTCTGATGGACATGGCTCTTTCCAGCAATGAGATGATTCAGGTCAATTCCAATAGACTTGTGATGGAGAGAGTCGTCTGTACCCAGAAAGAGACTATGGGGACTGAGTGTGGATCACAACATAATATTCTCACTCTTTTTGTTGTTCTATGCTTACATTTTTTCTCATTTTTTTCTTTTGTTTTTGATCTGTCTTTTGCAGCATCATAATTGTGGAAATGTACATAGAAGAATTGCACATGTTTAACATATTGGATTACTTGCCAACTAGGGGAGAGGGTGGGGGGAATGGAGAGAAAAAAATTGAAACACAAGGTTTTGCAAGAGTGAATGTAGAAAATTATCTATGCATATATTTTGAATATAAAAAAGCTTTAAAAATTAAAAAAAATGATATCTCTTTTAATGGGCCTCCCAGGGAAGGGGAGGTTTTACCCAATAGGCTAGAGAACACTAAGTTGGTGGCAGTACAGTTGGGTTCTTCATATTGGCCTTCTCATGAGATCAGTCTACATGCAAAGGACAATGGTCTATTGGCCACCTTATTAGAGATGACTTTATTGCTAATGGAGACCAGTGAATGTGCTAGAGGTCTCATCATCTCCTTTGTGATTCAGATACTATTAAGATTGCTTGGGCAGGTATTGGTGCAATGGATAGGGGGCCAGGTCTAGTGTTGGGAAGGCCTGGGTTCAAATTCTTCCTCATGTTTATTACTTGCATGGGAAAGAGACAACTTCTGTTTGTTTGAGTTTTCTCAATTCTAAAATGGGAATAATAATAGCATTTAGCTCCCAAAATTATTGTGAGGATCAAATGAGATAATAATTGTATATCACTTAGCATAGTGTCTGGCACAAAGTAAGTGAAATATAAAATGTTAGTTTTCTAGCCTTTTTGTTTCTATTTATAATCACTAGTTTATCTTGGGAAACTTCCTATCAATTACAATGATTTGTCATTCCATAATTTCATTTCACATGGACCACAACCAGGACTAGGTGGAAGAGAGGAGGTAAAGTCTGGGATTTATGGCCTTTATTTTCCTTCATACAGTTTCAAGTCCTTCCATGTTTTTCTTAAATAATTCAGCTCTTCATTTCTTATAGCACAGTAGTATTCCATAACAATCATATACCATAACCTGTTTACTCATTCCCCAACTCTTGGGAAAATCAGAAATTTCTGAGAAAATTGGAGTTTAGGGCTGGAGAGACTGCTCCATATGTTTTCAGTCCTTAAAGAAGAAGTAACATGATTTGGTGTCGTCTTTCTTTGTTTGTTATATTAAGGAATAGACTAAGTCCTTGCCAGACCTTTTGAATTTCTGAGGTATGGTTTGTTTAGTTAAGTAATTAGAACATCCTCTAGAGTACTTTTAAGACCTTGCCATCAAGGGCTGGTATGTTATAACAGTAACTTCTTTTTTTGCTTCTTTTTTGTTTGTTTTTCCTTAAAGGATATTGAATCTAACCTCAAGATTTAAATGGTCCAGGGGACTAAGGTGTGAACTACTTTATGCAATACAAAACCAATGCATGAGGAACCAGTGACTCTTCCCTCACTTGTTGCATGTCTCTATCTTGTGTGCCATAATGAGACAACACAGTTAGGGCAGCTGAGTCAATATAATATCCTTGTCTAATGTTCTTTCCATATTACTGATGAAGAAATTTCCTTTTGTTAACTGTTAGATCACCTGCAAATATTTTGTGTCACTCTTACCTCAAACTGAACTGTCACACTGCCCTGAGTCAGACTTGGCTGATACCTTGCTATAGGCAAATTAGTTCTGAGGAGCCAAAGACAAAAATAAACCAGTCCCCTTTTCCAAGAAACCTTAAATTTATTGAAGGGAAATATGTATACACTTAAGTACGTGAAAAGTAATTTCTAGAGGCAGAGAATACTCCTAAACTTGGGATGGTGGCAATCATGTCCTACTTTTCCTGTTACAGGAGATAGATCACAAAATATTCTTTGAAGGAAACTCAAAGTTCTACCAAGCATATTAAGACTCTGAAGCTCAGAGACTTAGTTATACCACACAGCTGATGAAAAACAGAGGCTGCATCTGAAGTTGTCTCATCCTATGCCAAAATGACTGCTCTTTCAACTTCATCTTTTAATCCTATTTAATTATTGAAAAATCAGAGCATCCAAGGCACCATACTAATTATCCACTTCTTTCAATAGCCAAGTAAAAAGAAATAATTTTAATTCTGAGCACTCAACAACAACAACACAAAATAATTGACCAGTTCTTTTTCAGTGATCTTCAAGTGTGCTCTCCATGTTAAGCTGTCACTGCTCTGGGCTGAAATTTTGAAATGATTCTGGTCAAGGAGCTTCCTTCCCTTAGGCGGCAGCTGTCCCTATTTTGTGAAATCAACCACATTTTTCAGTCACACACTTCCCCAGACTCCATCAGAGGTGTTGAGTGACTGTGCTAACCTTGGGATGTTTGGGCAATAGGAAAGCTCGTTGAAGTCAATCACCATTTCCCACAGCCCTGACCCACTTCAAGGGCATCATCAGGGGTGTTGATGGACCGTGAGGGACAAGTTGGTCAAGTATCCCTCTTCTCAGCAAATTACTTCCTGCCAGTATAGTGTTAGCAGAACATATTTTAAGTCCCTTCTTTTAACAGCACATATTGGTTGGTGTTGCGTAGGCTTTCTCTATTTTTAAGAGACAGATGGCAGCTACCCGTTTTTGTACACTGTTATCTTGTAGCTGTAAGCATCAACTTTATAGGTGGATGGGACTGTTGTACAGAATGACATTTCACAGCATTACTGAATCTCAGAATTGGTCATCGAGCTCAACCTATCTCTCAACAAAACATCCCTTCTCCTCTTGAAGATTTCCAGCTAGAGAAAGCTCAGTACTTTTAGAGAAAGCCCATCTCACCAGAACTGCTCAGAATCAGTTATTTCCATCACTAATTACTCTACACAATGGCACTGCCTGGAGGAAGCCCACAGGTCCTGATGGAGGCTGAACTTCAGGAAAGATCAACCCTGGGAGACATGTCAGTGAGGGGGAAAAACTTATGTTCTCAGTGACAGGAAAGCATGCAGCTGTTTTCAGGTTTAGAAAGTCTAAAGTATTTTTCTTTTCTTCATGCTGCCTTATTCCCCTTTCCCTGTTTTGATTAGGTGAGTTTCTCAATGAGAGGTTGTGAGTTAATATGAATAAAGATGTTACCTGATTAAATTACATCTCTTTGAACTTTTTATGAATGATATTTTCATTTGATAGCTACTTCATGTTAATAATTCTTTCTAAAAACATTCATTACATAATGGAATATTTTTACTTCATAAGAAATTATATATACTATATGATAATATAACATAATATATAGGGAATCATGATAAGATTAAGGATCACAGGAATATTCACTCATTCATTTAAAGCTAGAAGGGACCCCAAGGATCACCTTTTCTAACTTCATCATTTTACAAATGAAAAAATTGAAACTTAGAAGTTAAATGATTGGTCTAATTTGTATGAGCAGATGAGGAGTGAAGTAAGTAGAATCAAAAGAACAACATACATAATAATTACTATACTCTAAATGAAAAGACCATTAAGATGAAGCCAAACTCTGAGGGATTAATTGGAATGAACAATACCAGTCCAGAGGAGAGAGGCTGAAAGATATCTTTATTTTGGTGGAGAAGTAGAAGATAATGGGTGAAAAATCTTGCCATATATTATTAAGTATAATCATTACTTTGGTTGAGCTTGATAAACTTTTTGTCTCAGTTACAATCAAGGAGTCTGAGAGGGAGTATATTTATCTGAAAACAGTCTTGATGAAAAAACAGAAAGCAATAAACAAACTTATTTAAAAATTAAAAAAAAGATTTGTTAGCTAAAAAATGTCAACCATCCCATAAATAATTTATAAGCAATGTGAAAACATTAACAGTTCTTTTATTAACCAATATTTAATAAACAAATCATTCCAGGTTTTTTATTTCTATTTAATTCCTATTAGAAGGAGCATCCTCACCAAAGTCCTCCTGAAATGAATGCATAATCTTAACAATGAGTCCTTGTGTTCTGGAATTGCCTTTCTTTTAATGCCCAGGGCTTAGCATAATGCTTGATATATAATAAGTGATTTAAAAAAAATCTTTGTTGGCTGATTGGCTACCTGGAAAGTTATTTCAGCAAAGGAAAAGCTGTCATAATGTATACCATGCTTCTGATGCTTCAATTATGTTCCAAATATCGACCTGTAGAACTTCTCTCTGTGAACAGGCATGAGTAAGTTTATCATCAGAGGGTTGACTGTCAAAAAACTAATTTACCTCTTGATTCTTGGTTTCCTCATCTGTAAAATGGGAATATTCAAAAGTTCTTAGATCTCAGGTTTTCTGTAAGGGGCCAGTGAGGTAATGTAACATGAATTACTTTGTAAATCTTAAAACTCTATATAATTATTGGTAGCTATTATTATTAATACTTCAGGGAAAGATTGGTAGATCTAGAATTGGAAGGGACTTCAAAGACTATCCAGTTCACCTAGAAATTGAATCTAAGTCCAAAGTCACATGGTAAAAATCATACACAAATGTAGAACCCAAGTCTTCTAATTTCAAAGTTCATCTACCCTCCTTCTCTCTTCCCATGCTTTTCATTTTCTACTATCTATCTCTTTAATAGTATTCAGATATTGGTCCTGCCCCAAGAGGCTATACTCTTCTACATTTAGATAAAAGTATCACTTTTATTATTTTATATAAAAATACATATTTATATAAAATATATTTTATATTAAAATAACTACTTTGCTATACTTTTCAACAGAATGTTATGTAGACACTGGTTAATTAAAAACAAAGCAAAACAAACAAAAAAAAAGAAATCTTTATAATTGAACAGAAACTGTGGAGTACAAGACCTTTCTCTATATGATCACTGAAAGCATTTTAGGAGCAACTCCAATGGCAAATAGCATGGTGGAGATTATGACTATCATAATAATTCATAAAATAGCAATGATGATGATGATGAAGAAGGAGAAGAAGAAAAGAAGAAAGAAGAAGAAGAAGGAGGAGGAGAAGAAGAAGAAAAGAAGAAAGAAGAAGAAGGAGGAGGAGAAGAAGAAGAAAAGAAGAAAGAAGAAGAAGAAGAAGAAAGACTGAACAAAGCTACAGATCATATTTAAGGTCCATGAATTAAATGGCACATATCTTTCTCTCAGGTAGACTTAACCCTGAGGAAATTAATGTTTTAGTATTACAGTATTTGGCCTATTTTGTTATAAAATGAATCATAATGTACTTAGTATTATATCACATTTTGAATTTGCATTTTTAATACATAGCAAAGGGACTGATGCTTAATGGATACTTGTTGATTGATTTGATTGTAATATATATTATATGATAATATGATGTATGTTGTATATATAAGTTATACTATATGTTATGTCTGTTTTGCTATATATATATAACACATAAACTACACATATACTATGCATATATAATAGATATAAATATGTGCACAGGTTTATACATTCATATAAACATACACACATATAGATGTATACACACATACCTATTTATCTCTACATATTTCTCTATATTTTCCAATCAACTTGTACTCCAAAAAGTAAGCTATACCTGGAATAGCCAGCTGTTGGGTGGAATAATAACAAGGGCCCTGGGCCAGAAGGCAGAATATTTGGGCTTAGAGATTGTGTAAAGAGTATTTTTGTAAATTTCTAAGTGCTATGCAATTGTCCACTTTCTACTTAGTGGCATTTAAGAATCACTAAGAATAGTTAGATTATTTTCCCAGGACTAAAGCTGGATCAATGCAAAACTTTGAAGTTTTATTGCAAATTTGCTACATGTATAAGGATTTGGGGAGAAAAGGCATGATGTGGTCAGTGAACTGACCTCAGATTTAGAAAGACCAGAGTTCATACCTCTCCTGTGATACATATTGCTGATATGAGAGCAAATATGTCACTACCTAGGCAACTCCTTAAGATTAAGTAGCAGAGAAAATATAGTTCTACTTTGATTAGGGTGATTCTTAATTGGGAGTTCTTTATTCCAATGAAATCGGAGTCTAGCTTAAAAAAATAGTAAGGGTTTGAAACCTGAGAACCATTGTTTGAATACAGGATCAGCAAATTGTTATCTGGAAAACCTTAGGAAAGCCATCTACACTTTGTCACCTATAAAATGAAGGGCTTTTTCAGCTTTAGACCTTTGACCCCATGAAGGAAAGTAGTCTTATTCCATAAAGAAATACTCAGGCCAATTCCAATGGACTTGTGATGGAGAGGCCACTGTGGGGACTGAATGTGGATCACAACATAGTATTTTCATTTTTTGTTTTTGCTTGCTTTTTATTTTCTTTCTCATTTTTTCTCTTTTTGATCTAATTTTTCATGTGCAGCATAATTGTGAAAATATATATAGAAAAATAAATAAATAAAATTGTCTCAAACTTTTAAAAAAAGAAATACACATAGCATTAGAGAGGACATCAAAAGATCAATTAATTAATAAATGCTGGTGCAATGGAGTTAAAGGATTGACTAGCCTCTCATTTAATTTAGCCTTAGGATTCTGAATAAGGAATGATCACCTAAGTTCCCAGGAGGATTTCCTGAGACTAATTTGATAACCTGCCTTTTATCTAACTATTCTTACTTCTATTAACTGCTCTCAATTGTCCTTGCTACAAACTTAGCAGGTTTCTGTTTTAATGGAGTCGATAGATGAAGTCTTAAATTTAGACCTGGAAGAGACCATTTGATTTAATTCCATTTTACAAATGAAGAAACTGAGTGACAGAGTACTGAAATGCCCAAGGTCATATATAGGCAAAGTGACTGAGGCAGAATTCAAACTCAGGTCTGATTCCAAATCTAGGACACTATCTCCAGCATCATATGGATTCTGTCACCTCAAAACACAAGAGAGCTTTATCTACTTGAGAATGAGTTTCTTTTAACCTTTTATTTTATTTTTTTTACTTTAATCCTTCTGCTTATTTCAACAAACACTGAGAGGTGACATGAAATAGAGTCCAAATCCTTCAGGCAGAAGTCCAAGAAGTCCTGCCAGAGATTCTGCCTCCAAAAGTTATTAATTATGAGTTATTAACTTTAGAATAGTCACTCCATTGGTCCTAAACTGTATCATCTGTCAAAGGGGGACAATAATATTGACACTACTCCGCTTATAGGTGTGTTGTGAAGAAAGTGTTTTCTAAAATCTAAACTTCTAGAGAAATAAGTTATTATGACTATTTATAAGGCACTGAGGATAGATAGATGAAAGTGACACAATCCGTGCCCTCCAGGAGCTCAAATGCTTACAGAAAATAACTGCAGCTATTTTCTTAGCTCTTGAGAAACAATTATATTTCAGAGGCAAAGGGAATCTGATATAATTAATGCCCCCTTTATGAATAAAAGCAATTAAAATAATGAAGTATTCATTACTCTTTTCTGTTTATTTTTAAAGCACTTGTCCTATTTATCCTTGCTATATTGGTCACGTTATGTGACTATCACTCCCCTGCTCGAGAAGTTGTAGTGAATCTCCATGACCTCTAGGATGAAATACAGACTAAAATCCTTTGTGTAGCATTTAAAGCTCATCACAATCTATTTCTCTCATAACTTCCAGGCTTATCCCACATAATTTCTCATCACATACTCCTGTCAGATGGAATGACTTGCTTCCCTGCATTTCATCTTTCCCGGCATTTCATCTTCTGTCATTCTGCCTTTGCAAGGCAGTTTACCGTTCCTTTAATGCTCTTCTTCCTCATCTCTTCCTCTTGGAATCCTTCTTGCAAGACTTGTCTGAGGTTCTACCTGGTCCCATTTTATTCCTCACCCTCCTCAGTTTCTAGAATCCTCTTTCCCCAAATGACTCTATATTCACTTAATATATATTTTATCTTTATTGATGTGGATCCGTGTTGTCTTCTTCAGCAGGATATAAGCTCCCTGGGGACAAGAACTTTCATTTTTGTCTTTGTGTTTCCAGCACCCAAATAATACATAAAGCTTAATGAATACTAAATGAATGAACAAAGAGTATTTAAGGCTGATTAACTTGTCCCTTAAAGTGATGGAAAATCAAGTAGTGTTCTGTACCTATTATTTCTTGGGTAGCACTAATTAATACTGAAATAATTCATTGAAGGGAACTATTAGAGAATCTACTAACATGGTGCCCAATCCATCAAAATGTTCTTTGAGATTCTTGTCTCTTTTTCACAAGGTTTCTCACAGCTAGTGAAGAATGTTTCAATTCTAAATGAAAATGTCAGGTGTGGCTTCCTCATTCCCTTTATTCAGTCTTCATCCCCTCCTTCATGCTCTCACACATATTATACAAACTGTCTTCTTCCAGTAAAACATATAAACACATTTTATTTTTAATGCATGTCAAAATCTTCTGCTCAGTATGAGTTTATATTACAAATACACATACTATACATATATATATATTCACACATACACTCATATATATACATATAATCTTTCCCCTTTGTTAATTTTAGTTCTTTGCTTTTTCTTATATCTGCAAAGCCCTTGATACATTTAAAAGTACTCATCATATCAAAACCTGCTGTTTATAGAAGTAGCTAATCCCTCCAAGTATTTTGCACACATCATCTCACATTGATAAGAAGAAAGAAAGAAAAGGGGAAACAAAAGACGAATGTGAAACAGTCATTGAGCGCTCATGCATCTGGTACTGGGAAAAGCACTGAGAATTCAAAACCAAGAAAACATGGCACCTTCTATGATGTTCCTTACATTTTAATGGGAGAAGACAACAACAATAAAAAAGAAATGGGGAAAGCAGGGAGAGGGATAAAGGAGCTCTAGAGTATATAGAACAGGGCATGTAAGTCAAAGAAAAGGAATTTGAGTAGCATAGCAGGGATTTCTGGAGATATAAGGAAGGATGAACCCATCTTTGAACAATCAGACCTAGAAAGTAATCCTGCTATTGTTTTTATATAGGATTGTGACTCAGGAGCATGATTACAAACTTGGTAATTATCAGAAGCAGGGTATGAATCTAGGTCTCTATTTTTTCTAGTGTTAGACACTTTCACTACACCAGGGGCTCTTAAAAAGGTTTTATGTCATGGACTCCATTGGTAGTATGATGAAACCTATGAATCCCTTCTCAGAATAATGTTTTAAATGTATAATTAAAATACATAAATTTACAAAGAAAATTAATTATAGTAAAAAAAAAAGCTACATTTTTTTTCTTATGCAAGTTCTCAAATTTCCTGAAAGTTACCCAGGCATTCAAGATTAAGAATCCTTGAGTTATATCATACTATCACTTTGGCTGATGTTCTGCTATTTTATTCTCTTTGTACCCCTCCCCCCTTATATTTTAAGGGACAGATTTGATCAGATCCTGATATTTCCAAAAGGTAGGTATGCAGAGGCCTGTGATGGTATAGACTGGATGCATTAACAGACAAATGATCTCAATAAGGAATTCTTTTCATTAAAACTTTTTAATTTTCAAAAGATATGCATGGATAATTTTTTAACATTAACTCTTGCAAAATCTTGTGTTCCAATTTCCCCCTTCTCTCCACCCCTCCCCTAGATAGCGAGTAACCCAATATATGTTAAACATGATAAATATGTATGTTAAATGCAATATATGCATACATATTTATACAATTAGCTTGCTGCACAAGAAAAATCAAAACAAAAAGGAACAAAAATGAGAAAGAAAATAAAATGCAAGCAAACAACAACAGAAAGTGTGAAAATGCTATGTTGTGGCCCACACTCAGTTCCCACTGTCCTCTCTCTGGATGTAGATGGCTCTCTTCATCACAAGATCATTGGAACTGGTCTGAATCATCTCATTGTTGCAGAGAGCCATGTCCATCAGATTTGATCATCATATAGTATTGTTGTTGTCATGTATAATGATCTCCTTGTTCTGCTCATTTCACTCAGCATCAGTTCATGCAAGTCTCTCCAGGCCTCTCTGACATCGTCCTGCTGGTCGTTTCTTACAGAACATAATATTCCATAACATTTATATACCATAATTTATTCAGCCATTCTCCAATTGATGGGCATCCCTTCAGTTTCCAGTTTCTAGCCACTACAAAAAGGGCTGCCACAAACATTCTTGCACATGTGGGGCCCTTTCCCTCCTTTAAGGAGCTTATCAAAGAAAAACTTCCTCATGCTGGATCCTGGTCACAGTGAGGCAGACCTGATATCTAAAGTCAATATACCCATGTCATCACATTTTACTTAAAGCCTAAATAAGCACAACTTCCTCCTATCCTATATCCTCTTGTTACCTCCCTCCTAGTTTCTGACTGTTAAAGAAACATTTCAAGATTATGGACCATTTTATTCTGGGAAAAGAATTCTTCATGATTTGACTATCTTAATGTAGGATTTATTCTTCAGTTGTGTCCGATTCTTTGTAACCCCATTTGGAGTTTCCTTGGCAAAGATTCTGGAATGGTTTGTCATTCTTTCTCTAGCTCATTTTGAGGCTAGATTTGATCCTGACTCCAGTCCCATTACTCTATCCATTGTACATTCTAGCTGCCCAATGCTTCCCCTTTTTTGTTTATTCTAGATAGTATTAGTAGAAAACAGGTCAGCATTTAAAGAGTGATAGGGCAGGTTAATTATCTGATCAGAATTTTCCCTGACTCTTCCCCTCCCCATCATCCTCTTCCTACCTATCTTACAAAGTAAGGAGAAAGTTGCTTCCATTTTTGCTTTTTTCCTTTCCTCACAAATACAAAGTCTCTCTGGCATTTCATTCTGTTAAAATATTTTGATCTGTACAAAGAAATTTTGTGGCGGGTCCAGACACACTGGGACTGTCCCACTTTTTGGACATTTTTGACCCTCTGAATCTAACATATTAGCTGGATTTTCATCTGCTGTCAATCCATTTCCCACATCCCTCATACTGCCTCTCCTTTTCTTAGTAAGCTGTAGTGGCACCTTATTATTTGTAGGATCAAATATAACTTCCTCTGTTTGACATTGAAAGCTCTTCTCAATCCGACTTCTTCCTATCTTTTTAGTCTTCTTACACTTTACTTCTCTCCATGTCATCTTATGATCCTGAGATGCTGGCCGATTTGCTATTTCTACAAGGAAAAGTTTCATTTTCTCACCACCTTTGCTCCTTTTTTATTGAGTGTCCTCCATGATTCAAATTCTCTGCCCTCTCACCTCCAACATTTCATTCAAGACAGCCTTTTTTAATTTTAATTTTTGTTAAATTAAAGAAAAAAATTAAAGAAAAAATTTTAAATTTCTTACCATGTATATGTATTCCAAAATAAAATTTTAAATTGAGTAGATCACTTCTTTTTCTAAATAATTCATTTTCTTTCTTTTTTTTTAAATTAAAGCTTTTCATTTTCAAAATATATGTATGGATAATTTTCAACATTTTATCCTTGCAAAATCTTGTGTTCCAAACTTTTTCCCTCCCTGCTCCCCCCTCCCTCACCTAGATGGCAAATAATCAAATACATGTTAAACATGTGCAATTTTTCTACACATTTCCATAATTAACGTGCTGCACAAGAAATATCAGATCAAAAAAGAGAAAAAAATTAGAAAGAAAACAAAATGCAAGCAAACAACAGCAAAAAGTGAAAACACTATGTTGTGGTCCACATTCAGATCCCACAGTCCTCTCTCTGGGTGCAAATGACTCTCTTTATCATAACATCATTGGAACTGGCCTGAATCATTGTTGAGAAGATCCATGCAAGAAATTCTTTAAGGCTTATCTTCTGCAGAGGACTTTTCTGATTCGTTCTTTTGCTAGCACCTTCTTCTCTGAGATGATTTTCTATCTACTCTCTCTACAATTCATATCAGTCAAAAAACTTCTATTAAATACCTACTACTGACCTAGGCACTGTGCTAAATACTAGGGATACCAAGGCAAACAAAAACTCCTGCTTTCATGGAGTGAGATGATAGCTTAAAAACAATTATGTATAAACAAGAAAATTTCCAAGATAAACTGGAGATAATCAACAGAGGGAAGGCACTATCTTTAGTGGAATAAGGAAAGCCTTCTTGTGGAATATCAGATTTCAGTTGAGATTTGAAGGAAGTCAGGAAAGCCAGGAGGCTGAGATGAGGAGGAAGGATGTACCAGGTATGGGGAACAGCTGTTGAAAGTACAAAGGTTTGGGGACTGAAATATCTTGTGTGAGGAACACCAAGGATATCATCAGATAAAAGTATAGGGATGAGGAGTAAGGTATAAGAAAAGTGGAAACCCAGGAGGGATCCAGGGTGTGAAAGGCTTTGAATATCAAATAGAGGATTTTATGTTTGATAGGTAATAGGGTAATAGGGAGCCACTGGATTGTATTGAGAAGGGCATAGTGGTGGTGGTGACATGGTCAGATTTGTACTTTAGGAAGATTAATTGGACAGCTGAGATGAATTGTAGTAGGAAGAGATTTTGAGGCAGGAAGTCCAAACAGTGCAAGCTATTGCAATAATTCATGTATGAGTTAATGGTGACTTGCACCAGGTTGATGACAGTGTCAGATGAAAGGTGAAATAAGAAAAAATGTTATGGTATGAAGGTAAAATTGACAGAGCTTGGTAACAAATTGGATTAGAACAATGAGAGGGAGAGAGAGACAGAGAGACAGAAACAGAGACATAGAGACAGACAGAGAGACAGAGATAGACAGAGACAGAGAGAAAGAGAGAAGAGACAGAGAGCGAGAGCGAGAAAGAGAGAGACAGAGAGAGAGAAAAAGAGAGAGAAAGAGACAGAGAGAGAAAGAAACAGAGAGACAGAGAGAGAAAGAAGAGAGATAAACAGAGACAGACAGACAGAAAGACACAGATAGGAGACAGAGAGAGGCAGAGAGAGACAGACAGAGACAAACAGAGACAGAGACAGACAGAGAGAGACAGAGACAGAGAGAAATAGAGGAGAGACAGAGAGAGGAGAGACAGAGAGAGAGAGAGAGAGAGAGAGAGAGAAAGAAGATAGAGATAAACAGAGACAGACACAGAGACAGATAGAAAAAGGACAGACAGAAAGACAGAGAGGGACAGAGAGAAAGAGAGGAGAGAGAGAGAGATAGAGAGAAAGAGAGGAGAGAGAGACAGAGACAGAGAGAAAGAGGAGAGAAAGAGAGAGAGAAAGAAAGAAAGAGAGACAAAGAGACAGAGACAGAGACACACACACACACACAGAGAGAGAGAGAGAGAGAGAGAGAGAGAGAGAGAGAGAGAGAGAGATTGAGAGAGAGAGAGAAGGGGGGAGGGAGGGAGAAAGTAGTTGAGGATAGGAGCTTCAGTAATTAGGAAGATGATACCATACAGTAATAGGGAAGTTTGGAACAGGGAAGAATTTTGTAGGGAAGATAGTGAATTCGCTTTTTTTTTTTCTTTTTGCTGAGGCAATTGGGGTTAAGTGACTTGCCCAGGGTCACACAGTTAGGGAATGTTAAGTGTCTGAGACCAGATTTGAACTCAGGTCTTCCTGATTTCAGGACTGGTGCCACCTAGCTGCCCCGTGAATTCGCTTTTGAATTTGTTGATTTTAAGAAGTTTGGGAAACATATAGTTTGAGATATTTAATAAGTATTTGGAGGTACAAGTCTGGAGGCTAGGTGTACATAAACAGATTTGAAAATCATTAGCAGAAGGATGAAAATTGAAATGTACCTCATTATTTATATGTTGTTCTCCCACCCCTGCCTCTATATTGTAAGCTCAGTGAGGGAAGGTACAAATTTTGCCTTTCTTTGTATACTATGAACTTAGTACAATGCTTGGCATCTATTCAAGTGTGTAATAATAACTTGTGGACTAACAATTCCATCTTGGATTTCTATTATTTATATCTTATATATTCTATATATCCTATATATTCAAGGATATAATATATCCTATATATTCAGGGATATAATATATGCTATATATTCAAGGCATTATATGCAATATATGCTACTATAAAAGCATATATAAATTACTCCCTACCTTCAATAAACATATAAGATTATCCAGTTCAATAACATATGACTTCCCTGCTTCCTACCTCTCTTTTTACAGAATAGGGCACTGATATTCAGAGAAATTGCATAGCTTGTTAATGGCAGAATGGAAATCAAAATTCAAGTTTTTAAATGAGTTACAAAAGTTTAAGATTTATTTCCAATTTTGAATTCTGCTGGAAAGGTGAGGGAAGGAGGATTTTTTTTCTTCCTTTGGTCAACCAGAGCTCTGTATTAACTAACACTGCCACTAAAAACTGGAGTCTGATTAGGAAATTTGCAGTCAAAGGTCACCCAAGGAGCAGAAGCTATGCATTTATTTCTTAAAAATGATTCTAAAAATAAAATCTAATTTGAAATTACAATAAAGCTTCAGGTCAGACAACACTGCATTCCTACCTAAAAACAGGGTGTCAATGTGTTTGTCTAAGTTTACTGGTTAAAGGTTATGCTATTAAATAGAATAGCCTTATTAATATTTTGCTGGGCTAAAGTAGCAATGCTGTTAAGCACATCAGCATTCAAATTCTTATGAACTATAGGATTCGATCATAATCCCTTGTGAAAATGCTGTAACATTCTCAATGGTAGGATAAACTTCATACAGATAATCTTGATGCCCTGAAAATAATCATTATGATATACTTGAACATTTAAGACAAACATAGCAACAAGAAGTTGTCCTTTTCCTCTTGCTTAGATGTCATGTCTTCCTGGTGGAATAAATGTCTAAAAATAATCCTCCTCCATCTCTTAATTGAGTGTGCATGAGCCTATGCCATAATTGGTATTCTGATTACACTCAGATTCCTCATCATACCCATTTTTGTTTCAATACTGTCATTACCATGGTTTTACATTATCATACTTTAAACACTATCATGTATGCAGGTGAGAGCTATAGGAAACAAATGCTTGAGACCTAAAAATTTTTTCCTCATGGGAAGTGATAGAAAGGACATTTGACAGATAAATATATTAATAGTGATGTGATTTTTAACTTTCATTGATGCAATAAAGCTCTAAATGACTCCATATTTTAGAAGTTCAGATAAGATTTGTACCCTTGAAGAACTCTGTCCTTATAAGGCTACGTTTTTTTTTTTTTATTCATTTGGCTTTGTCTATGATGTTCTCTGAATCAGAGACACATGAACACTGACCCATAGGAGATAGCTGTCCCCATGCATCTTGAAAAGCAGGAACTCTCCATGGTAGATAAGGTGAAGAATTGGCTCCACTGCTTGTGTCTATTTTAGGGGGAAAAAAGAATTGAGGAATTGCTCTTAACAGAGTTGCTAGTAGTGATGAAGTCTGATGAGAATTGGTCCCAGAGAGGCTCATGAATTTCTTATCTGAAAGTGTACCTTATGTTAAATATGGAAAAGGGGAGAAAATAGGAGATAGAAGCTGAGTTGAAAAGTGAGTTGCTGGTGCAGATGATGAAGCAAGAAGTATAGACTATTCCTAACAGTGAAAAAGGAAAAACAAAAAAGGAGATAGAATGATAGACTGAGGGGACATCAGTCAGGTGAATTATTTTTCTTTTTTTCTTCTCTCTTTTCATCTCTCTGTTTCTCTGTATCTGTCTCTCTGTCTCTCTCTTTATGTGTGTGTATATATGTATTTGTCTTTCTCTTTTTCTACATTTGCATTATGTCTAGCTATAACTACATTAATATTTGGCTCTCACACTATATAGTGAACCCCTCTCCACCTATGCAAATTAACAATTTGGCAATGACTCTATAAATAAATAGTTTCAGAAGGTTACCTGGGGCACTGAGAATTACTATCCATACCTGGTTGTATGTATCTGAGGCAGTATTTGAACCCAAGATTTCCTGGCTTCATCAAGGTCCCTATCATTGTGCCATATGTGTGTGCATGTGCACTCACACACATGCCTGTATGTAATGAAATTAAGTTGCTTCATAAAGGGTTGAATGGCTGGATCCAAAGAATAATGGCTAATGGGCTGATATAAAGAAATAGATAGATATATTTCATTCATAAACTTATAACTCACAGTATTGAGTTCACTTGATGTTTGAACAATAAAGGCTTTGAAAAGTATGTGCCTTCCCATCAAATTTGATAGTCCATGGCATATTATTTCAGTTAATATTCTTATACAGTTGTACTTAGACATCAGTCAATTTGTTTTTGGAAGTGTTGTCATATTTGAATAAGTTGTGAATCAGTCATAGACCAGTGATCTATAAATAATATACTAAATAAACTTATTATTCTTTTGGTAGTGTTCAGCTTGTTTGAGAATAGGAACCAAAAAAAACCTACTATAATGGTTGTCTTTGAGCATCAGTGGTGATATTTCCAAGATCAATAGGACAAGATATTCAAGGGTAATGGAAGGGACTTTATTGAAATGGGCTAGACTGTCCAGGGCAGGGAATAAAGCACATGTGTGTCAGCCTTCCCATGCCAATCTACCTCTTCAGAAATTTTTTGACACCTAAATGTTGATGCCTCATATTCTTTGGTGTTTGATGATTCATTATAAATTGACGTGCCACAAGATGCTTATGATGCTTAATATACTTGAAAAAGTTTATCAATCACCAGATGGAACAAAATGAGAGGAAAGTATTTAAAAGTTTCAATAACAGAACCCACATTTGATTTAGTTCGTTAAATTGATTGATAAATCAATCATTCTATCATTTAGGAAAAACTGAAGTTTTGTACTATTAGGTAGAAAAAAATCATGAAAAGTATGACTTACCATTGGAAAGATAATACTCATATTTCAATTAGACAGAGATGATCACCAAAGGGAAGAAGTAGCTTCAAGGACAATTTCCCTGGTAGAAGACAAGAGTCAGACTATGGGAAAGAATAGATCCTGGAAGCCAAGCTAGGTACATTGCCTAACATAGATCTTATAAAAAATGGGCATCTACAAAGAAATAATTTCCAGACCCGATGTACCAAGAGTTATGAGTTGTCTTTGTATGATATAGATGCCTCTTAACCATTGTTCCCACTCTTCCTATGAAACCTATATATTTGAAGGATAGATTCCAAGGTCTTATGATTATTGTATCTACTCCATCAAGTGGATAAAATGTCTTTGCTAAGAACTAATTTAGTTTACTAGATTTTTGTTAATAGGAAACACATTCCCATGATGCAAACACATTAAGAGATTGTTGTGAGTTATAGGGTTAAGGATATAATTCCACAGGATCTATATTAGACTCTAGAATCTTATGAGTAGCAGTACCCCTTTGGGGCTTAACCAACAAGTATTCCAGAGAGAATGTTACATTATAAACAATATCACTTCATATAAGCTCTGCCAGTCTCTGTAATAGGGCTAGACTGTACATAGTAAAGAATGAGCAATAGAAGATAAATTCCTTGAGCTCTTTCAAAAGTCTTTACCGTACTACTATAGCACTTTTATTATTTTTTTTGTATTCATTTCCAGTGAAAATCATCTACTAAAAGTATATTTAATACAATAATATTAGATCATAAATTTATTTTACTTTATTTGTGATCTAATTTATGATCTAGATTTATGCTCTAAATTAAGGGATATCCGATGCTTCCAAGTCCCAAAGTATCTAATCATAAGAAGGTAGGATATAATATACGTTATAATAGGGCAAATGACTGATGTGATTTTTATACTACCTTATGAGATCATGAGACATTCATTTGATTAGACTAACTCTATTTTTATGTTTGCATGATTCCATTAGAAATTGTCAACCTTTTGAAAAGTGGTATGCTTGATTGCTGATTTTTGCTTTTTTGATTCTCAGAGCCAGGAATGAGCATTGTAGGTGTGAAATAATGACAAAATGATGATTAATCTAACTTTCACAAATTGAAGAGTAGTCCTATGATGCTGCTGACTATGATGATATTATTGTTGTTATTAATAATTCACATGACTTTAGTAGCTACAGATTTGCAAAGTCCTTTCCTTACACCAACCTGGTAAAGTAGAATTTGCTATTATTGTCCCCATTTCACAAATGAGAAACTGAGACTCTGAATTAAATGACTTAAAAAGAGTCAAACAACTAATGAGTATCAGAACTAGTATTTGAAGCCCAGTGACTCCTGCTTAACATTTACCATTCTTTTCTCTACATTGCATAGTATGCACATAATGGTACTGGTGATGTGCCTTGCATGAGTGGTTAGGGAGTAAACAACAGGTCTTACTAAAAGACGGGTTGCTTCCTCATGACAACCAGCTTAAAATGTTTGAAAATTCAGCTCATGAGCCATTATTGTCATGTTTTCTTTCTAATCCCAATGACAGTTGTATAAATTCATCACTACTTTTTAAGAATAATTCTAGCACTATTTTCCATATATATGTTGCATATATCTACACACATATAAATAAATATGATGCTTATGTTAAAATCATTCAGAATTCCTTGATAGATGCAAAATGGAGATAATTTTCCTTGACAGTCCTCCAATTATTAATAACCAAGCAAAACATAAAACAGAGACATATGCTTGCCAAAGATACTTGCCATTTTCAAGGAGGATACCTATTGTCGATTCCAGATGGAAGAAAGGTTCCCGATGGATGATGAGGTCCTCCAGATGCTCTTAGTTGTGAGTGACATTGTGCTGATTGAATCAAACCCTCATGCACTAGAGAGCCTCTTAAACGAGATCCATATTCACTCAAAAGAGCTTGGCTTAAGTATTCAGGCTGAAAAAATCAGATAAAGAATGCCTATTTTTCAGTATATGGACATGACATATTAATACTTATATCTTAGACAGACACTGTGGATTCATCAATAAACTTGATCCAGAATTTAATAGGAGAAAGAAAATAGACTGTTCAACTTGGGAATTTGTACATTTGCAATCCCCATACTTTTCCCTAAAACAAATTAAAACAAACAAAATATCTTTTATCAACAATATTCTCATGATGCCATGTATTGATAAGTCAAGGTATACTACAATCTATGTGAAAACTAAACTGTTATGCACATGCACAAATCAATTATAGCATACTATAAATAGTGAATCGCATGTATAAAGAATTACAAAATACATCACTCAAAAGAATTGTGCAAAAAAAATGAAGTTGCCCAATTATGCAGTGAGAGCTAGAGATAATGAAAAACATCTTGTATGCTGCATTTGTACTTAGGTAATTATCAGTAAATTGGGAGAAAAGGTCCTCAGTACTTTGGCTAAACTTCGAGTGACAAGTTTATGGAAGGATTTGGATAAGACTTGAAATGAATGGAGAAATTAAGATGGCTTGCTATATATTTCTTTTTAGTATGTTGGTTCTCTATACTGACATACATTTTTCCTTTGTGACATGGTTACTCTGCATGTGGCCATGGGATTGAAATCCTTGGGTTTATATTATTGTTGCAGGTCTATCTCAGGGTACTTTCCACCTCCTTGACAAGGTTTGGGATTTAGAGACCAGGTATCATGTCCCTGTTACTTTCAAGCCCCATTTGGCTTCTGTGAGGAATAAACTATTCATTTTGGGGGTGTAATTACATTCTACCACCATTTGGTTGACCATCCTTTGCATACAAGATTGTGCTTCCCATGCAAAGACCAGAGGAGATGGTTTCTGCTTTTGTTTTCATAAGGCACTCTTCAAAGGTCTCCCTATGGAGCATTGTGTCTTAGGAAGTGCTTTCTTTTATAATTCCCTCTACGTTTAACTACACACCCCAAATCTGTCCCAGACAGTAGAATTCCTAGTTTTTTTTCTCTCCCTTGGACAATGTCTTTGTTTTTAGGAGTATCTTAAAGGTGATTTGAAATGTGAGGTCTAAAGTATTTCCTTAAAAAAACAACAAAGGCAACATACCTCTTCCTAATGTCCTTATTTTTTCCCTTATAAAAGTTAACTGGATTATTTAAGATATGTTTAAAACAGTATTGCAAAATGTCCTCTAAAACCATGTAAGGAAAAAAAAGAGGTTTTCCTATAATCTGTATTTCACAAAAGAATAATTTGTCCCAAATAATCATCTCCCATTCTATACCCAAAGGCTTATTTTCCACTGAAGTCAGGAAAGTGACTGTTCACTTCTGGAGAAAAAAAATAACACATTTTTCTTGGTGTTAGAATTTTCTGGGGGGGGGAGGGAATATTTCCCTGATGGGAATTGATTCCTAACAAGTGACAATATTTTGTGGGGTTGTATCAGTTCTGAGTCTACCACGCTTTCTGACATTGGCCAGCAGAAAAAAAATAACAAAATAAACAAACAAATTAATAATTAAAAAATGAAAGTAGCTGGGGAAAATGAGAAAACTAAGGCAAATCAAGTCTTTTTTTTTTAACATAAACCTCAGAGGATTGCTAAATAATTTGAGGATATGGCAATATTCTCTTAACTAGTTTCCTCTGCCTTTGTAATTTTTCCATCTCCAATCCATCAATAAATACTTCTTACCAATTAATCTTTCTAAAGTGTTATTTTCCACATGTTGTATGCTAGGGCCAATTCTTTCAATGCCTCTTGAAGGCCTAGAGAATAAAGTCCAAATTCATTAGACTGGTATTTAGGGCCCTCTTCATTTTGATTTATTTTCTCCTCTTCATGAATCCTCCACTCCCATTAAATAATCTCCTAAGAATTCTCTGTCATTTTTCTGACCTGAAATCAATGCATTGCTTCTTATTTAATACCTAAATCTATCTTATTCTTGCTTCAGGGACCAGTTCAAGTTCTATCTTCACTTATCACAACCCAACATGATCTCCCCCTCTTCTGAACCCCTAAAGGGAATATTTAGGGTTCATATCATATATATATATATATCATATAGTCTTTGACATACAGACATGCTACCCCATTTTGCTACTTTTGTCTTCTGAGAGGCAGCTGATGGCACAGTAGCTAAAGTACACGTCTAGAATGAGGGAATTCTGAGTTCAAAAATGGCCCCAGATACTTCCTTGTGGTATGACTCTGGACAAGTCACTTAGTTTCTGTATAGTTTAGTTTATTCAACTCTAAAATGGAGATACTTATAGTGCCTACATTTCAGAGCTGTTATGAGAATCAAATAAGGTAATATTTATTAAAATAAAGGGCTAGGGCACAGTAAGCCCTGTAAAAATGCTTATTTCCCTTTTATCTTGTCTTTCTAGGGATGCTATAAGTTCTTTGAGACTAAAGATGTTTTTTCCTTGATGTATTAGAAATAACAACACTATACATTCAAGGGCCTGTTTTGCACACTCTTGTATTGGGCACTAGATCCAACATACAATTTATTTCTTTGCTCTTCAGGTGTATAGAGTATTCTAAGAGGATAAAACACAATTACTAAGTTGTGTACTGGAGAGATACAAAATACAAGTCTATGGGAAGTCATAAAGGAGGGACAATACCAAATGTCTGCATAAATGTATGTGGCAATGGGGGAAATCAAGGAGATTTCCTGAAAGAAATTAAATTGAGTATAGTTCAGTTCAATAGGCTAAAAAGAGTAGAGAAGATTCCAAACAAGGGGTTAGGAGATGGGGTGGGAACTGCTACTTAAAAGATATAGAGCCATTAGAGTGCATGTTGAGTCACTCATTCAAGAAATATTTATTGTTATGGGCCAGACACTGTGTGACCAGTGTAGACACAAAGACAAAAAGGAAATAGTCCTTGACTTCAGAGACCTTATCCATGTTGATGGAAAACACCTCGAAGACACAAAATATGTATAAAATTTTTAGTAGAACGGGAATTGATAGCAATTGGGGAAATTAAGATGGGCTTCATGTAGAAGGGAGCATTAATTGCTGATCCTTGAAACAAGGCAAGATATTCTAAGGAGTCAGAGGTAGGGGAGGAGATAAAGAAGTGTACTAGAAATAGCTCGAGCCAACACTAAAGATTCAGCTGTTGAGTTTTTGGTGGAAGTTTTTGGAAATAGGAAAGCACCGCAAATAAAGATTCAATTTATTGTTTAATTGATTGTGTCAAGAAAGTGGTGGATAAAATGTTAATAACACAAATTAAACTTTAAAATGTACTGTACATACAGCACACATTTGAAAGAGAAAATTTCAAATGTGGAAAATATCTTGTGTTAAGGCCCAGGGACTAAAAATGGAATGTTGTATATAGAGAAGAGCAAGAAAATAAGCATCTTCTCTAGTGTGTAGCATTAACTTGGAAAGGTAACGACTCTGGACCCAAATAATGAAGAGCTATTAATGCCATACAGGTTGTATTTTATCCTAGACAATAGAGAATAAATGAAACTTTCTGAGCAGGGAAGTGAACAGAGAGCTAAATATGTGCTTTAGGAATATAACCTCAGAATTTCTGTGAAGGAGAGAGAATAAAGGCAGGGGGAAAAGATTTTTTTCACTCTGTCTGAAACTATGTACATGAAAGTTAGGTATATGGCATATAGTGCTTGTTCGTTATATGTTTTTGTTGATAAATATTATATATAATTATACAGAATAAACAAACAGTATAAAATGAAATTCAACAAGTCATTTGGACTCCTACTTTATTCTAAAGAAAGGTTGGTATGGACTTGAGCCAAGTTATGGAAGTAGCATTATGTAATCAATTCCTGTTATGACCTAAAAAGAAGGTTCCTTGATGAACTTCCTAGTTTATCTCTTTTCATTCCTAGTTCTGGTTTAAAGATCTTAGTGCCATTCCTACTTTGTAGGTTGGGGAAATTTTCCTACTTAGAAAGTGATAGTCCAATCCTACTATGGTTGATTTAATGGTCTGACCTAGTATCTAGTACTTTTCCCTCTTTGAACTTACTTATTACTTCCAGTGATATCTCTTGTTAAGCCATTTGAACTTTTTTCTTGTCTTCTCTTTCCAAAAAATTAAAAGGTCTGTTGCATTCAAGAGTTACCATTCTTCCTTCTTTGAAGAGCTCATTAGCAACAGACTTTGGCAATATTATAAAAGAGTTGGTTTGTAAACATTCACCTAGAAATTTGCTGATTTATTAAGAATCACCATGGATTAATCAAGAACAAGTCATGCCTAACAACTAATATAATTAAAGACTAATATAATTTCCTTTTTTGAAAGTAGAGATTGATACACTCAGGTACATGGAGCCCAATGATAAGTGACTACTTTACTTATAATATTTTTGTGGCTAAGGTGGAAAGATGTGATATAGATGGAAATGGAATTGGGTGGTAGCTAAATTAATTAAATGGCCAGACTCAGTGTAATGGCATAAAGCCTGTAGTATATTAGTCTTTATAAAAGTCAAATTAAAATTAGGATAATCCAAAATGATATGATAAGCTACTTATTCAAAGAGCTTGACCAGAATGCAATGCATTACTAAGCAAGATTTATGGAAGAAATTCTCTTAATAGAAGGTGAGTCAGTGATAAGAGTAATGGATAAGTAGCCTAGATGTTCCATTGGAATCCATACAATTACAAGTGATTTAAAGAAAAATTAAGGCACTTTGAGAAAATCTAGTGCTAAGGACTTAAAGATGAACATGGTCAAAAATCAAACAAGACAAATAAAATTTGGTGGGTTGCAATCTACTATGTTAGAGGTTTATAATCTATACAGGTATTTAAATAAGTATCCTAAAAATGTAGCACTTAGCATAGTATCCAGCACTGAGTAGAATTTGCAAGGCACTTAATAAAGTCTTAATAAATCTTGTAAATTTATTGATTATACCTTCAAAAGAGATATATCTCAAATATCTGTCCTGGTTCAATACTTTAAATTAATATTTGGTGAAATCATAGATGACATGCTATTAAATCTGAGGATGACACAAAATTGGGAAATATAACTGATGCATAGGATAACAGAGTTGGTATCCCAGGAATTTCTTTGACAGGGTGGAATTGGAGGGCAAATATGATGAAACAAATATAATATGGATAGTTATGGAATCTTACAATTATGTTACAAAAATAAAAACAACCATTCAATTATAATATGGAGATTCATTGTCAGACAGCTGTTCATGTGAAAGTGATTTGGTTTTGATCCCCCGAAGAGATGTATTCATATATATGAATATGTGATTAGTTATGTGAGTTTTCAAATGGTGCAAGTATGCTCTGACATCCAATCTGTAAATGAGGCTGTTCATAATACAATGAATTTTGGAACCATTTTAGTTAAAATATTAGCCAGAGTTTCTGCAGATTTCTTCAGGATATTAGACTCTACTGACCACCTATATATTTCTTGGGATATTTAGTATATAGTTTATGGAGCTATCCTGGTTAGCATTTTATCAGGGACTTGGAGAAAGGTATAGATAAAATGTTGATCAAATTGTGTAACTCTGAAGAACCTTGGATGGTGGGCTAATAATAGGGATAAGGGAATTAAGTTTCAAAGAGAGTTCCACTAGCAGGAATTATGGATCAGTGTAATTAAATGAGCGTTTACAGGAATAAATAGGAATATGGACTTAATTGCTCTAAGCTCAAGATCTCAGATTTAGATCTGAAAGAACGATCAGATCAGAAATTTTGTGTTGAAAAGATACTTAGAGGTCATTGAATCCAACCCTCTTAGTTTTCAGATGAGGAAAAATGAAGACCATCAGGTTAAGACATTTGCTCAATATTTAAAAAGGAGGCAAATGATAGAACCAGAATGTGAATTTTAGTTCTCTGATTCCTAATCCAGCAGTCTTTGTGCTATACAACATCATCTAATCAGAACCTCACCATTATCTTTTGAGATAAGAGTGCAGTCTTTACTATTTTCATTTTTGGATGGGGAACTAAGGCTCAGTAGAAATAGTTATGATTCACAGTTATTCTCTTCATATTTTTCCATGTGCATATATATATATATATATATATATATATATATATATATATATATATATACTTGTTTTCTCCATTGGAATGCAAGGTCTTTGAAAGTAGGGACAGTTGCATCCATTATATTTGTATCCCCAAAGTCTAAGTGCATAAATCATAGTAAATACTAATAAAGACTTGTTGATTGATTGAAAAAAGTCATTCAACTAGTAGGTGATATTTGAACCCTAGTGCTTTTATCCATGATAAGGTATTATCATACCTCTAAATCCAGTGGTCTTTCTGTTATGTCTCCTGACCTCCAGTACCTCATTATCAATCAGCTACCAGGTATTTTTAGCTGGATTTTGTATATACATCTCACACTCAACCTACTCATATTTATCCCACTTTCTCATTTCTTCAGTTCTGTAAAAGGTATCATCACTAGTTTAGTCACACATGTTTCTCTTTAATGGCTTTTTCCATTTCTTAAACCATAGCTAATCAAGTCAATGCTTATCAATAGCACTTTTCACTATCTTCCCTTTTCTTTCCATATTCACAATGACCAATCTAGTTCATATATTCATTATATTTTGTCTAGAATATTACAAATATCTCCAAGACATTCTTTCTGATAGGAATCTCTTTATTCTCCAATTCATCCTCCAGAGCAAGTGCTCAAATTCACTTCTGACAAAGTCACTTCTCTGCTAAAAACAAACAAATGAAATGAAACCTCCAGGGGCTCCTGTGCCTTGAGAATAGGATAATGATTTGCTTGATTTGGTATTTACAATCTGGCCTCCAGTCTTCCTTAGCTTGTTACACATTACTTCCCTTTTAACATGCTGTCTTCTACTGTCCTATTTTGTCTTCTTCATATGTAATAATCTGTCCTAACTCTATCCCTTAATCTAGAATGCCCTCCCTCCTTTTCTATACTTTTTAGACTAGCTGGCTTCTTTTCAAGTTCAGTTTATATATTATTATGCATACAATAGGACTTCCCTTGTTGGGTTACTTTAATTTAATGCAAACACTTTGAATTTAGGGAGCAATCCCACTTATTGCCAGTGACTGCCCTCTGTTGCTCATATCCAATCTATTCTGTATTTCTCTCCTGTTTGTCCCATTTGGATGGCAACTTCCTTAAGAACATGGATTTTCTTTCATATTCCTTTGTATTCCTAATACTTAGCACAATATCTGGCATATAGTAGGCTCTTATATTAGCTGATTGTTTTGCTTTTATATTTGCATACTTAACATGTAGCAAAGTGTTTGTCACATAGTAGGGGCTTAATAATTGCTTTTTAGATTGTTTGAGAGATTCAGTTACACATTCAGCCAGATGGCCTCTGTAGTCCCTTAAAACTTGATATTCTGTAAATATGTGAAATAAGGGCTGGTTTCCCAGAATCAATGACACAGAAGGGTATAATGCTAAATTTTTCTTAAGATTACAAAATTCCCCAAAGTAGCTGAAAGAGCAGGGAAATAATAAAATTGGACAAATTGACAATATAAGAAAAATGATCATAAAAATTCTGATAAAATCTCTGAGCACTCTTTAATCACAGATACTGAGCAGGTCTATCTTGAGGAGTGCTGCTCATTTTAATTATTTATTGGGAGTTGATGGTTTATTTGGAAGCAAATGCAATTACATCTTGACACTTTAATTGTGATCCGTTTGCTTTGGTCCCTTGCCACCGCTAAGAGGAAGGTTACCTTCCTATGGAAATCTGGCATTTCTATAATTGGTTTTCTGAGTCTTCCATGAGACTGTAAAGCTTCTATATTATTAAATGTGCAGAAAGAAATCAGACTTGAGATATTATGGAGGTTGATGCCTAATAATGACAAACTATTAACTTGAAAACTTAAACCATAACACTTTTATTCTGTAAAGGACTTATTATTGGATTTGGGTAACTTCATTCATTTAATTCATTTAGCACATAAACTTAGTTTTCAAGGAGTTACACTATAAATCTAGTGAACTTAATCCTTGACAAATCTATAGATTCTCAGTCAACAAATAGCTAAAATGTCATATGGTACCAGCTCTTAATTTCATGAAAGAGGAAAATGAGATAAATAAAAGTTTAATGATTTGACCAAGGTCACACATATCATAAGGACCAGAGCTAGGATTTAAACCATCATTTGCTTCTCTCCACCATGTTGGTCATCTACTTCAACCCACACCTGAACAAAAATATCACTGGCAATTAATCATAAATCCTTCCTTTGGTAAAAGACTTTCAAATCATTCCCAGTGATGGGAATCCACTATTTCCAGAAATATGTCACCTCAATTTTCATAGAAGCACAGAATATGAGAGGGGAAAGGGTCCTCAGAAGACATCTAATTTCAAAAATACCTAACTCAAAACCTTTTCCACACCATATCTAAGTGGCTATACAACCTCTACCCAGAGATCTCCAAGGAGAGAAATCCATTTAATGTTAACAATATAACCAATCTTTAAGGAATTCCTATTTTGGAAGAAAAAATGTGGCTTTTATGGTGTACATAATTATAAAATTTCTTAATTAAGGCCTATCAAATCTCTCAAAGACCCTTACGATGATCATCTAATGACAAATATAATATAATAATGACAAATATATGGTACATGGTTTTTCTTGCTTTCTCTCAGTCTTTAGCAAAGTGTTTCCCACTAGGTAATTTCTAGAGTCATTAAATGTTAATGCAAAAATTTTTAATGAGAATTATATATATATACATATATATATATACATATATATATACATATATATATATATATATATATGCTTTTTGCTAAAGCAATTGGGGTTAAGTGACTTGCCCAGCGTCACACAGCTAGGAAGTGTCTGAGACCAGATTTGAACTCAGGTCCTCCTGACTTCAGGGCTGGTGCTCTATCCACTGTGCCACCTAGCTGCCCTGAGAATTATATTTTTTTATAATAAAATGACTAACAACTAATATTCAAAAGAGATAATGTGTGTATTTCTTTTCATCCCTAATGCTGCTAAAGTGATTTTCTTTAAGCAGAGATCTATGGATATCACCCCCTTACTCAATGAATGTCAATGACTCCCTCTTGTCTCCAGTTTCAGCTTAGTTATTTGTCAGTATGTCCAACACTTTGTGACTCCATTTTTGAGTGTTCTTGGCAAAAAATACTGGAGTGATTGATTTGCTATTTCTTTTTCCAGTTCATATTACAGATGAGGAAATGGTAAAATAGGGTTAAGTAACTTGCCCAGAGTCATATAGCTAGGAAGTATCAGAGGCCAGATTTGAACTCATGAAGTTGAATCTTCCTGATTCCAAGCCCAGGACACTCTCCACTGTACCACCTAGCTTCCCTTAGGAATAACTGCTAAAATTTATATAGAGCTTATTCTGTGTCAGACATGCTAAATGCTTTACAATTTTTTGTTCTCATTATCCCCAACTTTGAAAAATGACAAGTCTAATATCTAATTTGATCCTCACAACAATCCTGTGAGGTAGACAGTTCTTGATTTTAGGTCTGATACTTTATCCCCTGTACTACCTGGATGTTAATAAAGGATAATAATTGTTCAATCAATAAACGATCATTTATTAAATAATTATTCTGTGACAAACTATTATGTATTAGAGGGGAAAAGAAAGAAAAATACAACTCTCTCCTTTTGAGAGCTTATGCTCTATCAGAACAATACATATTCCTCTACTCACCCCCATATAGAAACAGACACACATAAATTCATACACACACAAGTTAAATATATCCATATATGTATATGCTAAATATAAACTAACATATGTGTCAAATTGTATTAACGTATAATTCAGTAAGCATAGATAATATAGAAGCACATATAATAAATATAAGTAGATTAGATGTGATAGATGATTATAATAACAATAAATAAATGTGAATGACAGCGATTCATATAACTACAAATGATATGTAACAATAATACAAATAAATATTTTTATTTAAGTGTATGATTTATATATAATGATCCATATATGATAACAATTAATATAGATATTGTAAATAAATGGATTGCATTGTTTTACTGTAATTTGTATATATGTAAACCATTTATATATATGTACATATAGATATAAATATACAAAATAATTAAAAATTAATTTTAAAAGGGTCAAACACTAGTAAATGGGGAGATCAGAAAATATTTAATGAAACAGGTAGTAACTGAGCTTTGTAGGATGAGTAAGTGAGGAGGAAGAATATTCTAGGCACAGGGAGAGCTCATGTGAAGGTATTGATTTCTGGGCATGGGATACAGCAACAAGTTTAGGATGACTGAAATGCAAAGTGTGATGGTGAATAATGTATTCTATGCCTGGAGAGGTAAGTCGGTACTTGGCTGTGAAGAGTTTTACACGTCAAGAAAAGAGGTTCGTATTTGTTCCTAGAAGTAATACAGAATCTTTTTAGCAGGAGAATGACTTAGTCTAATGTGTGCTTTAGGAAAATTACTTAGGCAGCTATGTGAAGAATATATGAAGACACTCAAGACAGATTCAACAATTAGGAGGCTTTTGCAAGAGCCCAGGCAAGAGGTGATTTATAATTAAAAGAAGCCAGTGAACATTAGAGATGCTATGGAGGTAGAACTGACAAGACTTGATGTGGCAAAGTCTAGGTATGTGGGATGAGGGGCATCTTATTGTCAAAGATGACATGAAGGTTGTTAACTTTGATAATTGGAAGAATAGCAGTGCCCTTTATGAAGTTCAGATGATGGGTTAATTTTGGAAGAAAGATAATGACTTTTCTTTTGAACATGTTGAGATTGAGATGCCTGTTACATTCATATCCAGTATAGGAAAGAAAAATAATTATATTAGAAATCAATGGTGTAAGAGTTCCAGCTTTCAATTATAGCACAGATTTTTTTTTCCAGAAAGGAAATGAGGGAATTCTCTAAATCACCTGTACTCTCTCTCCTGGGTCTCAGGTAAGTTTATCAATGTTAAAAATGACACCCATCGATTGGGGCATAACGAATAGAGTGCCGGACTTGGATTCTGGTAGAATCAGTTCAAATCCTGTCTTCTACAAGTTAATAGTTTTGTGACTATGAGCAAATCACTCATAAGACTCCTCTGAGTCTTAGTTTTAACATTTGTAGAATTAAGGTAATAATACATGTTGTACCTTCCGAAAAGGGCTTCTGTGAAGCTCCAGTTAGAAAATGTGTGCAATATGCTTTGGAAACATTCCAGAATTATATGAATGCCAGTTATATTGCCCTGGAGGTAAACTTAGTAAATTGATTCTGTGGTGGTCTGATGATGTAATGTAATCAAGGCCATCAAAAAGCTCTCTTATTAACTTCTGTTTCTCAAACTTGTTGTAAGCAATAAAAAAGCACTGAATGTAGAATATAAATATTTGGACCCCACTTTCACTTTGCTATTTATGTGGTATGACATTGAGAAAGTCACTTAACTATTCACTTTACTCTTGCTAAAATCAGGAGTTTGAACTGAATGATCTCTTTGGTTATTTTTACCTCTACATGTTCCAAGCTTTCTCTTTGACATCTTTTCTCAAAAGGATCCAATGCTTTTAATAATTGTCAAATATCTAGTTCCTTCTTGCAGAAATGAAGATGTGGAGGACTCTGGATCACCTACATATAGTACCAGAGAGCTGCAATTCTTCTGATGGAATGATACTTATATGATTACTTCTGAAAATCTTGCTCATTTAGTTTGGGCTCAAATCTGCCAAGGTACAAAGGATCAATTCAACATATTTGATACAAAAAATTATCTTCCTTTTGAGATCCATTAAAAATAACAAATTTACATATGTTGTTCTGAGCCTCATAATCTATTAGTTGTTATGAATATTGGATTCTGTGATATGTGTGCATATATGTGTACAGATTAAAATATAAATATATGAAAATATATGAAAGTGCACATATACAACTCAGCAGTACATTAATATAAATATGCATTCATGTGCACATAAATACATAGATAGCTCTGTACAAGACATACAAATACACATGTATATACAACTGACACACAAATACATATCTATACTGTGCATATATGTATCCATGTATGTGTACATATATCATTATGTGTATACATCATTACATACACACACACACATCATTATGTACACAAATCCACCCCTGGGTAGACTGTATGTTGGACACACAACTGACACACAAATGCACATATATATATATATATATCTATGCATGTATATATACACACATATGTATACCTCATTATGCACACAAATCTATCTCCCTGGCTAGAGTGTAAATAGGTTAAAAAAAATTAGGGATTAATTGACTTGCTTGTGGTACAGGTGGTAAGTATCAGAGGAAGGATGTGAACTCATGCCTTCATGATAGCAGGTACAGCATTTACTATATCATATTGCCTCTCAAATAAGTGGAAATCCCGGCTTATAAAAGAAGAATACATTTCTGAATTTTTCTGGTTCCCAGAAACATAATATTATAGACTTAAATCAGAAAGGGATCTTAAAGGCCATTCAGTTTAACCCCTTCATTTTTACTGATAATGAATTGAAGTTAGAAAGACTAAATTAATTACCGCTAGGGAAAAATGCACTTAATATGTGTCAGGTACCATGCTAAACCCTGAGGATATAAAGGCAAGACTCTATAGAAGATAGTAGATGGGGAGGTGAAAGTTGAACCAAGGTTTGCTTTGGTTCATCTACAATTAATTTATGTACAAGTGTTCCTTTCACTGATATCGTATTTCTAAAAAAAGGTAGAAATCTCCTCATATGGAATGTAGAACAAGTGTTCTACATTTGCTCTCTGTCCCTAAGATGTGTCACAAAGTTCTAACTGTATACTTAATGGAAAACAAAAAAAGGAAATCTATGGAAATAAGAACAGCTTTAAATTTAAATTTAAATTTTAAACAAGATGGTTCAAACAAAGATAGATAAGGTCACGGATTCAATACTCTTACTGGACATTTAACTTCTTAAAGAGAACAAGGTGTTCTGTGGTCCCAGATTCTAGCCCTCACTGTGGTCAGCCATCCCCTTACCTATTAAGTGGGGTACAGGGAAGGAAAAGTGTGACTGACTCAGGGCCACTTATTCTTGGAAATATAACTCTGAATACATGCCCTATGGCTTGTCAATAAGTCTTCCTTTTTAAAGAACAAACAAACAAAACATCACCCTATTATTCCTGTGGTTTGGCTATTGACTAATTCCACAATTTGGGATTATCAGATTTGGAAGCACATTTAAGGTACAAAGTTGTTTTTAAAGGGCATTGCCAATTATACATAAGCCTTTCATTTCTAAGGAAAACCATTTCCCTAGATGGTTTCAAAATATAACCTTCAGTGAGTAATAATGTCCACAGTTAGTGGCTTTGGGTATTATGTCCTGCTGTCAGTCCATTTATCAAGCCTGCAATTCAATAGCTTTTCCCTGTGAACCTCTCCTTCAGTCAATATTTTATGTGGAGGGTATACATAGGTACACATACTTACAACCAACAGAATTGACAGAGAGCTAACTACTTTGTGAGGTATTAAGAGAATTAAAGTAAAAAAGGAAAAAAAAATGAAGCCTAAGAAATACATTCTTTGGCCCAAGGGAGAAAAATGAAACCCCCACGATTCTGTGGTATAAAATAATACTAATAAAAAGCCCAGAATACAGCACAGTATTACAGCAGTTTCCCAAGCGATCAAGCATTCCTGTTGAGAATGATTGAGCCTATCAAGATATAAAAGAGCAGCTGGGGACATTTGAAGCGGTGATTTATATTTCACGAGGCTTTGGACAGAACATGTGAGCTGCAGAAAGAAATAGGAAGGGATGCTTTAGCCAGTCAAGTAAAATGTCTGCCACAAAGATGGGTTACCCAGTGCTACCCAACGGGAATCCTGACCCAAAGTTACAAATTTTTTGATGAGATAAAATTTGATAAGATAAAATTTCCAATCATTAAAATGAATAATAGATCATTTTTATTTAACATTGATTATGAAACACATAATTAGTGGCCATTAAATTGATTTATTTTTGATAGATGATTGATGCTTGTAATAAAATGTATATTCCAAAATTGAATGCCTTCTCAGTTGACCAGGTTGCTCTTTGAGAAGAAAATAATATCATTTTGGGTTAAATCAGCCATTTCAGAGCTGTGAATGAAACATGAAGGACTTCATATTAATTTTAATTGATATGTTTTATCTAAAGATAATAATGTAGTCAAATAGGTATTTGAGAATATATAACTTCCGGGGGTGGAGCCAAGATGGTGGAGATCAGACAGGAGTCTCTGTAACCTCCTCTAACTTTCCCTCAAACCAACAACATATGAAGCCTCTGGACTGATTTTGAAGCAAAAAAAATCCACAATATCTGGAGGACAACACGATTCTAGAAGAAGATACTCTGGAAGAACCTTAAAACAAGTCTGTTTTAATTGGGCAGGGGGGTGGTCTGCTGAACCCAGACTGCAGCACAGGGAGACCAGGGCAGGGAGCTGGAGCAGGGAGCTGGAACAGGAGTTGGAACAGGAGTCGGAACAGGAGTTGGAACAGGAGTCGAAACAGGAGTGGGAGCGTTGTGCTTTTCACACACCTGGGAGTCTTCTGCGGGCCTTTTGGGCCAATCTGTCCTGATTGGGGGCAGGTGGTTTGGAGGGTCTGCCTTTTGTGGGGGGTAGATTGTGAACCACTGAACCCCTGATGAGCATCAGACCCAGCTGCCATTAGACAGCACCTGAGGGCGATCAATCAGTAGGACTGATCAGCACCTGACATAATTCAATCAGCAGAACTGCCCAGTTCCTGAAATAACTCAATCAGCAGAACTGCCCCAGGGCAAATTAAAGCAGCTGTCCCACCTTTGCCTTAAACAGACCTCATACCTTTAAAAAAATGAATAAAAAAACCAAAAAGAGCTCTCACCATAGACAACTTTTATGGAGAGAGGGAAGGACAGACCTCAAATCCTGAGGCCCCTAAAAGTAAAGCAACTCCAGAAAAAGCCCCAAAGAGAGACACAAACTGGACTCCATGTCACAAGGCTTTCTTTGAACATTACATAAAGGATCTTAAAAGAGAGTTAGAAGAAACATGGGGAAATGAAATGAGATCACTGCAAAATAAAATAGAAAAAATGGAAAAAGAATGCAATGAACAAAAAAATGTAATTGGTCAATTGCAAAAGGAACTAAAAACAGTAATTGAGGAAAATAAGACATTAAAAATTAGAATCAAACAATTGGAAATGAATGACTCATTAAGACTTCAAGAATCAGTAGAACAAAAACAAAAAAATGAAAAGATAGAGAAAAACATGAAATATCTCCTAGGAAAAACAACTGACCTGGAAAATAGATCTAGGAGAGACAATCTAAGGATTATAGGGCTTCCTGAAAGCCATGATGAAAAAAAGAACCTAGACACTATCTTCCAGGAAATCATAAAAGAAAACTGCCCTGATATTTTAGACCCAGAAGGCAAAATACTTATTGAAACAATCCACAGATCACCTCCTGAAAGAAACCCAAAAAGTAAGTCCCCCAGAAATATCGTGGCTAAATTCCAGAACTATCATACCAAGGACAAGATATTACGAGAAGCCAGAAAGAAACAATTTAAATATCGGGGAGCCACAATTAGGATCACACAGGACCTAGCAGCTTCTACTTTGAAGGATCGAAGGGCATGGAATCAGATATTCCAAAGGGCAAAGGAACTTGGATTACAGCCAGAAATAAATTACCCAGCTAGAATAAGCATTATCTTCCAGGGAAGAAGATGGTCATTCAATGATATAGGAGAATTTCACCTATTTCTACTGAAAAGACCAGAACTGAACAAAACATTTGATATACAAACACAGAACACAAGAGAAACATAAAAAGGTAACAAGAAAAAAAAAACTCTTGAGAACTATATTTATGTTATAGATACTTATAGAATGAGGGTTGATTTTATGAATCTATTATTACATTATGATTATGATATGATTACTGTGATATTCTGATTATTATGATATGATTATTGTGATTTTATGATTATTATGATTTGATAAACTGAAAAAGAAATTAGAGGTAGAAAAGCGATAACACTGGAAGAAGAGGAAAAGGAGGTAAAATAAGGGAAATTACATCACATGTAGAGGCAAAGAAAACCTATAATGATTGAGGGGAAAAAAGGGAGGGGAATGAGAATTTGGTTAATCTCCATCTCATCAGATTTGGCTCAGAGGGAATAATAAATGAACTTATAAGGAAACAGGACGGAAAGGGGGAAAAAAGGGGTGGGTGGGGCTCTAAAGGGGAAAGATTGTTTGAGGGAAGTGGTTATCAAAAGCAAAATAGTAGGGAGGAGGGAAAGGGGATAAGAAAGAGAAAAGCATAAGCTAGGGTAAATAAGATGGCAGGAAATTCAGAATTAGTTATTTTAACTGTGAATGTGAATGGAATGAACACTCCCTTAAAGCAGAAGCAGATAGCAGACTGGATTAAAAACCAGAATCCAACAATATGTTGTCTACAAGAAACACATCTAAAACATAGTGACACATATAGGATGAAGGTAAAAGGCTGGAGCAGAACCGATTATGCTTCAGGTGAACAAAAAAAAAGCAGGGGTAGCAATCCTGATCTCAGACCAAGTAAAAGCAAAGATAGACTTCATTAAAACAGACAAAGAAGGAAATTATATCTTCCTAAAGGGTACCATAGATAATGAAGCAATATCAATACTAAACATATGTGCACCAAGTGGTATAGCATGGAAATTCCTAGAGGAAAAGTTCAGAGAGATGCAAGAAGAAATAGACAGCAAAACTATAATAGTGGGGGATCTCAACCTCCCTCTCTCAGAACTTGATAAATCAAACCACAAAATAAATAAGGAAGAAGTTAAGGAGGTAAACAAAATGTTAGAAAAATTAGGTATGATAGATCTTTGGAGGAAATTAAATGGAGACAGAAAGGAGTTTACTTTTTTCTCAGCAGTCCATGGAACTTATACAAAAATTGACCATGTGTTAGGACATAAAACCTCAAAATCAAATGCAGGAAGGCAGAAATAATAAATGTATTTTTTTCAGATCATGACAGAATAAAAATTACATGCAATATAAGGCCAGGAGAAAATAGACCAAAAAGCAATTGGAAACTAAATAATTTTATCCTAAAGAATGAATGGGTGAAACAGCAAATTACAGATACAATTACTAATTTCATCCAGGAGAATGACAATAATGAGACAACATACCAAAATTTGTGGGATACAGCCAAAGTGTTAATAAGGGGAAATTTTATATCTCTAGATGCTTATTTACATAAAATAGAGAAAGAGAAAATCAATGAATTGGGCTTGCAACTAAAAAAGCTAGAGAAAGAACAAATTAAAACCCCCCAGTCAAATACCAAACTTGAAATCCTAAAAATAAAAGGAGAGATTAATAAAATTGAAAGTAAAAAAATATTGAATTAATAAATAAAACTAAAAGTTGGTTTTATGAAAACACCAACAAAATAGATAAACCTCTAGTTAATTTAATTAGAAAAAGGAAAGAGGAAAATCAAATTGTTAGTCTCTTTTTTTTTCTTTCTTTTTTTTTTTTTTGCTTTTTGCTGAGGCAATTGGGGTTAAGTGACTTGCCCAGGGTCACACAGCTAGGAAGTGTCTGAGACCAGATTTGAACTCAGGTCCTCCTGACTTCAGGGCTGGTGCTCTAACCACTGCGCCACCTAGCTGCCCCAAATTGTTAGTCTCAAAAATGAAAAGGGAGAACTTTCCACCAATGAAGAGGAAATTAGAGCAATAATCAGGAGTTTCTTTGCCCAACTTTATGGCAATAAATTTGATAACCTAAGTGAAATGGAGGAATATCTACAAAAATATAGATTGCCCAGATTAAATAGTCTCATTTTAGAAAAAGAAATAGAACAAGTCATTAATCAACTCCCTAAGAAAAAATCCCCAGGACCAGATGGATTTACATGTGAATTCTACCAAACATTTAAAGAACAATTAATTCCAATATTATCTAAACTATTTGAAAAAATAGGGAATGAAGGACTCCTACCAAACTCCTTTTATGATACAGACATGGTACTGACACATAAACCAGGTAAAACAAAAACAGAGAAAGAAAATTATAGACCAATCTCCCTAATGAATATTGATGCAAAAATCTTAAATAAAATATTAGCAAAGAGATTACAGAAAATCATTCCCAGAATAATACACCATGACCAAGTAGGATTTATACCAGGAACGCAGGGACGGTTCAATATTAGGAAAATTATTAACATAATTGACTATTAATAACCAAATTAACAAAAACCATATGATAATCTCAATAAATGCAGAAAAAGCATTTGATAAAATCCAATATCCATTCCTATTAAAAACATTAGAGAGTATAGGAATTAATGGACTTTTTCTTAAAATAGTCGGTAGCATCTATTTAAAACCATCAGCTAGCATCATATGTAATGGTGATAAACTGGAACCATTCCCAATAAGATCAGGGGTGAAACAAGGTTGCCCACTATCACCATTACTATTCAATATTGTATTAGAAATGGTAGCCTTGGCAATAAGACAAGAAAAAGAGATTAAAGGAATTGGAGTAGGTCATGAGGAAACCAAATTATCACTCTTTGCAGATGATATGATGGTCTACTTAGAGAACCCTAGAGAATCAACTAAAAACTATTAGAATTAATCCAAAACTTCAGCAAAGTTGCAGGATACAGAATAAATCCACATAAATCATCAGCATTTTTATACATCACCAACAAAACAAAACAGCAAGAGATACAAAGAGAAATTCCATTCAAAATAACTATCGACAGTATAAAATATTTGGGAATATATCTGCCAAGGGAAAGTCAGGATCTATATGAGCAAAACTACAAAACACTCTCCACACAAAGTCAGATCTAAACAACTGGAAAAACATCAAGCGCTCTTGGATAGGTCGAGCGAATATAATAAAGATGGCAATACTACCTAAACTAATCTATCTATTTAGTGCTATACTAATCAAACTCCCAAGAGATTATTTAACTGACCTAGAAAAAATAACAACAAAATTAATCTGGAAAAACAAAAGGTCAAGAATTTCAAGGGAATTAATGAAAAAAATGCAAATGAGGGTGGCCTAGCTGCACCAGATCTAAAACTATTATAAAGCAGTGGTCACCAAAACCATTTGGTACTGGATAAGAAATAGAGTAGTGGATCAGTGGAATAGGTGAGGTTCACAGGACAAAATACTCAATGACAATAGTAATCTAGTGTTTGATAAACCCAAAGACCTCAGTTTTGGGGATAAAATCACTATTTGACAAAAACTGCTGGGATAATTGGAAACTAGTATGGAAGAAATTAGGCATTGACCCACACCTAACATCATATACCAAGATAAGGTCAAAATGAATTCATGATCTAGGCATAAAGAATGATATTATAAACAAATTAGAACAATGTGGGATGGTTTACCTCTCAGACCTGTGGAGGGGGAAGGAATTTGTGACCAAAGAAGAACTAGAGGTCATCATTAATCACAAAATAGATAAGTTCGACTATATCAAGTTAAAAATTTTTGTACAAACAAAATGAATGCAGACAAGATTAGAAGGGTAGCAGTAAACTGGGAAAATATTTTTATATCCAAAGGTTCTGATAAAGGCCTCATTTCTAAAATATATAGAGAATTGACTCAAATATATAAGAATTCAAGCCATTCTCCAATTGATAAATTGTCAAAAGATATGAACAGACAATTTTCAGACAAAGAAATTGAAACTATTTCTGGTCACATGAAAAGGTG
>JAJPUD010001740.1:375798-394855 GCA_023553655.1 Myrmecobius fasciatus | reverse complement strand
AAAAAAAATATTATTGTTCTGTAAGAAATGACCAGCAGGATGATTTCAGAAAGGCCTGGAGAGACTTGCATGAACTGATGCTGAGTGAAATGAGCAGAACCAGGAGATCATTATACATGGCAACAACAATACTATATGATGATCAATTCTGATAGACATAGCTCTTTTCAACAATGAGATGTTTCAAACCAGTTCCAACTGTTCAGTGAAGAAAGCCATATACACCCAGAGAGAGGGATATGAAATGTGGACCACAACATATCATTTTCATGGTCTCTATTGATGTTTGCTTGCATTGGGTTTCCTTTCTCAAATATTTTTTGTTCATGTAGATACGATTGTTCTTGCACAGCAAGATAAGTATGGAAATAAGTATACATATATTTGACTTTTCAAGTATTTTAATATAATTAACATGTAGTGGACTTCCTGCCATCTAGGGGAGGGGACTAGGGGGGAAAATTTGTAAAGGAAAGCTTTGTAAGGATCAATCTTGAAGAACTACCCATACATATGTTATGCAAATAAAAAGCTTTAATAAAAAAATAACAGTATAAATATATATACACACATTTGATCTGTCAAATATTTTAACATAATTAACATGTATTAGACTTCCTGCCATCTATGGGAGGGGGTGGGGGCTAGGGGAGAACAATTTGTAAAAGAAAGCTTTGCAAGGTCAATGTTGAAAAATTACCCATACATGTCTTTTGCAAATAAAAGGCTTAAAAAAAATTTTTTTTTTGCTCAAGGTTATATAGCTATTGAGTGGCTGGATCTGTAACCAGATCTCTCTGAATACAGGCCCAGTGTTTTACCTGTCATTACCTGTCTTTAAAAGAAAGTGCCATTAAAAATTAGTGCCATTATCTGTCTTTAAAGGAAAATTAAAGAGAGATAAAATCCATAAATGAATAAATTAGGTCAGAAATGGAACCTTTCAACACAATTTTTTTTTAATTAATACTTTTTATTTGCAAAACATATGTATGGGTAATTCCTAAACATTAACCCTTACAAAGCTTTCTGTTACAAATTTCCCCCCCCTACTCCCCACCCCTCCCCTAGATGGCAGGATATCCACTACATGATAATTATGTTAGAATACTTAAGAAATCGAATATATGTATAGTTATTGCATCATTTTTTGTGCAGGAGAAATCATATCTACAAGAAAGAATAATCTGATAAAGGAAATACAATGCAAGCAAACCTCAACACAAAATTTTTAAAGAGAGAAAAAATGCGGTTCCATAATGGAGAATTTTTCTAAAGAATAAACCAATCCAGGGCAGCTAGGTGGCGCAATGGATAGAGCACCAGCCCTGAAGTCAGGAGGACCAGAGTTCAAATCTGGTCTCAGATACTTAACACTTCCTAGCTTTATGACTCAGGGCAATTCACTTAACCCCAATTGCCTCAAAAACAAACAAACAAACAAATAAATGAATAAACCAATCTAAAGATATAAATATGAAACAAAAAAAATAATTAAATAGAAGAAAATTTAGAAGAGAAAAAAAAAGCCCCCAAATATTAAAAGAATACTTGGATTTTATATAAGTTAGAGGGACTAACCCTTGAAGACAGGATATGGTAAGATAACAAACATATCTATCCTTTAAAAACATAACAAATTAAAAATCCTAAATACTCAAATGCAAAAAAAAATTCCTTAAAGGTGCCTAGAACTTCTGAATACAAACCAAAATAAAAAAAAAATCAAATTAGCGAATAAATAACTTTAAAACTTTGTGTAATATAACATGGAAAACAACTTAAAAATTTTTTAGCACAGATATCTTCAATTGTCTTTAAGATCCCTATTAAGATTAGGGCCTGAAGTTGGGAAGATATTTTTGAGTTCAAATCTGGCCTCAGATACTTCCTAGCTGTGTGATCCTGGGCAATCACTTAAATCAGTTCGTATCAGTTTCCTCATCTATAAAATGAACTGGAGAAAAAACAAATACAATTCTTTAAAGAAGAATCACATCTTGATTTATCTCCTGTTTAAATACATCCGGCAAGATAGACCTTCCTCCATTACCCTATTCCATGGTTCTCTTAAAATAATGGCAAACTGAAAAATAACTCTTTCTTAAAAAAAAGGTCAAGGTGATTCAGGCCAGTTACAATGATCTTATGATGAGAGTCATCTATACCCAGAGAGAGGTCTGTGGAAACTGAGTGTGGATCATAACATAGCATTTTCATTTCTTTTGTTGTTAGCTTGAAATTTTATTTTCTCTCATTCCCCCCCCCCCTTTGATCTGATTTTTCTTATGCAGCAAGATAATTGTATAAACATGTATATGTATATTGGGTTTACATATAAAAAATAAATTAAATAATGAGAGCTCCCTCCAAGGTCAAGGACCTCGCCTCAGCATAGAAAAATACCATTGAATTCTGTTTTATTTTGGACATATCAAAACCATTTTTTTGAAAAAACTTTTACAAGAAAGAAATTGCTTTTTTTTCCCCCAACAGCCATTATTTATGCCAGCATTACAGTATATTGTTGTCACTCAATCATGCTGAACTCTTTATGAGCCCATTTGGGGTTTTCTTGGCAAAGACACTGAAATGGTTTGGCATTTCCTTCTCTAGCCCATTTTACAGATGAAGAAACTGAGGCAAAAAGGGGTTATATGAGTTGTCCAGGTTCACAAAGTTTTTAAGTGTCTGAGGGCAGATTTGAAAGCAAGAAGATGAGTCTTCTTGATACTAGGCCTGGCACTCTATCTAATATGCCACCCAGCTGCCCTACAAAACACACACATACAAATATAAAAGGTATAAGCATAAAATACATACATTATTTAGAAAGTAATTAATATTTGCACTTACTCTGCTAATTTCTTCTTCATATTCCCGCCTCAATTCCCCAGGCTGACTTAGCAGATGAAGTGGCTTATATACATCAACTGTTTCAGATTAAAAAAGCAAAACATATTTACTATAGAGGACACATATTTTGACTTATTAGTCTATTAGGATTAAAAAACAAAAAACAAAACAAAAAAAAAATAAACTGATTTCACACTTAATGATTTTACATTAAGTTAAATGCTTTCAGATATGCCTAACAGGAAATGGTAACAAATCTTTTGCAAGAGTTAAATAATTCAGTTATAAATTAGTCTTGATTTCATGCTTTATAATTTTATCACTTTAACAGTACTCAAGTGAGAAAGAAAGGTAATTAAAAGAAACTTGCTTAGATTTTCTCCTCTAAAGCATTTTTCTCAAATATTTCTGCTGTCTTTTAAAAAATTGAACAAGCTTAGAATCCCATAAAATTTGGATCTCTTTCACCTGGCTATCTATCTTCCTTTTTTGGTCCTCAAATGGATTAATTGCAGCCGCCCCTCCCACCCCCCTAAAAAATTCTCCATAGCTGGAAGAAAAATTTCAGAGCAATAACTGAGTTACTCTGACATTTGTTCTCAGCCCTTGAAGTATATTTTCTTTATTACATTGACAATTTCCAAACTCACCCACCTCACAACCACTTAGCAGCTTTTGTTTTTTATAGTTTTAGAATAATTAAATAAAATTAAACTCTCCAAAGATACCAATCTGTTAAATCAAATGCTTGGCCTTTTTTCTCAGTCCTTCATATTCTTGACTTCTTTGCAGTATTCAATACAATTGACCTAAATACTCTTTCTTCTGAGTCTTCGTGATACTGCTCTTCTGATTCTTCCTTCTACCATTTCTTTAGCTGAATCAATCAAGTATTTATTGCTTAAAATTTTACTACATGCCATATACTATGCCAGATACAGAGGATATAAACACAAAAAATGAAATAAGTGCTGCTCTTAAAGAACTTACAAGCTATAAGGGAAATCACAAAAAATAAATAAAAGGTAATTCAATATAAAGTAATTAGAGGGAGGAAGGACACCAACAGTTAAGGGGAACATCAAGTAAAAGGAGGTGGTGCTTTAGTCATGAGACAGGGAGAAAGCACATTCCAGAAACCAAGTTTTTATTTGATCCCAGAGGCAAAAGGAAGCCACTAGAACTGAATCAGTTGAGGAGTGACATATTCAGATTTGTACTTCAGGAAAATTACCTTCATAATTGTGCAGAAGATGGACTAATATGTAGACTTAAGGCATGAAGTCCAACCAGATGACCCTATCATAATCTAGGTAACAGGTGATAAGAGCCTGAACTACAGTGGTAGTCATGCAAGTATAGAGGAGATATGCTTAGGAAGGACAAAAACAATGTAAGGTTTGGCAATGGGCTGGCAATGTGGTATAAAAGAAAATGAGTAGACAAACATAATATCAAGGCTACAGACCTAAAGTATTGGAAAAACAATAACACCTTTTTAATAGGGAAAGGAAATTTAAGTGGATGTCTATCAGTTGGGGAAAGGCTGAATAAGTTACAGTGTATGAATACTATGGATTAGTATGGTCCCACAAGAAATGATCAGTAGGATAATTTCAGAAAGTCCTGGAGAGACTTACATGAACTGATGCTAAGGGAAGTGAGTAGAACCAAGAGATCATTGTACACAGCAACAAGATTATGTGATGATCAATTCTGATGAACGTGGCTCTTTTCAACAAGGACATGATTCAGGTCAATTCTAATAGATTCGTGATGGAGGCACTAGCATCCAGATAGAGGACTGAATGTGGATCACAGCATAGCATTTTCATCTTTGTTGCTGTTTGCTTGTTTTTTGTTTTCTCTTTCATTTTTTTCCTTTTTGATCTGATTTTTCTTGTGCAACATGACAATTGTGGAACTATGTATAGAAGAATGGCACGTGTTTAACATATATCAGATTACTTAATTTCTAGGGGAGGGGATATGAAGGGAAGAGAGAAAAATATGGACCACAAGGTTTTTGCAAGAGTGAATGTTGAAAACTATCTTGCAAATATTTTGAAAATAAAAAGCTATTATTTTCTATATAAGGAGAAAGGAAGTTTAAAAGAAAGAAGATAATAAGTTCTGTTTTAGACATGTTGAATCTGGATGGTGTATAAGACATTCAATCTGAAATGTCCAACAGGTTAACTAGTGTTGTAAAACTGATGCTCAGGGAAGAGACAAAGTTGGAAATATTGGTATGGGAGTACATATTGTTGTGGGAGTACACAATAAAACTCATAGGAACTGATGAGGTTCAATTAGGACATAACCCTGGAGAATACACACTATTAGGGGGTGACTGATGTTTGCAGAGACAGGAAAAGAAATGAAGGAATAAGAGCTGGACAGGTGGGAGAATGAGAGGATAAAACTGTGAGGGAAACCCCAAGAGGAATGAGCACCCAGGAAACTGAGAGCTGTAGTTCAACTGGGTCAAAAAAAGAGCCTAGAAATAGTAATCTGACTATAACAAGGAGAAGTAGAGACATGGGAGGAGAAGTAAAAAGAGAGAGAAAAAGAGAGATAGAGGAACAGAGAGGGAGAGAGAGAAATTGAAGTGTTAAAGTAAGGACATGGATTCAAAGGGACATGGTAAAGTAGATTTTGGCAAATATGGTCACCTAATTACAGAAACTGAGGAGAAAGGAACAGAGACCAGGTGCTAATGTCAAGGGGTTTTCAGACAAAAAGGAGGCAGGAGCTCAAGGCCAAGAGCCACTATCCATGTATTGTCCCTTATATGGGGCACCCCAAAGTCTCTCTTTCCTGCACACACCTTCTTCTGTAGAATTCACCAGCAGCTTCCAGTTCAATTCTATTAAAGATCAGACAAGAGGGCAGCGTAGCTTAAAAACAGAGTTTTCCACACAAAGATCTAGAAAAGGCACCAAGTTGAATCCTGACTAGGAACCTGAGAGAAAAAGAAAATTACAAGTGATTTTTCCAACCCAGGTCAACAAAGAGAGGCAGAGGGGTTTGTTGACATTGAAGATAATGGTAGGCAGATGCTGCCACATATGTGGGAACTAACCCAAGGTCTGTTCATGACTGTGTATCAGGGCTAGAGGTTCCATACTCACAAAGAATTCTGACTTAGTGCAGAGAGCAGGAAAAGGTATCACAAGCAGCTGTTGCTCATTATCCAGGTCTGGGATACAGGGTGGACTGAGCAGAGGACCTTTGTCTAGGTTATACAAGCTGTATCCTAAATAAGTAGCAGATTTAAGACTCTGAACCTGGGACTGAGAATATCAGTTTTGGCCCCCAGGCTGATCTGAAGCCAGGAGCAGAATATCCAAAGCAGGAATCCAAGTCTGAAGAACTTACTTCAGTTACTGTCAGTTTGAATCTGTAAAGCTTTCCACTTGGCTGACATTGGTTGATTCCAACTCCAAATCAATAGCCCAAACACAGACCAAGAACTTGGAGAGGTCAAACAGACCAGGGGTACAGCAATCAGGCTTTGCCCCAGATTAGAAAAATTTGGAAACAATGAAAGTTTGCATATCTCCAACCCGAATTGTCCTTAAGATCTTAGAGTAATACAAGACTCAATATTCACAAAGCAGCAGCATGACCCAAAACAACAAAGGCACAGTCTAGAGGTTCCATCCAGAAATGTCCAGAACCTGATCCTATCATAAAGTCAGATGTTAGGGTGAAAGGAAAGAATCCAGGGAAGATGGTGGCATAAGTCAGTAAACTTTCTGCTCTCCAAATACCCCCCACAAAAAACAAGTTGAACATCACCTCAGAACAGCAGCTACAAACATGGGGTGAAGGAATTGTGCTGCTGGGACAATGAGAGAAGATTCCAGGAAAGACTCAATCTCCAGGGGCAGAAGGTTGGGCTAGGATAAAGTGCAAACACATCCAAAAGAACTTTGCATAATCAACAAACAAGCCAGGGGGCAGCTGGGTAGAAGGGCAGCTTTAGCTTTAGAAACTTTCACTTTGCAGACTGTGGGGGGAGGAGAGGATGTAAAATGAGTGAGTAGAAGATGGAAGGACCTTTCACTGTTAAGGGATGCCAAGGATAGCACAAGATGCAACCTGAGTTGTGGCTGAGGGGAGAAGCAGCTGGAACATACACATGCTGAGTGCAGTAGCAAAAGGGTCCCTGCTGGTTGTGGGCATTTACAGGGGAGCAGAGTCCCTGGTTTCAGTTCCAGGGCAGAGAGGACAGCCACTAAAGGGACTGCAGGGAGCAAGATCATTTGAGGAACAGTATGGCTCTCCTAGCCATGGCTTAGAAGGGGAAAGGAGAAGCTAAGTTTGGGCCTCCAGACAGATCTCAGAAAATAACACTAAGGTTTCTATTGGGCCTATATCCCAAAGAAATCTTAAAGGAGGGATAGGAAGCCACATATGCAAAAATGATTGTGGCAGCCCTTTTCATAGTGGCTAGAAACTGAGTGGATGCCCATCAACTGGAGAATGGCTGAATAAATTATGGTATATGAATGTTGTGGAATATTATTGTTCTGTAAGAAACGACCAGCAGTATAATTTCAGAGAGGCCTGGAGAGACTTGAATGAACTGATGCTGAGTGAAATGAGCAGAACCAGGAGATCATTATATACGGCAACAACAATATTACATGATGATCAGTTCTGATGGACATGGTTCTCTTCAACAATGAGATGATTCAGGCCAGTTCTAACAGACTTGTGATGAAAGCAGCCATCTGCATCGAGAGAGAGGACTGTAAGAACTAAGTGTGGCTCACAACATAGCATTTTCACTCTTTTTGTTCTTTGCTTACATTTTATTTTGCTTCTCCCCCCCCCCCGGTTTAATTTTTCTTATGCAGCACGATAATTGTATAAATATGCATGCATATATTGGATTTAACATCTATTTCTACTATGTTTTTAACATGCATTGGACTACTTGCCTTCTAGGAGAGGGTGTAGGGGAAAGGGGGGAAATTGGAACACAAAAGTTTTGCAAGGGCTAATGCTGAATGAAGAATTGTCCACACGTTTTGAAAAATAAAAAGCTTTAATAAAAAATTTTTTAAAAATAAAATAACACTAAGGACCTGAGACTAGGAGTACCATTCCCAATTATCTCAGGATTGAAACTTAATTACACTTACCATGTAGTGGACTTCCTGCCATCTAGGGGAGGGGAGGGGAATAGGGGGGGAAATTTGTAACGGAAAGCTTTGTAAGGGTCAATGTTGAAGAACTACCCGTACATATGTTATGCAAATAAAAAGCTTTAATTTAAAAAAAGAAAGAAAGAAAGAAAGAAACTTACACTAATAGCTGCTAACAACAAACTAAAATAAATAAGTAAAAATGAGTAAGCAAAAGAGGAAAAACCCAATCATAGATAGCTGCAATAGGGATGGAGAAGATCCAGGTTGACATTCAGAGGAAGATATTAGAGCTAAAAAAGCCACTCCTTTTTCAATGAGAAATATCAAAAGATTTCCAGCACAAAAAGAGTTCTTATAAAAACTCAAAAAAATTTAAAAATCAAATAAGAGGAATTGGGGGAAAATTTAAAAAAAAAAATCCAAGAAAATTAAGTCAATGAAGTTGAAATTGAGAATCAAAAACTTAAGAAAATAACTCGTTGAAAACTAGAATTGGGAGAGGAAGCTAATGATATTCTAAGAAATCGAGAACTCATAAAATAAAATCAAAACAGTGAAAAAATAGAAGAGAAAGTGAAACATTTCATCAGGAAAACAGAGTGAGGAGAAATAATGTAGGGATAGTAGGACTACTATGATTTTAAGAAGTCTTGATATAATATTATAGGAAATTATCAAAGAAAACTTTCCTGAAGTTGTAGAACAAGAAAAGCAAAGCCAAAATAGAAAAAAAGTCACCAATCATCCCAATATTCCAAAAGTAATAGTTACAGGGATATCATAAGCCAAGTTTCAGGTTAAGGAGAAAATATTGGAAGCAACAAGAAAAGAAAACTTAAGTATCGTGGAGCTACAATAAGGATTACATAAAACCTAATAGCTTCTATGTTGAAGGACCACAGGTCTTGGAAGAGCTGAGGTTACAACCAAGGCTAATTTAGCCAGCAAAGCACAATCCTGAATGGGGAAAAAAAAAAAAGGCCATTTAGCAAACTGGAAGATTTTGAGGTATTCGAGAGAAAAACAACAGAACTTAAGGGAAAATTTGACAGGTAACATCCAGAAGAAATATAAAAGACCAATTATAAGGGACTCAATATGGTTGTCATCATTATTTGGTTAGCTTGAAAGACTTGGGTTGAGGTTAGTATGATAGGATAATTCTTAAAAAAATGAATAAAATTAAGACAAAAATGAGTAATTGCCTCACACAAATGAGGCATAAAAGGAAAAACAGATACAGAAGAAACAGGGGGGAGAGTAAGTAGTATTAGAACTTACTTTCATTAGGAATGGGTTAAAGAAGGAATAATTTATCTAGAAGAGTATAAATGTCTTCTAAATTTAGACACAAGAAGGAAAGGGGATAGAGTTAAGGGGAAAAGGATAAGTGATAAGACAAGTAGGTTAAAGAATAAGAGGGCAAGGTAATGGGGTAGAAGTTGTTTGTCCTTTGTTCCCAAAAAGGACCAAGACATCAGGGAGGTGATGCCAAGACATGCAAGTAAATTGGATTTAAATGAGGGTCACCTTAAGCAAGGTCACTTGATTCACTTTCCCCTCCAAAGTAACATGGAGCCAGTGCTCAGGTAGAGATCAGGATGATTGGAGATGACCTTGGATGCAGTGGGAAACTTGGGCTTTTTAAGCTAAGATAGTCTGAGTAGAAATAAAGTAGAAGAGGGAAGATGGAGTAAATACAAAGAGAAGGATAGTGAGAAAAAAGATGAAAATACATAAATAATTGTACCTCAGAACGTGAATGGGAAAAATTTATCAAAATGGAAATGGATAGCAGATTAAAAATCTGAATTCAACAACGTTTCTTTTAGAAATCATTATAAAAGTGAGAAATACACGGATTTTTCTTGCACAGCATGATAAATATGGAAATATATTTAGAAGAACTGCACATGTTCCATCTATATTGGATTCTTGCTGTGTAAGGAAGGAAGGAGAAAAATTTGGAACACAAAATTTTGTGAAGGTGAATGTTGAAAACTATCTGCATGTATTTGGAAAAAATAAAATACTATTAAAAATAAGAAATATACACAAAAATAAAATAAAGAGCCGGAACAGAATTTATTAGGTAAAAAAACTCAGGGATAGTAGTCATAATTTCAGACAAAGTTAAAATAAAAAAGGAAAAATAAGAGAAACTACACTGAATCAGCAATATAACTGAATATAGCTTAAGACCATTCAAAACACTTAGACAATATAAAATACCTGAGCATATATCTGACAAAGCATATAGAGGCACTATATGAACATAACAAAATACTTTTTTTAGACAAATAAACAGATCTAAATATCTAAACTAATATATTTATTATTCTTGCATAAGTAAAGCAAAAATTTTAAATTGGCAATTTTACTTAACTAATTAATATATTCAACAGTATCCACAAATACTCCAGCTGTCTTTGGCCAACAGAAGGTTCCAGGCTAAGCCCCACAAAGTCTTTGTTGGACCTGTATTGGCACATAAGGAATACAAATAGCAATTGTATTTTGGCCAGAAACCCTCAGAGGCCTTCCCTCCGACTGATTTTTTTTCCCCTAGGATGGAGGGAAGGGAGGAGGAATACTAGGGAAAAAAGGTCATTTTCTTTGACTCAATACTTTAACTACCCTGAATCACTGAATAAGTCTTATCTTAATCAAACTGAGACCAATGAAAGAGACCTTAACTTAAAAAGCAAAGGTTTTCCACCACACCCTGGGCTATCTCCAATTGTCCAGACCTCTATTGGTCACAGGACACAGATGGCTCTGGAAAATGAGGCAGGTGTTCCTTGACCCACCCTCCCTCACTTAAATTCAATTCATTTGCATGTCATGGCATCACCTCCCTAATGTCATGGTCATCTTTGAGAATAAAGAACAAACAACAATTAAATTAGTAAAAAATTGATTTTACTGAATCAGGAAAAATATCAATAAAGTTCATTTGGAAGAGCAAAACATCAAGAACTTCAAAGAAATCAGGAAAAAAGTTGTAAAGGAAGTAGATTCAGCAGTATTAGACCTTAAACTACATAATAAGGGAGAGCACTGTTGGGTTGTATAAAAGGATAACTTCAATTATTTCAAATTAAAAATGTATTATATAAACAAAACTTATATAGCCAAGAGTAGAAGGAATACAGAAAATTAAAAAATTAAACTTTTTATAGACAAAATCTAAAATAGGATGTAATGAGTTGAAACATTACTGTGGTTTAGGAAATGATGAGCTGATTTAGAAAAACTTGTACCTATGAAGGAAGAGGTTATCCATCTTCAGAGAAACAGATGACAGAAAGAAATCAGCACAGTACAGACATAGATATGTATGTGTGCACATGTATATATGTATCTATATGTATCTCTTCATAATTAATTGTAGTCGTCTGAGGGGGCAGGAGAAGGAAAAGTAAAAAGGACAAAGCAGAGAAAAGAAAAACAAAGAAGCAAAGAAAAGCCAGCAACTTTGAAGACAATATGTTGTATTCATTTTACAGGTTTTCTTGAAATGAAAATGTGTTATACTGAATTCTTTCTTATGTTCTACTGTATACATGACAATATTTTCCCAATGCTTTTCTCATTTTGTATTTGTTTTATATATATAAAATAGGGTTAAAAGAACAGGCAAATAAACAAACAAACAAAAAAAGAATTCACCATAAAGAGCTATTATGTGACAAAGATATCTAGAAGAAAAAGTCTTTCCCTAGCCACTACTTTCCTATATGTATTGTATCCCTTTGTAAAGACCTTGAATGAAGGAATGAAAAAGCATATATCAAGTGATTTTAATATAACAAGTATTATGCTAAATATTGGAAATACAAACAGAAAAAGGTAAGTATCCCTGTTTCTCAAGGAGCTCAAACTCTAATTTGGGAAAATCCAACTGTTGGCTTGGCAGCAAAGCTCAAGAATTTTTAATTTGTATTAGTTCAAGGTTTTTTAACCTGGGGTCTGTAAACTTGCTTTTTTAAAAAATATTTTTATAACTGTATTTCAAAAGAATTAATTTCCTTTGCAATCCTATATATATCAATTTATGCATTTAAAAATATTATTCAGAGAAGTAATCATTACCATTATTGCCAAAATGGTCTATATGATTAAAAAAAAATGAAAAATCCCTACATTAGTATATTAGGCTTCTTAAACTTTTTTCACTTCAGAACCCTTTTTGCCCAAGAAATTTTTAGGTAACCCCAGCTATACAGGCATATAAAACATTTACTGATAATAAAGCATAAAGAAATTTATTTTAAAACAATTTTTGTGTTATCAGCTAAGTTTGTGGTGTCACTTCTGAAAGAATTCAGTCTTAAGACAGTCTCCAACCCAAGCAAAGAAATTTTAATGAGATTCATAGGCTCAGCAGGTGGGTTTAGCTCCCTGAAATTTTGATTAGCACAGCAAGGCAAAACAAGGATTTTTATAGAGTAAAATGTGCTGATTACATCACAAGATATGTAAATTCTGAGGTTATGGGAGTTTGTTAATATAGGAAGGTCCTAGAACCTTGGTGAAACTTCACTTGTGGTTACCCAGAATGCATTCAGAGAAAGCCAGCCCCTCCCCATTAATTTATGGTAATGATATGGTAATTAGCAACTCAGCACTAAAGAAATGTAAATCAAAACAATGCTAAGGTTCTAAGTCATGCCTATCAGAATATTAATGTACTATTGGTGGAACTATAATGGTCCAACCATGCTAGAAAGCAATTTGGAATGATATCCAAAAAGTCACTGAACTGCACCTACTATACTTTGATCCAGCAATACTACTACTAGGTTTATACCAAAAAGAAATTAAAGGAAGGAAAAAACCTGTATGTACAAAAATATTTATAGCAGTTATTTTTGTTGTAGGAAAGAAATGGAAATGAAGTAGGTGCCTTTCCTTCAGGAAATGGCTAAATAAATCCTGATATATGTATTTAATGGAATATCATGTCCTAAAAAAATAAATAAAGGGAACAAAACCTGGAGAACAATTTTGACAGTAACAAAACCATTGTAAAAAAAAAAAAAATGTAATGACCAGACACAACTTGAGAATATACAATAAGGCAAGCTACTCAACTCCTAGAAATACAATTCAATGAGAGACATTTTGGATATGACCAATTTATGAATTGAGTTTTTTTTTTTCCTGACTATGCTCACTTGCTTCAAAGGTTTGGATTCTCTCTTAATTGCTTTTTTTTTTAGGGAATGGGTTGGGGAGTAGTTTAGGAATAATGCTGCCACCCACTCCATTTCTAAGAGAACCACTAAAGCACTTAGAAGGACAGAGGGGAAAAAGATAAAATTTGAAATTCACTTCTCTTTATAAGAATTTTGTTTTCTTTCTCATTTTTTCCCTTTTTGATCAGATTTTTCTTGCACAGCATGATGATTGTGGAAATATGTATATGAGAATTGCACGTGTTTAACATATATTGGATTACTTGCCTTCTAGTGGAGAGGGAGAAAAAAACTTGGGGCACAAGGTTTTGCAAGGATAAATGTTGAAAACTGCATAAATTTTGAAAATAAAAAGCTTTATATGGAAAAAAAAAGAATTTAAAGGCAAAATGATTAGAATTGTAAGTCTTCAGAACAAGTGTTTTTTGTTTTTTTTTTTAACTGGCTCAAACTCATAAGATAAGCCTTTCTTAATTTCCTTAATTAAAAGTCTCTTTTTCAAGTTTATAATGTTTACATATTGTTACCCCACAGTAGCTATTTAAAAACCTACTTATTAAATGCCATAGTTTACTGACACTGGCATAGACAATGCAAGCAATGAAAGAGCAATGTGGATTGTATCCTTATGGAAAGATTCATGCAAGAGATTATCTTGGATGTGGAATGGACTAAGCACAGTGCCTATTAAGTGCTAGGTATAGTGCTAAGCACTTTACTAACATGTCTTTCTCTTTTTGGATTGTAATGAAAAGTAAAGATAGGAAGAAAATGTTGTGTAGGTCAATACAAGCATTAAAGACTTGGAATTTATTAGTCCATACTTCTTTAACACTGCCCACTTTAATTTTTGGAAGAGTTTGGGTTTTATGTGGGTGGTACACTGAATAGAATGCTGGGTTTGATGACAGGAAGACTCAACTTCCTAAGGTCAAATCTGGGCTCCAATATTTATTAGCTGTGAGACCCTAGGTAAATCACTTAACCCTGCTTGCCTAAGGTTCCACATCTGTCAAATGGGCTGGTAAAGGAAATGGCAAACCACTCCAATGTCTTTGCCAAGAAAACCCCAAATGAGGTCACAAAGAGACAGTACTAAACAACAGACATAAGATGTTATCAGAGAAGTATGAAAATGAGAAAATAACACACAAAAAAGGTTTTTATCTGACAGGGCTGGAAACAGCTCAGTGATGGTTAAAGAATGAGTGAAGACATACAGCTAAAACTGAAAATGAAAAGAAGGTGAAGATAAATACACCAATGAATTTTTACTTTTTCTATAAGGTATGCTTTTATCTGTTGATATTTGAACACTGCAGGGAGGATACCTACAGTTTTTATCACCCCCATTTTTCACTTCCACAAAAATTAACTGATGGCAGTGAAGAATACAAAGACCAAAAAGAACAAGGCTCTGACTTTACCTGACTGCTTGATAAATAAAAATCCAAACTTCAAGGAAAAAAAACCAACCGTAAAACCCTACACCAATACCAGCTTTGATGAAAAAAAAATAACAGGGATTGCCTTTAAAAGCAAACAGTTTTCCAAAGAAAGAACTTACTCTTTACTCACCATCATCATCACCATCACCATCATCATCATCCAAGTTCTGTCCAGTAATTCTATGCTTGCATTTTTCTGGATAATTTTTTTGGATTTTATTCCATAGTTCCATGTTGATAAGGGTATTTTCACGTGCATGTTGCCTGGCCCAGGAAGAGACCCTCCGACGACAGAAAGGACAGCACAGATTAGCCTTTTCTACAGTCAACTGGAAACACGAATTACAAAGCGTGTGACCACAGGGCAGGGTTACTGGTTCTATTAGAATATCCGTGCATATTTGGCACAAGCAATCGGATAAAGAAAGCTCAGCATCAGGAGAGGAAGCCATTTTAATCAATGAATGTCGTTAATTCAGCACCAACACCTAAAAGAGAGAATATTTAAACACCTTAAAGCAGGAAAAACACATTCTATTTCAAGAAAACGGTGCGATTTGTGCCCAGTCTAGGGTTTGCCTTTTTCCAGCTGGGGGGAACGTAAGAGAAAACAAACGCTTAATTTAAAAAAAAAATTGAATTCCAAATTCTCTACCACTTTAAACCCACCCAAGGGGGTGAGGGAGAAGGCAATCCATAAACGCATTTAAAGGAAAAACATTTAAATTTGAAATGATGCGTTTAGTGATGGGAATTCTAGCATACTCAGGGGCAGATGGGCAGCCCATACAAATAGCCAAGATTCTGATTTTCTGCTCCCTTTTAATAATGTTCCCTAAAGCAGGTCCTTGGACCTTTACAAAGGTGTATCTCATACATATTATCTTATTTTCTCTTCCCAGCCTAAGCAGAGGTTCTTATTCTCGGTTGGGAGGATACTTATAAGGACAGAGGAAAATTGGGATCATTAAACATTTTTTGACTGCGTTGGTTTTTAAGATTAAATCAAGTGACGTAACTCGACAATGAATGAAAAGCCAGTCGGGGGCGGCAGCAACCACTAAGGACTATGGAGCTAGAGGTGGGGGCAGGGAGCTGCGTCCGGATCAGAACCGACCCAGTTCGGGAGACAGCAACAAGGAAGGGTGCAGAATGCTCCCCGCCAGGTCCCCGGGGCGAGGTGATCCCCGCCCCCGATCCCGGGTTCGGGTTCGGAGCCTGAAGACTCACACAGCGGGAGGCCCCCTCTGCGGCCCGGGCAGGGCGGCTCCTAGTCCCTCCTCGGCCTGGACACTCCGAGCCGCGGCTTCGTCTGTCTTTCCTCCGCTGAAGCGCGATGGTAGCAGCAGCTCCGCAACTCTCCGCAGCGCTCGCGGCGACACCCTAGCTCAACGGCGGGCCTCCAGCCGCCACTGCCGCTGCAGCAGCCGCCACTACAACACCGCCGCAGAGGCCGCCCCACGCGCCCCTCCCACATCCCCCAGCGCGCCTTTTCTCCACCTCTTCCCCACCCTGGAATACGCAAACGCAGTCTCAAGGTGATGTGACGTCATATCCTGTGGGCAGAGTATTCTACAGCATTCCCGATGGAAGGAGTTTAACGGGGTGGGGCTACAGTTCTGACCCCTAGGACTCCGCAGTTTTAGCGCTTCGGCCAGCCAATCAGCGGAAGCCTTGGCAGGATGCGAGGAAGGGGGGCGGGTCTGCGCCTGAGACGTTCCCGCCACAAACGTCATGGTCCTGCCCCTCGGGCTGTTTTATGTTTATTTTCACTTCTGCTTTGAGGTAGTGCAGATTCCTTCCTGGAAGGTTGAAGTGAATGTTAAAATGTAATTGTGAAATCTTCGAATTTAGTTCCCACCTACATTATACCTTTCCGGATTTCCTCAAGGTGCTTATTAAGTATCTGCTAATTAAATGTTTATTAAGAGTTATTACTAAGTGGACACTTAGGTGGTGGCATGGATAGGGCACCAAGCCTGGAATCCAGAAGACCCGAGTCCAAATCCCACCTCAAGCACTAATAGTTTTGTGACTCTGAGCAAGTCACTTCATCCTGTCTGCCTCAGTTTCCTCATTTGTAAAATGAGCTGGAGAAGGAAATGGCAAAGCACTCCCCAAATGAGGTCATGAAGGGTCAAACACAACCTAACAACGGAAAATTACTAGATAGTTACTTTATGACACTGTGCTGGCTATTGAGCACATTAAATTTTCACTTAGATTTGTACTTAGGAAATTGATAAATTATGGCACCATTTATTGTTCTGTGATTGTTTAGACTTAAACTTGCTTCATGTTTATTTTGGCATATTGCAAGTACATTAAATTGTTAGCTCCTTGTTAGCCATTTTTGTATCCCCTGTGCTTAACACAGTACTTAATAGTAGTCAATTCTTAATAAATGTTTTTTGAATGAATGACAGAGAAAAGGTTAATAATGCAGATCAGTCTGAAAAGTAGATAATGTCCTCCATTTTGGAATAAGCAGCTTGTTATCAGCACATCACTACTTATAGGTGTACATGCTGTAAGGATTTAAAAACATTTTTTGGTCTATCTGGCATGATAAGCATAATGCTTTTTATTTGATGAGTGCTTAATTATTAAAAAAAGAGTAATCAATTATTCAGAATTTGACAGTGACAACATTTACTGTTGAATATAAAATTTAAATTTCCAGCAAAAGCTGCCATGGGTTCAGTGATACTAGATAGCATAGAACTTAGGCATAATAAGTTACCATTGGCTTGGAGTCAGGAAGAGCTGCTTTCAAATCCTGTCTGAGATACTTTGTCACTCTGGATAAGTCTCTTATGTTAGTTTCCCCAACTGTAAAATGGGGGTGATAATAATAGCACCTATCTCAGAAGGTTGTTTGTGAATACCAAATGAGATAACAAAAAAAAAAGCTTTTGGCAAATCTCAAAACACTGTGTAAATGTTAGTTGCAGTTATTAAATTATAAGTAGAAAAAGCTTATGTCTGAGGATTTTCAAGAGTCACAAATGTCTTCCATAATACCACCCTCAAGTCAACAAACATTTATTAAGAGACTATTAGGTAAGTGACAGGCCTCAAACCTTTTGATGAGTCAGGGAGATAACTACCCCTATGGAATGGGTGGATGAGAACAATTTGTTCCAAAGGCCATGAAGGTAGCTGAAGCAGGAGCTGTTCAGCACTTTAGAGCAGGGTCAGGTACGGAAGATGCAAAGGTCATCCACCACATTCCAGACTGATCATCCTGACTTTTGTCTTGTTACTGCTTTTTGATGATTGTAGAAGGAACAATAAAGCTGTGCAACTCTATCTCACCTGAGTCCAATTTGCTAGCAAATAAATACATCATCTTGTGCAGTCATTAGTCCTCTTCAAAAAATAAAGGACAAACTGTTATTTGCCTGGTACTGTGCCATGCTAGAAAGATCACCCTTTCCACTCAGGTCAAAAGTTATCTTTCACTGATACTTATCTTAATGGGATTAAAGACGCTCCTACCCTCCCTGCTTAATTCAATTTGATGTTATTTTCCGTTCCAAATTCTCTCTCTCTGCTGATTTTCTTTCTTTACCCATTAAGAAGGTAAGAAATACAAAACCCTATATAAATATATATAGGCTTGGGAGGGAAATTGCTCATTAGTTATGTCCAAAATAGAAAGAAAGAGAAGAAAATAAGCTTCAATCTATAACTTGAATCTATGAGCTGTCTATCTAATGCTAAATAGTGTTTCATCATGAATCCTTTGGAATTCTGTCTGGTAAATTGTATATATCACAGTTGCTAAAACTTTGATTTTGAGTTGACTTTTTTACAGTATTGCTATTTCTGTGTAGATTCTTTTCCTGATTCTGCTTACTTCACTTTGTATCAATTCATATAAGACTTCCCAGGTTTCAAAAGGGAAAAGACCTATATGTACAAAAATATTTATAGAAGCTCTTTTAGTGGTGACAAAGAACTGGAAATTGAGGAGATTCCCACCAATTGGGGAATGCCTGAACAAGTTGTGGTATATGATTGTGATGGATGGAATAATATGGTGCTATAAGAAATGATGAGCAGGATGCTCTCAAAAAAACCTGGAAAGACTTACATGAACTAATGCAAAGTGAAATGAGCAGATCCAGAAGTGTACATAATAGCAACAACATTTATTTTTAATAGTATTTTCCCCCAATTAATAGTCAAGACAATTTTTAGCATTCATTTAAAAAATTCAAATTTAGGAGCAGCTAGGTGGCGCAGTGGATAGAGCACCAGCCCTGAAGTTAGGAGGACCTGGGTTCAAATCTGGTCTCAGACACTTAACATTCCCTAGCTGTGTGACCCTGGGCAAGTCACTTAACCTCAATTGGCTCAGCAAAAAGCAAAAAAAAAAAAAAAA
>JAJPUD010001740.1:345641-370587 GCA_023553655.1 Myrmecobius fasciatus | reverse complement strand
AAAAAGCTTTAATAAAAAAAAAAAAAGAAAAAAAAAGAATTTTCTCTTTGATCTGGAGGTTTCAAAATTCAGTAATAATATTCCTGTGTTTTTTTCATGCAGGATCTCTTTGAGGTGGTGATTTATGGGTTTTTTTTCTATTTCTACTTTCCTTTCATGTTCCATCACAATTTTCTTTATTTTTTGAATTATTTTTTTAAGGTTTTTTTTTTTTTTTTTTTTTTTTTGGTTACAACTTTAAGTAGTACAATTATTTTTATATTTTTTCTTGATCTGTTCTCTAGATCTGTTGTTTTTCTTATAAGATGTTTCACATTCTTTTCTATTTTTTCATTCTTTATATTTTGTTTCTTGATTTCTTGGTCTTGCACACCTTCAATAGCCTTCCGTTTCTAATTTTCAAAGAATTATTTTCTTCTTTAAGATTCTGTATCCTTTTTTATTAGTTAGTTGACTTTTTATCATAATCTTCTTATTTTTCTTGGATGATTATTTATTGTTTTATTTTTGGTTTTTCCTCCAATCTTTTTTATTTGATTTATTTGAAGTCTTTTTTGAGTTCTATAAAGTCTTTCTGGACAGGTAGCCAGTTAACATTAATTACTCTTTGGGGTAGAGGGGCCTTTTTTACTTCATTGTCATTCTCTGAAGATGAACCCTGGTCATCCCTATTTCCATAATAAGTTTCTGTTATTGGGCTCTTTCATCTTTGCTTGCTGTTTCTGCAGAGCTAACCTGGAGGGTTTACAATTTACACTGGTTAAATCTCAGTTTTCTCACATTGTCCCTGGAGGATTCCTGTTCTACCTGAAGCCTTATTTGTTTTACACTGTTCTATGTTCACTCTGAGGTCCAGTTTTGTTCTGTTTGTGGGGGAAATCTGGAGAGTTTAGAATTTTCTGATCTACTCTGACATTTTTTCAGAATCCTTCCTGTTCACCATTTCTTATAGCACAATAATATTCCATCATATTCATGTACCACAATTCCCCAGTTCCCATTCTTTGGCCCTACAAAAAGAGCTACTATAAATATTTTTATACACTTGGGCCCTTTTCTTCTTTCTTTGATCTCTATAGAGTATAGTCTTGGAATTGGTGTTGCTGGGAGATTTGCTTTTTGGCTATAATTCCAAATTGTCTTCCAAAATGAACCAGTTCATAACTCTGCCAACAGTGTTAATGTACATGCTTTTCCACAGCCCCTCTAGAATGTGTCATTTTCCTATATTGTCATCTTACCTAATAAAATGGGTGTGAGGTGGTAACTAACAGTTGTTCTAATTTGTGATTTAGAGCATTTTTTCCCCCATGGCCATTGATAGCTTGGATTTCTTTCTCTGAAAATAGCCTATTCATATCTTTTGACCCTTTGTCAATTGGGGAATGACTTATTCTTGTAAATTGTTTTGGTTCCCTTTGTAGCCTAGAAATGAGGCCTTTATCAGGAAAACAAAACAAAATAAAACAAAATTTGATGCCGTTTCTTTTCTTTTTTTTTTTAGTCAGTTTCTTGCTTCTCTTGTAATTTTTGCTGTAATTTGTTGCAATTTTCCATGTTTTGTGCAAAAACATTTTAATTTTAGATAATCCAAATTATCTTTTTTTTTTTTTTACCTACTGTCTCTCCATTAGTCATGAACTCTTCTCCTCTCCATAGATCCAACAAGTAATTTCTTCCTTGCTCCATGCCTATGATGCCACCCATTATATCTGAATTATGAATCTATTTTGAGTTTATTTTGGCATATAGTATGAGATGTTGTTCTGTGTCTAGTCTGTCAGATTACTTTTCTGTTTCCCAGCAGCTTTTGTAAGTATGTACAATTGTTTTAAACATATTAACATATTTGTCATGCTGCTCAAGAAAAATCAGATCAAAAAGGGAAGAAAAACATGAGAAAGAAAAACAATTAACAACAAAAAAGTGAAAATACTTCGCTTTGATTCACATTCAGTTTCCATAATTCTCTCTCTGGCTAATAACACTTTCTATCACAAGTCTATTGGAATTGCCTTGAATCATTTCTTTTCAGAAGAGCCAAGTCCATTACAGTTGATCATTACATAATCTTATTATTACTATGTACAGTGTTCTACTCAATTCATTAATATCAATTCATGTATCAATTCATGTAAGCCTTTCCGGGTTTTTCTGAAATCAGCCTGCTTCTCATTTCTTATAGATCAAAGAATTGATTTTTCTTTAAAAGTTTGAAAAAAATTAGCCTGTAATTCCATTTTGTCCTTTTTTTCCCTGTAGGAGTTTACTTATGGTTTATTCAATTTCTTTCCCTAAAATTGGGTTATTTAAGTATTCTATTTCCTGTTCTATTAATCTGGGCAATTTATATTTGTAAAAATTGTAAAAATTATATTTGTAAAAATATTATATAATTGGGCAAAGTAGCTTCTGATAGTTGTTTTTATTTCTTCTTCATGTGAATTCTTTTACACCTTTGTTAATGATTTATTTTTTCTTTTTTAAAAATCAAATTAGAAAATGGCTTATCTATTTTATTTTACTTTCCAGAAAACCAGCCTCTAATTTTATTAGTTCAATGGTTGTTTTATGTTGTTTTGATTTCCAACTTTGTTACTCTAAACTTTAATTTTCAAGATTTCTGTTTTGGTGTTTGAATTTTTTAATTTGTTGGTCTTCTAGTCTTTCTAGTCTTTCAAGTTGCCTATCCAGTTCACTGATGTATCAACTAAGGAAATGCTTGAAGATACACTTTTTCCACTAAGCATTACTTTGGCTACATCCCACAAATTTTGGTACTTTGTCTCATTATTGTCATTACCTTTTATACAATTATTGATTGTCTCAATGTGTTCTTTCTTCTACCCTTTCTTTAAAAATTATTTAGTTTACATTAGGGTTTTTTTTTTTTTTTTTTTTCTGAGGCAATTGGGATCAAGTGACTTGCCCAGGGCACACAGCTAGGAAGTATTAAGTGTCTGAGATCAAATTTGAACTCAGGTCCTCCTGACTTCAGAGCTGGTGCTCTATTTACTGCACCACCTAGCTGCCTGTACAATTAGTTTTTAATCTATGCTTCAAAGACTATTTATGGAATAAAATGTTTATTGAATTATGGCCAGAAAAGATACACTTAGTATTTCTGCTTATTTTTATTCCTTAATACATGATCACTTTTTGCAAAGGTACTCCCTAGAGCTGAGACATAGGTGTACTTTCTTTTCCCATTCAATATTCTTCAAAGGTTTGTCATATCTAACTTTTGAAAAATTCTATTCATCTCTTTAACTTCTTTTTTGCTTACCTTGTGGTTATTTATTTGGATAAATTGAGGTCCTCCAGGATACTCTCTTATTTCCTCCTGTAACTCATTTGCTTTTCCTTTAAGAATTTAGATGCTATGCCATTTGGTACATACATATTCAGTATCAATATTCATTATCTATGGTACCTTTTAGTTTTAGTTTTTTTTTTAATTAAAGCTTTTTATTTGCATAACATATGTATGGGTAGTTCTTCAACATTGACCATTACAAAGCTTTTCGTTATAAATTTTCCCACCTATTCCCCTCCCCTCCCCTAGATGGCAGGAAGTCTACTACATGTTAATTATATTAAAATATTTCCAACAAGACTATAGATGATCAATTCTGATGGACATGGTTCTCTTCAACAATGATGTGATTCAAACCAGTTCCTATTGTTCAGCGATGAAGATAGTCATATACATCCAGAGAGAGGCCTGAAGGAACTGAGTACGGACCACAACACAGCATTGTAATGCTTTCTGTGAATATTTCCATGCATTTTGTTTTCCTTCTTAGGTTGTTTTTTCTTCTTCTCTTTCTAGATCTGATGTTTCTTGTGCAGTAAGATAACTGTATAGATATGTATACATATATTGGATTTGTCATATAATTTATCATATTTAGCATGTATTAGATTACCTGTCATCTAGGGGTGGGGGGTGGGGGGAAGGAGGGGAAAAGCTTGGAACAAAAAAAAAAGCTTTTGCAAAGGTCAATGTAGAAAAATCACACATATGTTTTGTAAATAAAAAGCTTTTAATAAAAAAAATTAAAAAAATAAAATATTTGACATTTCCATACTTATCTTGCTGTGCAAAAACAATCATATCTATATGAACAAAAAATATCTGAAAAAGGAAACCCAATGCAAGTAAACATTGATAGAGAGCATGAAAGTGCCATGTTGTAGTCCATATCTCATATCCCTCTCTCTGGATGTATATGGCCTTCTTTACTGAACACTTGGAACTGGTTTGAAACATTTCCTTATTGAAGAGAGCCATGTCCATCAGAATTGATCATCATATAATATTGTTGCTGTGTATATTGATCTCCTGGTTCTGCTCATTTCACTTAGCATCAGCTCATGCAAATCTCTCCAGGCCTTTCTGAAATCATCCTGCTGGTCGTTTCTCACAGAACAGTAATATTCCATAACATTCATATACCATAATTTATTCAGCCATTCTCCAATTGATGGGCATCCTTTCAGTTTCCAGTTTCTAGCCACTACAAAAAGGGCTGCCACAAACATTCTTGCACATATGGGGCCCTTTTCTTCCTCTAAGATCTCTTTGGGATATAAGCCCAAAAGAAACACTGATGGATCAAAGGGTATGCACAGTTTGATAACTTTTTGAGCATAGCTCCAAATTGCTCTCCAGAATGGTTGGATCCATTCACAGTTCCACCAACAATGAATGTATCAGTGTCCCAGCTTTCCTACATCCCCTCCAACATTCGTCATTATCTTTTCCTGACATTTTAGCCAATCTGACAGGAGTGTAGTGGTACCTCAGAGTTGTCTTAATTTGCATTTCTCTGATCAATAGTGATTTAGAGCACCTTTTCATATGACTAGAAATGGTTTTAATTTCATCAGCTGAAAATTGTCTGTTCATATCCTTTGACCATTTATCGATTGGAGAGTGGCTTGAATTCTTATAAATATGAGACTATTTTAGAAATGAGGCCTTTATCAGAACCCTTCAATGTAAAGATGATTTCTCAATTTGTTGCTTCCCTTCTAATCTTGTCTGCATTAGTTTTGTTTATACAAATACTTTTTAACTTAATATAGTCAAAATTATCTATCTGGTGTTCAATTAAGAGTTCCAGTTCTTCTTTGGACACAAATTCCTTCCTTCTCCACAGGTCTGAGAGGTAAACTATCCCATGTTCCTCTAATTTGCTTATAATATCACTCTTTATATCTAGATCATGAACCCATTTAGATCTTATCTTGGTATGTGGTGTTAGGTGTGGGTCAAGCCCTAATTTCTTCCATACTAGCTTCCAATTTTCCCAGCAGTTTTTGCCAAATAGTGAGTGCTTATCCCAAAAGCTGGGGTCTTTGAGTTTATCAAACACTAAATTGCTATAGTTATTGCTTAGTTTGTCCTGAGATCCTATCCTATGCCACTGATTGACTACTCTATTTCTCAGCCAGTATATGGTACCTTTTAATAAAATGTAGTTTCTCTGTTCAACCCTTTTAATTATATCTATTTTTGCTTTTGTTTTGTCTAAGACTATGTTTGCTACTTCTGCCCTTTTACCTTCAGTTAAACCATAATTGGTTGTGTCAGTCTCTTATTTTAACTTTATCTTTCTGTTGAAGTGTTTCTTGTAAATAACATTGTTGGATTCTGGGTTTTAATCAGCTCTACTATCCTTCTGTTTTATGGGTAAGTTCATATTCACATTGAGTTATGATTGCTAAACTGTATATTTCCCTCCGTCTTATTCTTTTGTAGTTTTTCTTTCTATCCTCCTTTAAAAGTCTCTTTTACTTTTGACAATTGTCTGCTATAGGCTCACTTCTCTCTTATGCCCCCTTTCCTTTTTATTTAATTCCTTTTCCTTCTACTTTCCTGTTGGGTAGGATGAATTTTTGTATACAACTGTGTATATATGTATTCTTACTTTCTTTAGCGAATTCAAATGATTAAGGTTAAAGTGTCATCTGCTCTTCCCTTACTGTCCCTTCTATTATATAAATTCTTGTTTGTTCTCTCCATTTATATGAAATAATTTCCCCCATTCTTCTTTTCCTTTCTTCCTTCTCCCAGAGATTTTGCTATCCTACTTATCCTTTTTAAGTCATCCACATGTAACAGAATTACATTCAAGGCTTTTCATTTAAGTAGATCCCCTCTAAAGACCCTGGTGATTATGAATTTCTGAGGAATTACATATATCATCTTTCTATATAAAAATCCTCTAGTCCCTTATTATTTCTTACTTATATTTAGCATTTTACAGTTCTCAAATCTTATGTTTGGATGTCAGCTTTTCTGCTTAGCTCCAATCTTTTCATCAGGAATGCTTAAAAGTCCTCTATTTCATTAGAGATCCATTTCCCTCTTCTAATATTATACGCAGTGTTGATGGGCAGGTTTTTCTTAATTGTAATCCTAGGTCTTCTATTTTTTCATTTATTTGATTTTGTTTTATTTTTCCTGATGTCTTATGAAGTTATTTTCTTTCAGCAAGGTTTTCTTTTTTATCAAGCTGCTAATTCTCTTTTTATAACTTCTTTGATTTTGTTTTATTGTTTCTTAATATCTAATCGATACATTAGCTTCTGTTTGGCCAATACCAATTTTTAAGTAGTTATCTTCTTTCATCAAGGTTTTCTATCTCTTTTACCAAGCTATTTTTCTCATTTTTCCTCTATTACTCTCATTGTTTTTTTTTTAATAGGTAGGGTTTTTTTTTTAATTTTCTTTTTTTGCTTTTAAAACCCCTCCCCCCCACAATATTCTTTAACTTTTCTAGGAATTTTGATGGCTTATGTTCAAATCAGCATTTTTCTTTGTGGGGTTTTGCTTACAGGTGCTTTCAAGTCATTGTCTGCTTTTGTGTTTGTGTCTTGAGCTTCTCTATCACTATCATAGCCTCATAGAAACTCCAATTCTTTTTTCATTTGCTTCTTCCAATCTACTTCTTGATTTTGGACTTGATGTTAATACTGAGCTCTAGGTAATTCTGGGTGTGGGAGGATATTTGGCCTAAGCTTCTGTCTTTTTATATCCTTCTATTTTTCACAGCTCAGGATGAGGGCCTGCAAGGTTTTGATGCTCCCAAAGTTGTATGATCTGAGTTAAAGTCTGTTCATTGCCCTCCTAATCTTAGCTCTATCCGCTTCTGATTTGGTTGGGTCTGTTGGCTTGTATGTGGCTGAGTTTCTTAGACTATCACTGGAAACAGTCAATGTTAGTCTACCAGGAGCTTTTACAGCTTCAAAACAACTAAACTGCTGACTTCCCTTTGGTTTAGATCTCTAGTCCTCATTATCTCACTGAAGGCTTATGTGTTTGACCAATGCTGGAACTGCGTTGCTGCTCAGTTCCTTGGCTCAAAGCTACACAGCTGCATTTCCTGAAGTTGTTCTATCTAAGCCCTATGCTCAGCTTGCTCACAACCACTTCTTTCAGCTCTGGATCTATGATCTGCAACTGAGTAATGGTCAACAGAGTTTCCAGAGGCCTCCATTTCTGAACCAAGGGCTAATTCAAGAATCTCCTGGGATCTTTTACTATTTCAGTGTTTCCTGTCCTGGTGCTCTGACTTCTCTGCTTGTCTCCCTGAGGTGACCTCTGTTGGAAAGGTGTGACTTTTTCTTGATTTTCTGATTAGAATTTAGTCCAGTGTATTTTCTAGGTTGTTGTAGATAAGGTATATTGTGTGAGCTAGTAAAAAATGCTTCTCACTCTATTATCTTGACTCTGCCCTTTAAATAAAGGCATATTTGGTCATTTTGATCACTATATTCAAGTCAAAAATTTCTTTTGTTTTAGATGGATTAGTACTTGAACTTGATTGTCTTCTATTATAAGACACTATTATGTCTTTAATAAGATAGAAATTAAGGGTTTCACCCTTTTTGTATTATCAAAGAATTGGAAATGGAGTGGATGCTCATCAGTTGGAGAATGGCTGAATATTATGATATATGAATATAATGGAATATTATTGTTCTATAAGAAATGACGGGCAGACTGATTTCAGAAAAGCTTGGAAATTTGAAAAGCTTGAAATACTTACATGAACTGATGCTAAGGGAAGTGAGCAGAACCAAGAGAACATTGTACATAGCAACAAGATTATGTGATGATCAAGAAGGATGGACTTGGCTCTTTTCAATAATGAGGTGATCAAAGCAGTTCCAACAGACTTGTAATGGAAAGTGCCATTCACATCCAGAAAAAGAACTATGGATACTGAATATGGACCAAAGCATAGTATTTTTACCTTCTTTGCTATTGTTTGTTTGCTTGTTTTTTTTCTTCCTCCTATTTTTTCCTTTTTTGATATGATTTTTCCTATGCAGCATGACAAATATGGAAATATGTTTAGAAGAATTGCACATGATTAACCTATATCAAATTTCTTGCTATTTCAAGGAGGGGAGGGAGTGGAAAAGAGAGGGAGAAAATTTTGAAACTCCAGGTTTTACAAGGGTGAATGTGGAAAACTCTTTGCATGTATTTGGAAAAATAAAATAATATTTTAAAAAAAGTTGGGCAGGATAATTAGCCCATTTTCCAATAAGAATAAAAAGAAATTAAGGGCTTCAGAGTAATCCATCAGTTTCTCTTTGATCAAGTACAAGTAAGACATCTCATTTTAATGACTCTAAAAGGATTTGAGATTATTTCTAATATTGCTAAAAGAGGGAAGGGGAAGGGCTTAGTATATTTTCACAATACTATAAGACTAGATATAGATTTAGAAATTACAATCATTCTATTGCTATGGAAAATTCTCTTGTTTTATCTTTCAGTTTGAGCAGGAATGTACTACCTATCTATATTTTAAAACTTTCAGGGAGTCTTATTACCTATAGAAGATGTCCAAACTCCTTTGCTTGACATGCAATACCTTCCATTCCATCCATCCTTCTTCTTCTGTTGAAATCTTTCCTGACTATTGTGGTTCATGATGAGCTCTAATCTTGTGTCATGTCATTTTGGCATTTAATAATACACATTTGCTATCTGTGACATTTGTTTGTTGCAATATTATTATAGTCAAAAGGTAAACTGGAGAGCAAGGTAAGACTGGACAAGAAATAGCTGAAACCCAGGGATACAGAGTCTGTTTATGTACTTGGTAGTTTAATGAACACTGAGATGGCTTTTCTCTTACCCCCTCTCCAACCCTGGCTTGGTAATAGTTATTAACATTCTTTTTCTTTTTTTTCCGAATATATGTATACATATTTCCATACTTATCTTGCTGTGCAAGAACAATCATATCTATGTGAACAAAAAATATCTGAGAAAGGAAACCCAATGCAAGCAAACATTGATAGAGATCATGGAAATGATATGTTGTGGCCCAAATTTCACATCCCTCTCTCTGGGTGTATATGGCTTTCTTCACTGAACAATTGGAACTGGTTTGAGACATTTCATTGTTGAAGAGAGCCATGTCCATCAGAATTGATCATCATATAATACTGGTGTTGCTGTGTATATTGATCTCCAGGTTCTGCTCGTTTCACTCAACATCAGTTCATGCAAGTCTCTTCAGGCCTCTCTGAAATCATCCTGCTGGTCATTTCTTACAGAACAATAATATTCCATAATAGTTATTAACATTCTAAAGACTGATAACTGGTTATTTGGGAATTAGGGCAGAATGAAAAAGAGAAAGGAGGAAAAGATGATAGAGAATTATAGTTCCTGGTAAGAGATAAAGGAAAGTTGGAATGGAAAGAGCAGGGACTATGAAAAGTACTATTATAATCAAAGGGTCTGTGGGCAGGGATTTTTGGAAAAGGACAGAGAGACTGGATGGAATGGTGTTTGTGTGCCTCACAGGAAACTAGAGCTTAAGAGGATGACCTCTGTGGACTGTGGGAGGTTTGGTTATATTGTAAATCTATAGTATTCCCTACTACTAAGCTAAGCCATGCAGGATGGTGAAATTTCTTAGTTACGTTTTTGGAAGTCTTCATTTTTATGTTATTCTTTGTGAGAAGTAGGTTATAACTGAAATAAGATTCAAGAGCCCACAGCAATTTAACTCAATAATTTAACTCTTTATGTATTCACTTCTGTATCCCTAACTGTACTGTAAGCTTTGAAGGCAAAGAATTCTATGTATTTCTTTATATCTCCCATGTCACCTACTATGATGCTATTGAAATTGTATGATGACTGAATTAAGAGTCTCTTTTGCAATGGGAACAGATCAAGAGGTTCAGAGAATTGCATATATGAACATTAAATATTTACAATTTTTCACCACAAACATGAATTAGGGAATGCCATCATTTTGAAGATTTCTCTTTATTCTTTTTTAAGCTTTTTCAGTTTTCTTCCTCTCTATCACTTGAACTGCACGTAGCAAACTCTTCTGCAAAACCTGGTTCTTCACCATGTTGGTTATTATGGGAGTGGTATCAGGGATGTATGTTTGCCTCAGATTAGCTGAGTAGTATTCTGCTTTGCTGCTATGTGCAATAAAGAAGGTACAGAAGACTTTGACATCTTCTTCCTGAAGTCCTAATGTTTCTAAAACTGTCTCCCATACAACCCTAATATGCTTGTTATTGTTTTTTCGCTTAAGAACAGTGGCCAAAGTGGGAAGTCCTCTCTTCAGATCTGGAAGCTTCTCAAGCACCTGACAGTGTAGGTAATGAAGTGTTTCAGTGATGTAGCTGTAGAATACATTTAATTCCAAAGTAGTGAACCTATAAAAAAAATTGGAAAAAGTCCTTGAGAAACAGAATTATTTTCTGCAGATATATGAAATGAATTTCCATTGAGACAGGTCACTTTAAAATGACAAACTTGACAAGTGAATCACGTGTTGTTTTTCTGGGGGGGATGTACTTAAGAAATACCTATATTATAATGAGTTATTGCTTAGTTCTTATTACATCTAGGAAAATATTATTTTTTCATTGTTGATCATTGTAATACCACTGGAAAAATTCAGTTAGATGACTATCCAAATAAGAATGAAAAAGAAACTACCTCCTAAGTCATCTCTTTTGTTTGATCTTACTTGATTTCCAGAACTGCTGTCCACATTTCATCTTGGACTGCTTGGCTTTCCAGAGTCTTTCTATGAAATTCAAACTTTTGGGTCAGATTTTCCATGGCAGAGTCCAGTTTTTCAAACTGTGTCTCCAAGATCTGAAGTTTTTTTCCTACCCTAAAGGATGGGAAAAGCAAGTTTTAGTCAAGTGTGGTTATACATTCCTATCTTTCCAACTACTAGGGAGGTTGGAGCTGAGTGATCTCTTTAGCTCTTTAATTCCAATGCAGTGGGTTATATCTATCTGGTTAGATGTAAATATGGTAAGGAGTGAGGGAAGCAGTTCAGATTGCCAGAGAAGGGAATCAGTTCAGGTAAGAGATGATGATTGTTGTTCTTTGTCTTAAAAAGGCCCAGTTGATTATCAATAGTGGGATCAGCCGTGAATAGCTCCTGGGTTAGGTGGGGAAACCCAGTAGAAAGAAAGAAAATGAGGAAGAAGAAAAGACTATTAAGCTTTACTTTAGATCAATGGACAAAGTTGCTTAAACTTGTACACTGAAATAGAGCCTGGCTGTTTTGACAGTGACTAATTTGAAATTTCATCAATAATTATTGGCCTTCCAGGTAGTAGAATAACAGAAACAGAACATCCCAGACCTTTAACAATTAATCCAGCAAAAATGAAAAAAGAATACTAGACCAGAGCAATGATCATGAATCCAAAGAGAAATTATAGTTAAATGTATTTTTGCCAGTCCGTCTTTGCCCAAGAAGATAATGGGAAGAGTTTTGCTAGTGGGGGAAGGGCCCACCCAGAAAAAACAGCCCAAGAGTTTAGTACACAGGAACTCGAACTTGGAACCTAGGGACAAAATAGAAGAGCCTACAGCTTGCAACTCTCTATAGGGACAAAGAGACAGGAATGCAGATCAGGATCTAGCCAAGGACTACCTGTGTCATCTGTGTAAGGCCCAGGATCTTTCAGGGCTTGGCCCATTATTGGGATGTGCCTTAGATTAAACTATGCTGGCACAGACTGCACTACAAAGACCACCTTGGCATAGCATGCTGGCTTGATCTGTTCCTGCAGTCCTTAAAGAACATAGTGCCCATTACCCAGAGTCCAAACAGATCAAGAGCCCATTATTCCTCCTAGGAATGCACAGAGCCTAGCTCTGACACACTCAATTGTCAAAGAAAAAAATATTAGTAATATGTATTTTGGATTTAATATGTATTGGACCCCCTGCTTAGATGGCAGGAGTGGGGGTGGGAGGAAGGAGGGATAATTTGGAACAGAAGGTTTTACAAGGGTCAATGTTGAAAAATTACCCATGCATATGTTTTGTAAATAAAAAACTTTAATTAAAAAAATAAATTAAAAAATAGTATTTTAGGCACAAGTCTGCCAGATACAATTTTTACTAATTTGTTTTATTCTCAATCTGAGCATTTCTAGCTTAGAGAGAGATAAAGCCTAACTTGCCATAGTTTTCCCATATTCAAACATTTGTCTCCTTTTTAAATTTCAATAGTATTTTATTTTTCCAGTTACATGAAATCAAAATTCATTTTTGTAAAATTTTGAGTTCCAAATTTTTTTCCCTCCCTCCTTATCTTCTCTCTCCCCAAGACAGCAAGCAATCTGCTATATTATATTTGTATAATCATTTTAAAATTAGTCATGTTGTAAAAGAAAAATCAAAACAAAAGAGAAAAACGATTACAAAAAAGCAAACAAAAAAAGCATAATAGTATGCTTCTATCTACATTCAGTCTCTATTGTTCTCTCTCTGATGCATCTGTATCAGTTGTATTGGCATTTTTCAATCTCAGGTCTATTAAAATAGACATTTCTCTTTTCTTAAGATAATTTGAAGCAATAATTATAATTCATGAACAAGGAAAAGGTTAAAACATATTAAAATAGAGTTTGGAGTTAGTCTCCCACAGAATTCAGGGAAAAAGGCTAGAAAATGAATAAAGAGAAGAAAACAATGATAATAAAAATTATCTCTTAATCAGAAGCCAGGTATGTCCAAAACACAAATCCAGAAAAAACAATTCCATGTCATTGATAAGCAAAACCTCAAAGAAAATTGCAGATTTGTCATACACTCTACTGGAATTCCTTAAAGAAATGAAGTCAGAATTTTAAAAAAATCTCATAAATGAAATGAATAAATGAATTAATAAGCATATTAGTTTATTAAAGTGAAAAACTTTGCTCAAGTAAATGGACTCCTTGAAAGTTCATGTAGTTTAAACAGATCAGTGATTCCATGAGACAACAATAACAACAACAAAAATTGAAAGACTGAAAAAAACAGAAGAAAATATAAAGTACCTCCCTCTTATTTTAAAAAATGACTTGTAGAATGAGTCAAAGAAAGATAATTTAAAAATCATCAGATTCCTTGAATGCCATGACCATAAAAAGCATAAATAATATATATATTTTTAAAATCATGAATGAAAATGCTAAGACTTGGTTTTAACCAAAGGGTAAAGTGAAAAATAAAAGGAAGCCATTGGACAACTTGTGAAAAAAAAATTCAAAATGAAAATGTCAAGGAATTTCATGGTCCAAATTCAGAACTTCCAGGTCAAAGAAAAAAAAATAATGCAAACACAATGAAAGAATTCAATACCAAGGATCCACTGACAGTCATATAAAAACTGTCACCTACAATTACAAAAGGAAAGAGAGCTTGGAACATAGTATTTTATAAGGCAAAAAATAAAGGCTTATAGCCTAGAATAGTTTACCTAGAAATCTTCAAACACAAACAGTTCTTCTCTTTCCCTTTGAAAAAAATCTTTACTTAATTCTGGTGGTTCATCTAATTATATCTCTATGTCTCTAATTCCTTTTAATCTCTTCCCAACAACAATTCTACTTCTCCTTTTCATATCTTTACTAATTATTGATCTATTCTTAATATTCTGTATTTGAAAGTCTCTTTCTTACTAGCTTTCATGATACAATATATATATGTGTGTATACACATATGCATATATATATATTTATATATATATATATATATATACACATACACGAGAGCTAAGCTCTTAACTTTTTTTATCTTTTTCTTCTCCCCTTTCCTGTCTCCTTTATTGATTCTTCTTCATGTGCATGTACCTCTAAATTAGTGTTCAGTTCTTTGTGCTTTTTTCTTTATACTATACTCTTTATACTATGACTTTCTCTGAAATTGTGTTCACTTCTAAAGTATCAAATAGCTCCTCTATGGTAGTCACTTCAAAATTTCCCAAAGTTGCAGCTTCTTGAGCTTGAGAGGATTAGAGAGTTGGATGGAACCACAGAGACAATTTAGTTTAACATCTATACAAAAGGGATTCTCAGTATAACATACTCTATAAATGGTTGTCCATCCTCTGCTTGATGATCTGAGAGAAGAGATCCAGTACCTCTTAGCACAAGTCATTCAACTTTTGGACAGTTCTAATTATTAGGAAGGTTTTCTTTATATCTAGCCTAAATTTGCCTCTTTGCAACTTCCATTCACTGCTCCCGTTCTATCTTTTGGGGCTACCACAGAAGACCAATTCCTTTGCCACATGACAGACTTTCATCTACCTGAAGATAGTTAAGATGTTTCCCCCAAATACTTTTTTCCTCCTAGTTAAAACATGTTCAGTCTTTTCAGTTGATTTTTTTTTTGTCATGAATTCAAAGTCCTTTACTACCCTGGTTGCCTTCTTCTGTATATTGTCCAATGTGTTGAAGTTGTTCTTAATTTGTGGTGTCCAGAACTAAAATAAGATTCCCTGCAAAGTCTGACAAGGGCACAATATAGTGGAATTATCCCCTTCCTATTACTGAAGCTTTATCCCTCCTAATGCAGACCAACATTACATTAACTTTTTTGATGGTTACATCTCACTGCTGACTCATTTAGCTTGCAGTTCACCAAAATCTCCAAATTATTTTTGGAACAACTTATCTATATATGTTTCCCCTGTCTTATATTTATGGAGTCGATTTTTTTGTACCCAAATATAAAACTTTACACTTACTGCTACTGAATTTGCATTTACTAGATTCAGGTCATTGGTTTAGATCCCCAGCTTCTTAAATTGTGATTCTTGATTCCATATATGGTCTTATAATTGAATGTGAGAGTCATGAAATTATGATTTATTATCAGTAGGCATTTTATTTGTATACCTATTTTATATACCTATCTACTTAGGGTCTCATAAAAATTTCTTGAGTGAAAAGGGATCACATGTAGAAAAAGTTTAAGAAATCCTGAAGTCTAGATCATTAAAATTATCCTTTTGGATCCTGTCATGCAGTGTATCAGCTATCCCTCTCAGCTTTGTGTCATCTGCAAATTTGATAAGCATGCTAGCTATGACTTAAAGTGCAGCTTTCTGAGATACTCCCTACATCTCCTATCACATTTACTTTGAACCATTAATAACTCCTTTTTGAGTCTGGTCACACAACCAGTTCTGAATTCATATCATTGTGTTTTCATCTAATCCATTTCTTATTATCTTTTCTCCCAAAACAGCATGAAAAAATTTATGGAAAGTTCTGCTAAGATCTTAAGTATAACATATTTACAGCATTCCCCTTAACTACTAATTTAGTAATTTTGTGATGCTCAGAATTAAACCCAAAACTCCAAGTGAGATGTGACAAGGGCAAAATACAGTGTCTAATAAAATCTCCAACAACTCCAAAATGAATTGATATTAGTCTCTCTTAATTGTTTCTGATAAAGCCATATCTGGCACTTTGTAGTCAATGCTTCCTTTTCTAAATATTTTTCTGCTTTAATGATTTTTCCAGGAATTTTCCCAGGAATTGAAACCTTCTATTTTCAATTTTCACTGTCCCTTTCTCCCCAAGCAATGGTTTTATCTCTTTACTGGGTCTCTTCTTTCCACTAATATTGCTTAAAATTACCCTTCCTTGTCTGTTTTAGACATGCCCATGTTATTGATACAGTAGTATCATGCTTTGTTACCTGTCCCAGTTTCCATCTTTTGCATATGTATATCTTTCTAAAATCTAAGTTGGTTGGTAAATTCCTTGTGCAAATGAACATAATGCTCCATTACGCTTCAAGGACAGGGAATGTTTCTGGCCTGCCTTTGTATCCTCAGTTCTTTGCGCAGTTCCTGGAACAAAGGAGGTGATTAATAAATGTTTATTTACTGACTGAATTTTTCTGCTTTTCACTCACTCACTGGCTATTTTTGTATTTCTTCATGGTTCCTGTTACTGCCTCAGCTAAACTTTCCCTGTTCAATTCCTTTCCCTTTCTCTAAATCTAGAAAAATGCCTTATCTATTTGTCAAAGTTCCAAATCATATCCTCTGTTCACTATTGAGTCTCCCCTGAACACTGCATTTGGAAGTAATCTCTTCTCCTCTAAATTTCTTGGATCAGGTATTGTCTGTACCATTCATTAGTAGTTTTCTTTTGCCAGTTTGTATATTAGTCATTTTTCCTCCCACATTGAGGAGACCCCATATTGAGGTCATAAATCTCTTCTATCATCCTGTACACAATGTGCAAAATATAATAGTTGTTCAATAAATTTGATAGAATGAAATCTGTAATGTATAATTTCCTCTCTAAAATCTTTCCTGATTTTTCCAGTTAGACATAATCCTTTCTTCATCTGATTTCTTCATTTCTGATCTTATGAAATTCTGATTTTTATAACATTTATCAACGTGTATTTCCAGTCATCTCTAATAGATTTTAAGTTTGTTGAAGGTATTGACTGTGTTTTATTTATATTTATATTCTCATCTTTTCTTATCTGTTTCCTGCTTTTGGCAGGATAGGCAAATAACAGCTGCTCATTAATTAATGAATGAAAGACATGGTAGTTATCATAGGTTTAGATATAGTTGGTATCTTAGAACATGTATAGTCCAGTCCACTCCTTTTACACATGAAAAAACTGACTCCTAAAGAAGCAAAATGAATTTCCCAGGATCACATAGATATGTGGCAGAACCAAGATTCCAACCAGATTCTCTGACTCCAAATACAGCACTCTTCTGAATATACCATGCACTTCTCTAACATAAACTTAAAACAATAATACTGTAGTCAAAACATTATTAAGGCAAACAAGAAGCTGCTAGAAGTAAAGGAAAACTAGCTAACATTTATATAGGACTTTACAGTTTACAAAGAACTTTATAAACAATAATTCATTTTATTCTCACAACAACCTTGGGAGGGGTTATTATTATCCCCATTTTACAGATGAGGAAATTGAGGCAGACATAGTCTAAGTGACTTGCCCAAGGTCGCAAGTAAATATCCGAGGCTGAATTTAAACTCATCTTCCTGATTACAAATCTAGGACTCTATCCACTGTGCTTCCTAACTGTCTTCAACTGTCTAAAGTAGACTGTAGTGTTCTTATTATTATCTGAAATAATATGGATTTCTGTCATATTGACCTTTTTTCATCTGATCTCTCTGTTGCACTGGAGTTTCAGTCTCGTCCAGTTGTTTTTCAGACGTGTCTAACTCTTTGTGAACCCGTTTGGGGTTTTCTTGGCAAAGATACTGGAGTGGTTTGCCATTTCTTTCTCCAGATCATTTACAGATCAGGAAACTGAGGTAAACAGAGTTAGGTGACTCACACAGAATCACATAGCTAATGTCTGAGGTCAGATTTGAATTCAGGAAGAAGAGTTTTCTTAACTCCAGGTCCAGAACTCTATCCATTATACCACCTAACTGTACTGATTACAGCTTTCATTACATCTTAAGAAACATTTGCAATAAGTGGAGTGAGCAGATCTAGGAAAATATTATATACAGTAACAGCAATATTGTATGATGATAAACTGTGAAAGAAAAAAAATGGTCTGAGACAATTCCAAAGGACCCATGATGGAAAATACTATCCACTTTCTAGAGAATGAACTGATGAACTCTGAGTGCAGATTGAAGCTTTTTTTTTTTTAAAACCTCTTTATTTTTATTATTTTGTTTGTATTTTCCTTTGCAACCTGGAAATATTTTTTGCATGACTTCATATGTATAACCAAAATCAAATTATTTGCCTTCTCCAGATGGGGATGAGATGGAGGAGGAGAAAATTTAAAACTTGGAATTAGAAAAAAATTAGAAAAAAAAAGCAGTTAAATTTTTTTTCAAATGTAATTGGAAAATTAATGAAATAAGTAAAGATAACTTTTAAAGATGAAGAAATCAGGATGAACTCTATAGACTTTAGCAAGTTTGAAAGCTATGAAGTCAGGATAAAGATTCCTTGGTAGATGGCTGCTTATACGAATCTACTCCCCTCAAACCAATGATATGAACTGAGAAAAGTCTGTAAGGAAATAGAAAAAAAATACGCCAGAGGAATCAGGTTTGAAAGAATTTCCAAAGGAGTTCGAGATGTCTTCTCTAAACTACAACTTCTTGGAAAATTGAGATAATAGGAATTAATTTTTTATTATTATTACAATCATCAAGAAAAACAAATTAATTGATTAGAATAAATTGAAATAGAAAAAGATATGTATATGAAATGCTAGGTTAAAAAAACTGTATGCATTAAATTTAACAAGAGTGTAATAATTTAAAAAAGAGGAGAAAAAAGAAACAGGTGCAGCACAAAATGACTTATTCATAATTATATGCCTAAAGCTCTATGTCTTACCTTTCATAAAGGAACTGGCATACACACACACACACACACACACACACACACACACACTTTTTTGGATGATAGAGTAAGTAGAATTTTTTTCCTTTACAATTCTAGAAGACTTATAGCTTCTGGTCTGCACGCCCACATTGACAGGAGCAGGACCCCCAGCTCCCTGCACAGTTTCACTGACTGCCTTTCTCTCCTCACTTCCCAGAAGAGCTGAGCCAGGTTTCTTCCTCCCCATCCCACGCCCACACCTACCCCCACTATTACTTAGTGACCTTTTCATTGCTTCTTTCAGGGGATGCAAGGATGTGCCCTCACTGGTCATCTTCATGGGGAAAAAAAAAAAGACTGCAAATATTAACACACGAATATAGATTTGAGTCCAGTCTTCCTATCCAGGAAAGTGAACAACAGCATGAATAGGGGATATAAATTCATCCTGAGGTCACTCAGCATGGAAAGCTTTTAATAGCCAGGACACCTAAATATAGTTTCAAAAAACAGCATATGCCAACACAGATGCCTAGGGACAACACAATATTTGTCTTGGTTAATGTAATCAGCCTTAATACACTAATATACTATTCATAATTGGGTATGGTTGTAGCAGTGTGTGCATCTGTATATATACACACAAAATTAGGTAGGGATGAATAAAAGGAGGAGTGAGCCTGGGACAAATGTGAATTACTCTGCACTTTTAACATCTATCTTCACAAGTTCACATTGTATTACAAAGCATTAGTTTGTAAGAGTAGTCCAGGCCCTTTGTAAGGCATATGATATACATAAGGATATAGCTATCATCAACAAATATTTATTTGTACCTATCATGTTCTGGGCAGTCGACTGCATGTAGGTAAAAAACATGAGTTGGTGCTGATCCTCATAGGGCTCACAATATAGTTGAAAACAGGATTTACATAGATTGATGGATGCTTGATTTTATCAGTTTGGATACTCCTTCCAAGACTTTTGGTCTTTGCAATTCTTCATCATGTTTCCTTCTAAAAGGAAAAACCTTCTTAAAGGATCAACCCTAAATAGTGAAAGTCTTCCTTTTGCTTTTTTAGGCTATTAATTATTTAATGCTTGCTTATATTACTGGCCCAATTTTTCTTTTTTTAGTCGTCATGATCATCATGATTGCTAGCATTTATAGAGCTTTTTAAGGTTTGCAAACACATTCACTCATTTGATCCTCACAACAGTAATGTGAGATAGGAAATAATGTCATCCCCACTTTATAGATGCAGAAACTGAGCCATGGAGAGTAACTTCCCCAGTCAGTAGGTATCCAAGGCAGCATTTGAATTTAGGTCTTGATTCCAGGCCTGCTTAAAATGTCATATAATAGCTGTGTGGCTTAGGCAAGCCAGTTAACTGCTTTCTGCCTATCTTATCTATAAAATGTTTTCTCATCTATAAAATGGGGATTTGAATGGTATCTATCTCCCAAGATTATTGTGAGAACAAAATGAGGTAATATATGCCAAGTGTTTTTCAACCCTTAAGTTTTATTTAAATGTTATCTCCTGTGACCCTTGATGTCTTTTTACACCAATTGTAGTGAGCAAGTCACTATTGTTAGTTAACATGCTGCAGCTTGGTTATATATGCACCCAATCCTGCCATTGTTCATTGAGGTATTTATAATTTTAATTCTAATGAGACTGTAACATTTTCTAATTCTCAGTCATATAATATTATTGGAAGACAATTGGTTGTTGAAGAAATGGGCTTTTGCCACAGAAAGCATTTGGAGATCATTGAAAACAGTAGGAAATTTCTCAAATATAATTCAGCCTGATTTTCTCCTCCTACTCAATTCTGAGTGCAGCTCATTCTCCATCTGTAGCTCTTTTCTTATATTCGTCTTTTTTTTTAAAATGTACTTTGTGTTCTAACCAGACTAGACTCCTGACCTTTCCCTTATCTCATCTTGTACCACTCTGTCTCTATCATTTGTGTAGATCATCCTACATAGTCAGAACATATTCTATCCACACACCCTACCCACTGAAATGCTTACTATAAAACTAATATATGTAAAGTGCTTTGAAAACCATTTATCAGATAAAAAATTATTTTTATTCTCTTCCTTCAAATGAAAATTCAGGTGCCAGCTTCTCCATAAAGCTTTCTGAGTCTCCCATAGAAACTTTGTATTTCTCTTCTGTTTCTATTATATTCTTATATTCCATTTTTTTTGTATATGTCATATTTCTTATAGCAGATTGTTCGCTTCCTGAGAACAGAAAATGTATTGTTTTCCATCTTTGCACTTAAATAACATCTGGCACAGGTAGACACCTAAGACCCCAGATTTTAGCACACAACATAATAAATTGAGACCAGGACTCCTTGACTTGGAACTGGACCTCAAAACCAAAGGGATTCATATTTATATGTATTAAATGAAAATACTTAACAGGATATAAGCCAGGATACAACATTAGGCCATATGATTTCTTATTAGAAGAAAGGGATTTTTCAGGTTGGGAAGGGAAGAACAAACAGGTGTAATTTCCTGAAAGCAGAAAAAGAGGTGTCCCACCCCACTAACATATCTGTATTCATATAGTAGGTGTTTAATAAATATGATATTGACTTACATGTCAGTACATGTTTATTGAATTGCATTAATTTGACCAAGATGCACATATTGATTGACTAATCTAATAGATAGTGTGGCTAGCTGCATATCATGATGGAGGTAACAACCATCTATCCCTTTCCACTCAAATAACCTCTATCCTACTTTAGGCCCTTATCCTTCTCATGGGTTACTGCAATAGCTTGTTCACTGCCTCCAGTCTTTCCTCTCTCCCATCCTTCCTTCTCTTAGTTGCCAAACTGACATTCCTAAAGTACAAGTAACTCACCTGTTCAAAAAACTTGAGTAGTTCCCTAGTGCTTCCAGGATAAAATACAAACTTTTAGTCACTTAAAGCCTATCAATATATGGCTACAATCTCTGTTTCCAGTTATTTTCTGTCCTCTATCTATGAAATTCCACTTCTCACTTCTCTTTGCATAGGTTTTCCTCCATCCATAGTATATGTTCTTTCTTTGTCTCTACCCTTTTTCCCCCCTGAGGCAATTGAGATTAAGTGACTTGTCCAGGGTCACACACACACAGCTAGGAAGTATTAAGTATCTGAGGCCAGATTTGAATTTCAGTCCTCCTGACTTCAGGGCTGGTGCTCTACCCACTGCACCACCCAGCTGCCCCTCTCTCTACCTTTTTGAATTACTTATACTTTTCAAGATTCAGCTAAAGAGCCATACAAGCCCTTTTTCTAAATTTCCTATTTATTAGAGCCCTCTCTTCCAACTGTATAAGAGAATATTTATCTGTTTTATACTCTATTCCCCTACTAAGTATATGGTCCTAAAGGACAGGGATTATTTTAGTCTTCATCTTTGTATTCCCAGGTCCAAACACGAGTGCTTGGCACATAGACATTTAACAAATGCTTGTTGGAGAAAATTGAATTAAAATTATCCAGTATAAATTGTTAATCTAATTCTTTTGTAAAATAGGATTTTGTTGAGGAGGATGATCTTCAAGTGCCTATCAGATTCCTGTAGAGTGTGGCGTGAATGAGTATGACAGGTCTAATTTAAAATAACCAAGGAAACAAAGGTTTGAACTTTCAACCATGTCAATTTATTAAGCAATGCATGCTCCATTCAGCTTGTTACTGGATTCCAAATACAGGAGAGACAGATACAGATTTTTATGCCTTAAAAGAAGACAATTAACAGAGTATGAACCAGGAAACAAGATTAAGTTGTCTGATTTCTAATTAGGGGAAGAAGGGAAAAGTACAATTCCCCGAATCAGAAAAAAGATATCTTTCTTCTCCTCCAAACGTCTATTCAATCAAAGGAATAAGCAAACAGTAACTGACTAGTATGGGGCCAGTTTACATATGTCATAAGACATATGTATTGCATGAAATGTGTAATTGTGAGAAAACCCTTTCCATCGGTTTTTGGATCTGACTCAGTTTCTGGTCAGCATAATATAAGTGCTTAGTTAAGGGTCTCTGAGCAACAGGTAGAGGTGGTCCAAATTCCTAATCACAGAGGGCTAGGTTCAAACAATGCAATATTTTCTAACAATTTCCACAATTAAAGTTTTCTCACAAAACAGAATTTGGACTAAATCCATAATTGAATCGAAAGGGGACTGAGCTAGATCCAGAATTGAGTCATGATGAAGTCAGTGTGGTTCACTCAAGTCCTATAATTTTCTCAAGTGAAAGATTCTCAGGAAAATGCTCTGTAAATTTGAAAGCAGTACATAAAGCAATCATTAATATAATCTAATGTTAGCTAGAACAGAGTCATTTTCCTGTAGGTGCGTTCCCCACCATCAATAGAAAACCCTTCTTTTGCCTAGACTTTAACATAAGGTATCTTCCACAATACTAGAAAACATCTTTGGTGGCTGTTTATTTCCCTCATACATATATATAGACTAATCAATATAGTTTTAGCTCTTTTCTTACTCAGGTCTATAGTCATCTAGCCAATACACAAAAAGATCTCTCAAGTCAAAAAAAATTTTTTTCCTTACAGTATTTGTATCCTCAACAGAAAGTATATGCTTGTTGTTTTGATATTGAGGTTGAGATATATAAATTTATTTTTCTTCGTTATCCAAGTAGCTATGGAACTAGCCATGCAAATGACTTTTAATAAGCTTTAAAGAGGCACTCAGCAGCATAACAAGGGCAGAGTAGAGGTAGCTAGCATCATCTGACTTGGATTCCTGTCTCTGTATACAGGTCCATGAACCCCTTACAATAAGTATTTTGGGAGTACAAAGGAGAATCCATTGCCAAGGCCTGGAGCAACTGATGTCTACTTGAGTTAGGCCTTGTAGGAAGAGTAGGATAATAGGAACATGATTGAGAAAAAATAGGGAGCTCATCAAGACCATCTTTTCTAATTTTTTCATTCTAACATTAATTAGAGAGTGGAATGGTTTGCCCAAGGACATGTGGACTTGACAGAAAACTTATAGAGAGAATGGAGATGATGTTCTAAACTGAGGGAATAAAGTGGGCATTGTAGAGAGAGAAATAAGCAGACATTTCCTATGACTGAGAAACTATGGAGGACAATAGAAGGAGATGTGTCTGAATAAATGGAGACCAGATGTTACAGAGTGTAAAATCCTAGGTTAAGGCGTTTGGACTGCTTCAGTTTCCTTCCACAGTACTATTTCATTGCATTCATGTATTTCATTGAATTTGTTTAGTCAGTCTCCAATTGATGGGTATTTACTTTGTTTCCATTTCTTTGCTATACAAAAATTATTAGCATATAATTTAAAAGAAGATGCTTATTAATAGAATGGCTGCAGTTCCCTAATATACTAATCTACAACTATGTAAAGTAGCTGACTCCTTTCATTATCTGATTACATCCTGGATGTTGGATGTAACTACTTTTTTTTTTCCCCAGTCATCCAAAACAGAATTAGAAGGCAGAAACATAAGAACCTATGGAAAAAATGTCTCCCTCTAGTGATGAGAAAAACAGTGGATCAAGAATCCTCTACTTTTTCTATAAAGCTAAAGATGTCTGGCTGACAATAAATTTGATAACCTAAGTGAAATGGAGGAATATCTACAAAAATATAGATTGCCCAGATTAACAGAAGAGGAAATAAATTACTTAAATAGTCCCATTTCAGAAAAAGAAATAGAAGAAGTCATTAATCAACTCCCTAAGAAAAAATCCCCAGGACCAGATGGATTTACATGTGAATTCTACCAAACATTTAAAGAACAGTTAACTCCAATATTATATAAACTATTCGAAAAAATAGGAAATGAAGGACTCCTACCAAACTCTTTTTATGATACAGACATGGTACTGATACCTAAACCAGGTAAAACAAAAACAGATAAAGAAAATTATAGACCAATCTCCTTAATGAATATTGATGCAAAAATCTTAAATAAAATATTAGCAAAGAGATTACAGAAAATCATTCCTAGAATAATACACCATGACCAAGTAGGATTTATACCAGGAATGCAGGGATGGTTCAATATTAGGAAAACTATTAACATAATTGACTATATTAATAACCAAACTAACAAAAACCATATGATAATCTCAATAGATGCAGAAAAAGCATTTGATAAAATTCAACATCCATTCCTATTAAAAACATTAGAGAGTATAGGAATTAATGGACTTTTCCTTAAAATAGTCGGTAGCATCTATTTAAAACCA
>JAJPUD010001740.1:313033-335641 GCA_023553655.1 Myrmecobius fasciatus | reverse complement strand
CAGCCTTGTTTCACTCCTGATCTTATTGGGAATGGTTCTAGTTTGTCTCCATTACATATGATGCTTGCTGATGGTTTTAAGTAGATGCTACTAATCATTTGAAGGAAAAGCCCATTTATTCCTATACTCTCTAGTGTTTTTAATAGGAATGGGTGTTGGATTTTATCAAATGCTTTTTCTGCATCTATTGAGATAATCATATGGTTTTTGTTAATTTGGCTATTAATATAATTGATTATGCTGATAGTTTTCCTAATATTGAACCAGCCCTGCATTCCTGGTATATATCCTAGGGTATGCACAGTTTGATAACTTTTTGGGCATAGTTCCAAATTGCTCTCCAGAATGGTTGGATCCATTCACAGTTCCACCAACAATGTATCAGTGTCTCAGTTTCCCCACATCCCCTCCAACATTCGTCATTATCTTTTCCTGTCATCTTAGCCAATTTGACAGGTGTGTAGTGGTACTTCAGAGTTGTCTTAATTTGCATTTCTCTGATCAATAGTGATTTGGAGCACCTTTTCATATGACTAGAAATAGTTTTAATTTCATCATCTGAAAATTGTTTGTTCATATCCTTTGACCATTTATCGATTGGAGAGTGGCTTGAATTCTTATAAATATGAGACAATTCTCTATAAATTTTAGAAATGAGGCCTTTTATTAGAACCCTTAAATGTAAAGATGATTTTCCAATTTATTGCTTCCCTCCTAATCTTGTCTGCATTAGTTTTGTTTATACAGAAACTTTTAAACTTAATATTGTCAAAGTTACCTATCTGGTGTTCAATTAGGAGTTCCAGCTCTTCTTTGGACATAAATTTATTCCATCTCCACAGGTCTGAGAGGTAAACTATACTATGTTCCTCTAATTTGCTTATAATATCACTCTTTATATCTAAATCATGAACCCATTTAGATCTTATCTTGGTATGTGGTGTTAGGTATGGGTCAAGCCCTAGTTTCTTCCACACTAGTTTCCAATTTTCCCAGAAGTTTTTGTCGAATAGTGAGTACTTATCCTAAAAACCACCCATTCATTCTTTAGGATTAGATTATTTAATTTCCAATTAGCTTTTGCTCTATTTTCTCCTGGACTTATATTACATGTGATTTTTATTGCATTATGATCTGAAAAAGATGCATTTACTATTTCTGCCTTTCTGCATTTGATTTTGAGGTTTTTATGCCCTAACACATGGTCAATTTTTGTATAAGTTCCATGAACCTCTGAGAAAATAGTAAACTCCCTTCTGTCTCCATTCAATTTTCTCCAAAGCTCTATCATACCTAATTTTTCTAACATTTTGTTTACCTCCCTAACTTCTTTCTTATTTATTTTGTGATTTGATTTATGTAACTCTGAGAGAGCACGATTGAGATTCCCCCACTAGTATAGTTTTGCTGTCTATTTCTTCTTGCATCTCTCTTAATTTCTCCTCTAGGAATTTGGATGCTATACCACTTGGTGCATATATGTTTAGTACTGATACTGCTTCATTATCTATGGTACCTTTTAGTAAAATATAGTTTCCTTCCTTATCTCTTTTAATTAGATCTATCTTTGCTTTTACTTGATCTGAGATAAAAATTGCTACCCCTGCTTTTTTTTTTGTTCACCTGAGGCATAATAGATTCTGCTGCAGCCCTTTACCTTCACTCTGTATGTATCGCTATGTTTTAGAGGTGTTTCTTGTAAACAATATATTGTTGGATTCTGGTTTTTAATCCAGTCTGCTATCTGCTTCCGCTTTATGGGAGAGTTCATCTCATTCACATTCACAGTTAAAATAAACTAATTCTGTATTTCCTGCCATCTTATTTACCCAAAGTTATGTTTTCCTCTTTCCTTTTCCCTTTCTCCCTTCCCCCCTCCCCAGTATTTTGCTTTTGATGACCACCTCCTTCAAACAGTCCTCCCCTCTTTAGGGCCCCTCCAATTTTTTTTTTAACACCTTTCCCCTAATTCTTCTATTTTCCTTCTATTAGTCTATCTCTTTCTTTTCCTGCTTTCCCTCCCACTTCCCTATAAGGAGGGACAAGTTTCTCTGTGAAACAAAATGTGTATGATATACTCTTTTAGAGCCCAATCTGATGATAGTAAGATTCACACAATGCTCATCCCCTCCCTTGTTTCCCTCAATTATATTAGGTTTTCTTTGCCTCTTCATGAGATTTTACCTTATTTTTACCTCCTTTTTTTGAACCTTATTTTACCTCCTTTTCCCTCTTTTTCCCAGTATGATAGCCCTTCCACCTCTAGTTTCTTTTTCATATTATCAAAGTAAAATCAAATTATACCCCCATTCTTTAAGTATATCCATAGTAGAAATATGGTTCTCAAGAGTTCTTTCCTTTTTACCTTTTTATGCCTCTCTTGAGTTCTGTGTTTGGAGGTCAAATTTTTTGTTCAGATCTGGTCTTTTCATTAGAAATAGATGAAATTCACCTATATCACTGAATGTCCATCTTCTTCCCTGGAAGATAATGCTCATTCTAGCTGGATGGTTATTCTTGGCTGTAATCCAAGTTCCTTTGCCTTTCAGAATATCTGGTTCCAGGCCCCTGGATCCTTCAATATGGAGGCTAAGAGATCTTGTGTGATTCTAATTACAGTTCCTTGGTATTTGAGTTGTTTCTTTCTAGCTGCTAGCATTATCTTTTCCTTGGTGCGATATTCTTGAAATTTAGCCACGATATTCCTTGGGGTTTTAATTTTTGGGTCTCTTTCAGGAGGTAATTGGTGAATTCTTTCAATGCCAATTTTGCCTTCTGATTCTAAAACATCAGGGCAGTTTTCTTTCATGATTTCCTGGAAGATAGTGTTTTGATTCTTTTTTTCATCATGGCTTTCAGGAAGTCCAATAATTCTCAGATTGTCTCTCCTAGATCTATTTTCCAAGTCAGTTGTTTTTCCTAGGAGCTATTTCATATTTTCTTCAATTTTTTCATTTTTTTTTGTTTTTGTTTGACTCATTCTTGAAGTCTTATTGAGTCATTCACTTCCATTTGTTCAATTCTAATTTTTAATGTATTATTTTCTTCAGTTACCTTTTTTAGCTCCTTTTGTAACTGGCCAATTGAATTTTTTGTTCATTGCAGACTTTTTCCAATTCACTACATTTTTTTTTCAGTGAATTGGTGTCTTTTTACATTTCACCAATTTTGTTTTTCAGTGAATGGGTGTCTTTTTCATATCTCTTTTGGAGGGCATTATATCCTTCTTGCAGTGATCTCACTTCATTTCCCCATTTTTCTTCTAACTCTCTTTTGAGACTCTTTATGCAATCTTCCAGGAAAGCCTTGTGAAGTGGGGACCAGCTCATGTCACCTTTCTGGCTTTCTCTGTAGTTGCTTTATCTTTAGGAACCTCAGGATCTGGGGTCTGCCCTTCTTTCTCTCCATAAAAGCTGTTTGTGGTGAGAGCTCTTTTCTGTTTCTTACTCATTTTTTAAAGCTTGGGGTCTATTTAAAGCAGAGAAGAGGCAGCTGTGATAATTTTCCCTGGGGCAATTCTGCTAATTAACTTCCGGTGCTGGGCTCTCTGGACTGGGACCAGCATTTGCAATGGGTTACAATCTACTTTTTACAAAAGGCAGATATGCTAAAGCACCTGCCCGAAATCAGGGCTGAGTGCCCCAAGAGCCTCAGATACACTCCCCAGGTATTTAGAATCTGCCAGGCTGAGTCCTGCCCAGTTTCCTGCCCTGTCTCCCGGAGCTGTGCCCAGCAAACTGCCTGACCCCCTGCACGACTGAAACAGACCTGCACTGGAGCTTTTTCAAGGTATCTTCTGCAAGGAATCTTTTGTAGTCCAAATATTTGTGGGTTCTTTGACTTAAAAATAAGTTCAGAGGCTTAATCTGCTGTTGGTTTGAGAGAAGGTCAGAGGAGGACACAGAGAGTCATGTCTTCACTCCACCATCTTGGCTCCATCCCAGATGAACTTATTTTCAAATGCCTTTCATAGAAAAATTATGACTCAATGGTCACCTGGAATATACACTTTCAATCTCCATTGTTGCTTCTGTGAGGTTTTCTGTAGGTTGAAATGGAATGGATTCAAAAGGAACTGATGATTAGATCACAAATTGAGGGATTTTACCTTTCTTCCTAGTTCTTACTGTTTCCCAAAGCTGTTTTTGTTTATTTGTTTGTTTGTTTCTTGGAATGAAGTTTTTCACACACCAATTTTGCATTTCTTTCTCATCTGTATACCCAGGCCAAATTTGTGACAGAAGGATAGTTCATCTTTCTGTGTAAAACTGTCTTATTGCTTTTTAGGCATGAGGTGAATGTTGCCTTTGCTCACAGGCTAAATGCTTCCTAGCAGGGGTTGGCTCTGCCCATTGGGGCAATCTCCTTAGTAGAGATCCCTGCACTGGAGTTTCAGTGATCCAGAGGAAAAGTCTTGACCACAGAGGCTCAAATTCTCAGAATAACTATGTCTATCTTGTTCTTGATTTGATTACAGTTGTCTGAACAAAAAAAAATAGTTTCTCCTTGCATTTATTAAAGACTCAACTACTGACATATAACAAGAATTTTTTGATTTGTATTTTTTGATCTTGATAAGTATAAGCCCATTTCCAACCAAGCTTGGGGATGGAGTAATTTCCTGAATGATAAGCCCTTACTGAGAAATCACATTGTGTGCTATATATTAAGAGGGAGAATGGAGTCCTGATTGGCTAAGGGACTTTTGAGGATATTGGGCATGCGAGAGGAATTTTGAGAAAGCAGTCAGGAGAAGCAGGGACAGGTATATCCCTGGAGCTTAAGAAATGTGGGAAACTGATTCCCCAGTGTGTCTTTTGAATTTGAGTACTTTGCAACCCTTAGAACTATGGAGTTTCTCCCACTACCCACCAAGATTGTTTCAAAACATTTTGGAGATCCTGTTTCCCAGAGCTGAGGCTCAGCAAGCAGTCTGTGTCCAGAGTTTGGCATAACAGTAATCCTTTGCACTCAGGATGACCCCACCCCAGCCTCTTGTTTGGAGCAGCACCAAGTGTTCATTGAGGGATTGAGCTCTCACACTTCCCAGGGCTGCCCATCAGGTATTTCTAGTCCCTGTTCCATCTCACCAACAGGTACTGCACTCCGGTTCCCATCACAGAACTCTACTTCTGTGCTTTGCAGAATGGGCATGATCCCCAGAACCTGAGATGCGGAGGCCAGCCTCCGCGGGGAGCTAGGTTCTTGGAGGGTTGGGAGTCGGTGAAGTGGAACAAGAGACAGCACACTCTACGGTGTGGTCATCAAATTCGATTTATTGGCTAAAGCTTGTTCAAATTATTCAAAAAAGCTTGTGATTTTTATAGTCTTACAAAATTAGGGTTCATTAGAGATAGGACAATTATTTGGCTAAGATTACAAAATTTTCTTGGGGCCCAGAAATTCCCAGGACCCCAGGTGCAATGCTTCTTAGAAAAAAAGAATGTACAGAGTAAATTCATCAAACAATATAATAATAGCGAAACTTTAAAGATAAATGTACCTTGTGGTCATCACGTCATGTCTGGCAGGACATGAGCTTCTCTAAAAATATCACATTTATTTATTCCAAGACTTATACAATGCTTTTCAATTTTTAACATGGTCATAAGATTTTTTAGAATAGAGACATTTTTTTTCAAGAACTTATTTCCCTCAGCCTATTTATTAATCACTGGTACTATAGCTTGTTTTTGTGTAGGGGTCAGTAAATCATGCAGTGGCCTACTTCTCTTACTTTTTTTCCCATGACTTACTTGCTACCAGTGTCCATCTATCAATGATGTTTATTGTTCTTTTCATCATATCATTATTTATGTAAGCTCAGTATAGGGGAGAGAAGGGTCAAGTAGATTGGATCTGGAATTGTTTCAAATAAGAGGAACTGGAGATTTCTTTTGGAGTTTTTGGGGAAAGCTATCAATTTCCCAAGTTTCCCAGTCTCTAAGTTTGTTTAATATTTCACTAGTAGAGAAACCTTTCACGTTTGGGCAGAAAGTACAAAGGGGCTTTTGTGGGTGAAGGGCTACGTGCTCAGCCTCATTGTGATGGATGAGTATATACATACAGCTATGCTAAGAACTCTTAGGACAGAAATTAAGCAGATAATCATTAACCAAATGTATCCCTGAATGCTTAGTTCTGTGGGGGCTTCTTCATGGTGCCTTGCACACATGAGGGTCAGGCCCCTGTGGAGACCTTGTCATTCCACACAGGGTCCTTGGCTCCCAGCACTGAGACAATACTGTTCCCATAGGGCCCATGGCAACAGTAACACAAGACCCCAAAATGATTATGTCATCATTAAGCCTACTTGTGGGATTGTCTTTTTTTTTAAATTATTAAAACTTTATTTGCAAAACATATATATGGGTAATTCTTCAACATTAGTCCTTACAAAGCTTTCCATTACAAATTTTTCCCCCCTACTCCTCACCCCTCCCCTACATGGCAAGAAATCCACTATATGTTAATTATGTTAAAATACTTGACAAATTGAATATATGTATACATATTTCCACAGTTATCATTGCTGTGCAAGAAAAATCATATCTACAAGAAAAAAAAATCAGAGAAAGGAAACACAATGCAAGCAAACATCAATAGAGAGCATGAAAATGTTATGTTGTGGTCCACATTTCATATCCCTCTCTCTGGGTGTATATGGCTTTCTTCACTGAACAATTGGAAATGGTTTGAAACATCTCATTGTTGAAGGGAGCCATGTCCATCAGAATTGATCATCATATAGTATTGCTGTTGCCGTGTATAATGATCTCCTGGTTCTGCTCATTTCACTCAGCATCAGTTCATGCAAGTCTCTCCAGGCCTCTCTGAAATCATCCTGCTGGTCGTTTCTTTCTTTCTTTTTTTTTTTTTTGCTTTTTGCTGAGGCAATTGGGGTTAAGTGACTTGCCCAGGGTCACACAGCTAGGGAATGTTAAGTGTCTGAGACCAAATTTGAACTCAGGTCCTCCTGACTTCAGGGCTGGTGCTCTAAACACTGCGCCACCTAGCTGTCCCCTGCTGGTCGTTTCTTATAGAACAATAATATTCCATAACATTCATATACCATAATTTATTCAGCCACTCTCCATTTGATGGGCATCCATTCAGTTTCCAGTTTCTAGCCACTACAAAAAGGGCTGTCACAAACATTCTTGCACATGTGGGGCCCTTTCCTTCCTTTAAGATCTCTTTGGGATATAAGCCCAATAGAAACACTGCTGGGTCAAAGGGTATGCACAGCCCAATAACTTTTTGAGCATAGTTCCAGATTGCTCTCCAGAATGGCTGGATCTGTTCACAGTTCCACCAACAACATATCAGTTTCCCAGCTTTTCCACATCCCCTCCAACATTCATCATCTTTTCCTGTCATCTTAGCCAATTTGACAGGTGTATAGTGTAGTACCTCAGAGTTGTCTTAATTTGCATTTCTCTGATCAATAGTGATTTGGAGGACGTGGTATTGTCTTGACCTGCTTTTGGTCCACCATGTTAAGCTTTCCTTCTTAGGGAGTGGGGGATGGGAGGGGTTCAGATAGCAAATGCCATTTTTCTCACCTTGAGATTAAGCTTCTCTTTGTGTCTGACTTTCCTGTCTCTGCTCTGGTCACCCAAAGGCAGTTCCAGTCCAGCTGACATTTCTCCTTGCTTGAGCTGAGCTGTTTTTATCTTGCTCTCAAGCTCATCTAGCCCAACCATAACTTCTGTAATTTCTGTTTACTGTTTACTTTGACAAAGTGGTTTATTATTTGTGATAGTCTCTGGTGCAACCAGCATTCGAGGCATGGCAAGCTTATTACTATACTCCCCAATAAGAGTCATATCACGGTAAAAGACATTTGTCCAGGGTCCCAAAGTGTTACAGTCATCAACTGCAAACACCTGATGTGTAATAGATATAATTCTAGTCTAATCCTCCTGAAGATAGAAGAGCAAAGGAGCAACTACCCAGCCAGGGCTCTCCCTTTCCTCCCCACAAAGGTGGAAATAGTTCTCTCCCTTTGGACATAGGTAGGTGGGCTAGATCCATGTCCTATGGGAGCCAAGTGTATCTTTTTATTGCAAAGCCCAATCAAGCAACTCCTAGAATACTTGATGTTAAACTAGCCCTGCATGTATACCTCAAAAAAACTTTATCATGATGGATAAATGTTTAGTTGTGTCTGACTTTGTAACCCCACTTGGGGTATGCATGCGTGGCCAAGATAGTGGGGTGGTTTGCTATATTCTTCTCCAGTTCATTTTACATATAAGGAAACTGAGGCAATGGGGTTAAGTTACTTGCTTTGCCCAGAGTTAGACAGCCAATAAATATCTGAGCCCAAATTTGAATTCAGGTCTTTATGACTCCAGTCTTTATCCACTATGCTATCTAGCTGCCAGGAATAGCTTTAAACATCATTTTTAATAAAAGTACCCTGGACATACTGGGTCCTGAACAGGAAGATGACTCCTGATGAAGGCCCAAGACTCCATACCTACTGTGCCACTTGGCTGCCCTTTAAAAATATGTTACTCTATTTTGATAGTTTTATATAGTATTTGCATCTTTGTTAAAAAGCCTATTTGTTTTTATCATCATCTTGAATATTTTATCATAATCACCTTATTTGCTTCACCAAAGATATTGAATAACATTTTTTCTATTCATGTAGGTAACATTAGGGTTATTTGGTCCTGCAAAATTTGAAAGAATTCTGCGGTGAATCTGTCAGGCCAAGTGTTTTTCTGTGAGGTGATTTTTTAATGAATTGTCATGTTTCTTCCTCTGGAAAATTACATAACACAAGCAAGGGCAAATTTCATCTCCCAGCTCAATACTTCCTGACATTCTGGGAATAAAAAGTAAAACCACTATCTAACGACCATTCTGGATAAAGATGTCAGTGTACTCAAGGGCAGAGGTGGATTAAATCAATGTAACATAGCATTCTGTGATAAAGTTTTACCAGTCCACAAAAGATTCTGTTACCTAAGGTCCTTAGTTATACCCTATAAATTCAAAATACTTACCTTTTTATCCTTGCATTCTACTCCTCCCTATACCCAGATTCTAGTTCCTTTCTTTGAATAGCCATTCTGAAGCTGTGGTAGTCAAATTACTTAACCATAGCAATAACGGATTTCAGTATTTTACTAGTCTATACTATGATTTAAATTGGGAAATTAGATGAATAGATCTTTTTTATCTAATAGTGCGTACAATTTTCTTGAATTTATACTCACACCAGAAGTGGACATTCTCAAACTTCTAGCAGATCACAAAAGGGTTATGCCTTTGTGCTGTTCAGCAGCTGATATATCCAGAGTACTTGATAACTATTAAAAAATGATGCTTAAAGGTAATCCTAGCAGTGAGATGGCACAGGGCCTGGAGACAGGAAGACCAGAGTTCAAATTTGGCTTCAGACACTTTCTAGTTCTGTGACTCTAAGTCACTTCACCCAGTGTGCCTCAGTTTCCTCATCTGTAAAAGGAAATATCAAACCACTCCAGTATCTCTGCCAAGAAAACCCCAAACAGGATCATAAAGAGTAGGATATGACTGAACGACAAGGCTAATCATGTCATTTATTTGGGATAGAGACCTCTAAGATTTTCTTGCCTTGTGATTAACTTCATATGGGCAAAATAAGGACCGTGGGACCCAATCCTGGTTATATCATTAATTTGCTTCCATGAACACCACTTCTCCTTAATCCTGGTTATATCAATAATTTGCTTCCATGAACACTTCTTTTCCTTAAGTTTCCTACTGTCTTGATGGAAGATTTGCATGTCCCCAGTTATTAAAATGAAAAATAAGGAATTTTGCATTCTTCAGTCAATAAAGTGTTTAAAAATACCTATTTCCCAAGCATTATGCTTGGGTCATAATAAACATTAAAGGATGTAGGTATGGGAAGTATTGAGAATAAAACAAACAAAAAAAGACTGCCTTTAAGGAGCTGACATTCTAACATAATGGTTAGTAACTATGGTTAGGGAATTCATAGGTATGGTAAGGGGATCCATAGGGCACTGACCTATCCTTTCAGGTATGTAGTGCTGATTTGATTATTATTCCCAAAAAAGGGTGGGAGTGGGGAGAGGGATAGCACCTCAGGAAAATGGCAGCAGAGTACATTGGGTGTGGGCTAGTGTAGATATGCAGAGTTTTGCCCTAGGGTGGGGAACTTAAGTACCAGTTGGGGTCAGAAGCTGAGGATAGAGTGAAAGTTTCAAAATATTGAACCAAAGATGACAGATTTTTTTATCCCAAGAAATGGATTTTAAATGGTTTCTTTATTGAATTTAGAAGTCATTTAGGGGATACACAGATATACAACTACTCTGATCAGCAACAAGTATCTGTCCAGAACCCTTTATCTTGGTGTATGAGATCCAGTTCACTTTTTCCCCATGTTCAACAGTCATCTTTGGTAAGAGTTCACTACTTATTGTTTCATCTGTTCCTAAAACATTATCGTTTCTTTTTTGTTTGGGATAGACTGATGTTTTAATTTTTTTCTTATGGGTGAATTTTACAGGACTCTTCTGTTTTTTCCCAACTTTGCTGCTTACATCCCATAATACTACCTTTCCATCATTCCCTCCAGTGAGCAGACAATAGGAATCTGGAAGAAAGTGCACCTGTGACACCCCCAGTGTGTGGCCCTTAAACGCTAGTTCCTGTTCACATTTAACTCCCAACACTCTAAAAATTCGGACTTTACCATCTTCAGCACCACAACTAAAAACATTTCCACAAGATGCCACGGAGAGAGAGTGAACTAAGGCAGGATTAAAGAGTTGACCGGATGCCTGTTCTCCCATCTCTTCTGTTTCATCTTCCTGTAAGTTTACCATCCAGAGTGGCCGAGCTTTCTGTAGGTTCCACAGCATAACCTTCAAATAAAAGTTAAAAGTCATGTATAATAATCACTTACATTTTTGATAGCTCTTTAGGGTTTGCAAGAGGCTTTCCTCCCAACAACCCTAGGAAGTATGCAGAACAAATATTATCCTAAGTTTATGGGTGAGGAATTAGCTCTAAAAAGTTCAACTAACTAGTCTGTGAGCACAGGCTTCCTGCTTCAAGATTGTCTTCATTATGTTAGGCTGCTGCTTCTTCTACACACAACATCTGTTTTGTTGCTGCATCTCACCATGGACAATGGGGCCTTTCCATTTGACTTACAGACTGAACGTTCCCCATGTGTTATCTCTCCCAGCCTTTAGAATATGAGCTCTTTGAACACAGAATCTGTCTTACATTTTTTTTTTGTGTTCCCAGTTCTTAGGGTTTTACATATAGCAAGCATTTAATACGTCATTCATTTGTTCTAAGGATTAAAAAACTTGACTACTACATTTTAAATTCCTTAATATTTCTTTGATCTCAATGTGTTTTTGTTTCATGATTGCCTGCTATTAATAAAATCTAAATCTCCACCTAAATCTCCACCTCTTTCAGTATAATGCCTTGCAAGTAAGAGCACAAGTTTAGGAGAAACATTTGGTAGATACAAGATATCACAACTCTTGAGAATGAGTTTATGAAAATGGCCTTAACATGATAAGAGACCTCATCGATGGCATCAAATCCATCTACTACATAAGCCAGTATGATAATTCTTTGATACTTAATGGACTCAAGTGATTATCAGTGCATTTCCTGCACCAGTATAGACTACATTGTCCATATGGTTTTTAAAATTTTTCACAACAGATCCACACAATATACAATATAGACTTTCTTTTTCTTGAAAATAACTCTTACCATATTGTAATGGCATCATAAAAAGGTCTTTTAATCCTATTTTGGTGCTCTTGCCAAACTCTATGTATCTTGTATGTACATTTATGTACATGTACATATTGCTTACTCCATTAAGATTTAAGCTCCTTTAGGGCAAGGACTGTTTATTCTTTTCATTATTTAGCACAGTGGCTGATACATAATATTTAATAAATACTTGATCTGATTGATCTCTAGGTAAAATCTGGTATTGTGTACTTTAGTAACACAGACATTGGGCTATGTTGGGAAGAATTATCTAAATAATCATGATTTTGGATATTCTTGCTGTAGCTTGGTTTTTGTAGCCTAGTCTTTAACAGCATATTTATTTCCTAGATACCTAACTTCCTCCCTTTTTTTCTTTCCTTTGGTCTTCAATTCTTATACTTGAAACAATCTAGTCTGGACAGATATAGTTTCCTACCTGGTGGACAATTTGTTGCTTGTGACCTCAGTAGAAAAAAACTAATTAGACAGACCCGAGCAATACCCTTTTCCCCCAATAAGAACACTTCTTCGGCTCTTGAGAATTGCCACGATCCTGAACTGATTCAATTAACCATGACTCACAATCCAATTTAGGAATTTCCAAAAGCATGGAGCTGGGATCACTGTCGATTCCTTCTATTGCTATAGTCAGGACTAATGTACTTGAGGCTTCTTGATGGTATCTCCTTGTTGTATTTCCCTGCTTCTTCCTAAGTTGACTTTATAGGTGTTAACTAAAATCTATAAAAAACAATTTAAACCTGTTTAAGTTAAAGTTACTAAGCTTTTGGCAAGAATTTTGCATTTGAATTATTTATTTCCTCTGCTGTCCAAAAGTGAAAACATCAAGATTTTTCCCCCCTCTTTAAATTAAGAGAAGTACTGTTAAAGTGTTATTCTAAAAATGCAATATTTTCTGTGAATTAACTGCATGCATTTGTTTTCTAAGTCAAAAGTGAACTACTTAATAGATCGGTTTGTGGAATTGACCAAGTTTTCTCTTACCTTGTTAAGGCCATTTTCATAAACTCATTCTCAAGAGTTGTGACATCTTGTATCTACCAAATATCTCTCCTAAACCTGTGCTTCTGTTTTCAAGGCATTATGCTGAAAATCCACTTAGGTGGAGACTTAGGTTTTATTAATAATAGCCAATCATGAGACAAAAATTCATTGAGATCAAGGAAATAGTAAGGAATCTAAAATGATTATACACCAAAACTAAATGAGGCCAAAGGACCAAGTAAAAAGTTCTGAAACTAAACTGCTAAAAAGCAATTTGGATATAACCTAGATCTTTTCTACTCTATCCAGGTTCCTGCATTATCTTTTATATTTACCTCCCCAATGTCCAGCCCACTTTCTCCCTTATCAGATACCTACAAAGCATTTTCAGCTGTTTAATCAAATTCATGTTTCCCTCAAATCACTCAAATGTGTTGTCAGGTGTCTAAGATACTTTAAACAATGGCTGTCCTAAAACTCCATAGTCATTATCAATTATTCTGGATTCTCAAACCATTCCTGCTTTACCTGAACACTTCTTTCTCTGTCACACCCTTTAACCCCCCAAATGTTGAAAGGCTGGCACATTTAAATTCCTGGGCAAACTACTTAGTATCTGAAATTAGGGTCTAGGACTTTTTGAGGGTGGTGATGAGGGAGTGGAAATAGGGAGACAGAGCATAAAAGCAGCATATCTTTGGTAAAGATGAAAACAATTTAGGAAGTTTTAGATTTAGGGAAGATACATACAAAAAGGAAGGAGAAATAACAAAAGAGCTAGGCAAGACCTCTTTTGGCAGATTGGTAACCCTCTTTCATAAGAGGGTTGATAAGATGCTAATATCTCTTCTGACATGAAGTTTACCTAGAATAGGCAAGAAATACAAGATATGCCACTCCCTGTCCAATCCCCCCAAACCAATCCATTTCCCTTACAAATTCTATCATTCAGGAATTCATTTTAGTTAAAAATGTTCCCTCTCAGGGCAGCTAGATGGTGCAGTGGATAGAGTGCCAGCCCTGAAGTCAGAAGGATCTGATTTCAAATCTGGCCTCAGACACTTAAACACTGCCTAGCTGTGTGACCCTGGATAAGTCACTTAACCCCAATTGCCTAAGGGGGAAAATGTCCCCTCTTAAAATATACTTTCTGCAAAGAGTCTTTCTGATACTAGTTCATACCCACTTTTATAATAAAAGGTTTATACAAGTGAGAAATAAGAAAAATACTTGAAATTTCAGTTAAAGAGATATTTGGTAATTCCATGCTTTCAAGAACTTTAATCCCACTTTGGTCCTAAAAATCTCCTTGTCCCTTTCACTAAATTCAGGACATATCTTGGGCAATGCAAATCAAAAAGAAAAGTAAAATGTACAGTTATACCTTAGTATGATTTCTTTGGTAAGAGACAAAGATGAATCAATTTGCAATAATCCTGTTGATGCCATTGATTAAAGATTTTCTTACAAAAGAAAAATGTAGAAATCTGGTAAGAATTTCTGCCACTCATTGTTTTTGTCTAACATTTAAAAATTTTTCTTGAAGAAAAGGAATTCTGGTAATTTAGTCTGCTTGGGAATTATGTGATTTCTATATCTCACTGTGTAAGACATACTTGTGTCCAACTGTCTGCCTTTTCAGATAGTATACTGGATAAACTCATAGCTTGAAGGAAAACTTCAGGAGAGTATCTTTTGGCAATTCAACCATTTAAGTCCCGAAATAGAGAGTTACTAAACCCATGTTTAGTACGTGATCTAGCCATTCTCTGAACCTCTATTAGGTCTAGTGGCAGAGAACTGAACAACTAGAGAAAGCTCAGCAAGGAAAATAGAGGCAGAGTGTAAGGTTACAATGGTCCAAATGTGCTAACTTGTATACAGGGTTTTGCCAATTTTAAAGCATTATATGACTGCTATGTGTTACTATGATCATTGCTATTTGTAGTCTATCTTGTTATTGTTTGTCCTTTGTCATGACATGAAACGAATTGGATTTAAGTGAGGGAGAAATGTGCAAAGTCACCAGCCTCACTTTCTCCTCTAGAGTCATCTGGGTGCAGTGGCAAGATATACATCAGGACAACTTGAGAAAGCTCTGGATGCAATGGGAGACCCTGGCCTTTTTAAGCTAAGGTTTTTAACTGGTATCAGTTTGACCTGAGGTCTCACCCATTCAGTGATTAAGTCTAAGTAAGAAATGAGGAAGAAAATGGCCTTTTTTTAACCCAGTCAAAAAAAAAAAAAAAAAAAAAAAGTATATCTCAGTCTGAAAGGGGAAGATCCTCAGGTTTTCTGGCCAAAACAGAAACAACTTCTATTTACATTCAATCAGGGCCCAAATTGTGACCAAGTAGGGCTTGACCTAGGACCTACTACTGGTCAGTCAATAAGAGCCAGAGTGATTTGGGTTTAAAGCATGGTCCTTAAGAAATGTAGTTAAGTAAAACCTGAGATATCTTGGGAGGTTTCAGTGATCCAAAAAATCATTTTTTAACATTCCTTTGGGCAGAGCACCCACAGGTAAGGATATGATACCTAAGGAAGGAAGGAAAGAAGGAAAAAAATAAAGGGAAAAAGAAAGTCCAGAATGGCTGGGAGAGGTAGTAGAGAGGAAAAAAAAAAGAATGGTTTCACATCACAGCTGCTTACATAAATACCTAAACTTTGGCATATGAAGTCCTTTTATATGACTACGTAGGCACTGGAGATGAACAACATATGAAGTTCATATAGGTCTTGAATAAAACTCAAGGGGTTAAAGGTATTACCAGGATAAGAGATGATATAAAAATCACCAGAAGCAGAGTTGAAGGGACTTAATTCATAGACTTAAAGAGTTGAAAGGAACCTTGAGGTCATCTAGTCCAGTGGTATTGAACTCAAACAGAAATTCCTACAAGTTATATTTTCTTCGAAGATCACAAAGTAACATTATCTATGTTGCACTGCATTTTTATTTAAGTTGTTAAATATTTCACAATAAAATTTTAACTTAGTTTGCCATGGGCCTCCTTTGCAACTCTGACCTAGCCCAATCTCATTGTCTAAAAGCCTTTCTACTGAATCCCAAACAGGCTGGGTCATCTAGTCTTTCTTGATTTTTTTTTTTTTTTTCATCTAGTCTTTCTTTAACTGTCCCCAGGAGTGGATGTCACAGATCCATTAGATAGCTAGAGTTGTCATGGTTCTTTTTCTACTGAATTAAAATCTATCTCCATGTGAGTTATATCTAGTGTTCCTACTTCTGGAGTATCGGGAAATAACATTTTCTCTGTTGTGTGACAGCCCTTAAATATTTGGAGACAATCATCACATCTCAATTACCTCTTTTTCTAGATTCATCATCTCCAATTTTTTTTTGCATAGGATTATTTTTAACTTTAGCTGTACACTAAAAGGTTATAGTGGAATTATCATTTTTCATAATTCTATGGTAAAATATAAGTGATTCAGCTCACTTCTAGCTCCTGGTTCCTTGAGTGATAAGGGGCATGTGATAATGTTGTTTTCAGTCCTCTTTTCCATTGGCACAAACTCAAAGTCAAATAATTAAATCCCTACATCTAAGGGATTATTCTTTACCAGTATAATAACAAGGAGGGAAAATTTATAGTTCATCAATAGGTAAGGCAAGTCAAAGTAGAATAGAATGGAAAGATCTTTAGCTCAAATCACTATTACCACTATTTGGTAAGCAATAATTGGTTTAACAATTACTCAAGTACTGATTTGCAAAAATCACTTGCATGCAGAGCAGCTAGATGGTACAATGGACAGAACACTAGCCATGAAGTCAGGAAGTCCTGAGTTCAAATGTGACCTCAGACACTTAACATTTCCTAAGTGTGTGACCCTAGGCAAGTCACTTAACCCCAACTACCTCAGCAAAAAAGAAAAAAAAAATCACCTGCATGTCTAGTCCACATGACAATAGGCTCTGGGGTCTTTGAGGACGAAAAGCAACAGAAGAACAGATATTTGAATGTTTCCTCAGGGATCGGCTAACCCGTTTGTTTTCCAGTTCTAAGATTTTGATTGTTCCAGAGTCATCTGCAGAAGCTAGGAAGTTTTCTGTTTCATTCAATGAAAGACAATTGATTTCCTCTTCATTTATGTGGAAACTGTCAATGGAACCTTTGAAGGATCTGACATCCAGAATGCTAATAACCTCCCCATGAGATGCATATAGTTTGTTAGGACAGGTAGGGGAGAATCTGACACAAGTAACATCATCAGTCCCTTGGAATTGTATCTGTCCTAATGGAATCCCTTCTTGGCTCCAAGTTATGAGGTCACCGCCTTCTGCTCCTGAAGTTACCAGCCCTTCTTTATTTGCATCCAAGCACAGAATAGGAGAAGAATGTCCGCCAGTCCATTTGACTGCCATAATAGTTCAGAATAGTCTATGAAGGGGGGGGAAAAAAAAAAGGAAATCTTACATTTTCTTTAAGAACTTAATTGTAGTTGACAAATGTAACATTGTAGTGTCTAATCCAAATGTAAAAAAAAGGGGAGAAATAGCTTAAAAAGCTAAACAAAATGCAACAAATATAATTAAATATAATTTGAGACAGAAACACCTGAATAAATTGGACAAAAAACAAGTTTTTACCTATTGCATTGTGCTTTATGCTTTACAAAATGCTTTTGCCTAGGTTACACCATCTAATCTTCAAAAGAACATATGGAGGTGGATACATCAGTCCTTTCTTATTTTACAAATGAAACAATTAGAAAACATTCATGAGGTACTAAGTGACCTGTTCATGGTTACATAGCTAAACAGCAATGGATCTGGAAGCCAAAGAGTTACAATTTTTGCTCTGCCACTTATTAGCTATATAGTTTTGGGCATCTCATCTAAGCCTCTCTGTCTTAGTTTCTTCAGGTTCCTTCCAATTCTAAAAGCAATGGTATTAAGTGATAGAGAGACAGGATTAGAATATTGGTCTCCTTTTTACTTTATCATCTTACTTTTGCCTAAATGATGACTCATGATCTACAATTCCCCAAAGTTTATTCAAAATATGTTGTTTGCCTAAGTTTTAGAAATACTAAGTCATTTAGGATCAGGGCCCAGTAACCCTGTCTTTAGTGTTGCTTGGAATATGATAACATTATACTGTTAAAATTATTCTTGCTTTAAGATAACATATGAATATAATTCAAGGTCATAGAGAAATGAATCCCTAACAGTGTTTTCTAAACTTACTAAAAGAACTTAGGGACAACTAGGTGTGCAGTGGATAGAGCACCAGCCCTGAGGTCAGAAGGACCTAAGTTCAAATCTGGCCTTAGATACTTAACACTTCCTAGCTGTGTGACCCTGGACAAGACACTTAACCCCAATTACCTCAGCAAAAAACAAAATAAAACAACACAGAATTTAGCAGCTGAGCAAAGTTTTTTTTTGGTCTCAGTTTTTTATATGTTGAAAACAAAGAATGAACCAAAATTTGTGAACCTGGAGGCAATCAGAACAGGATAACTTTAGAATCATAGGGTGCCAGCAGTGTTTCCATTGGGCTTATATCCCAAAGAGATCTTAAAGGAAGGAAAGGGCCCCACATGTGCAAGAATGTTTGTGGCAGTCTTTTCTGTAGTGGCTAGAAACTGGAAACTGGATGGATTCCCATCAATTGGAGAATGGCTGAATAAATTATGGTATATGAATGTTATGGAATATTATTGCTCTGTAAGAAATGACCAGCAGGATGATTTTAGAGAGGCCTGGAGAGACTTGCATAAGCTGATGCTGAGTGAAACGAGCAGAACCAGGAGATCATTATACACAACAAGACTATATGATGCAATTCTGATGGACATAGCTCTCTTCAACAATGAAATGTTTCAAACCAGTTCCAATTGTTTAGTAAAGAAAGCCATATACACCCAGAGAGAGGGATATGAGATGTGGACCACAACATAACATTTTCATGCTCTGTATCAATGTTTGCTTGCATTGGGTTTCTTTTTTCAGATTTTTTTTCTTGTAGATATGATTTTTCTTGGACAGAAAGTATGGAAATATGTATACATATATTCGATTTGTCAAGTATTTTAACATAATTAACATGTAGTAGATTTCCTGCCATCTAGGGGAGGGGAGGGGGCTAGGGGGGAAAAATTTGTAATGGAAAGCTTTGAAAGGGTCAATGTTGAAGAACTACCCATACATATGTTTTGCAAATAAAAAGCTTTAATAAAAAAAATTAAAAATAATTTTATCCTGGAAAAAAAAAAAGAATCATAGGGTGCTAGATCTGGAAAAGCCCTAGTCACAGCAGTGTAGTAGGAAGTTTTACTCAGTTGATGGGATAAAGAGTAAATTGGAAAGAAAAAAATTAAAAAGTCTAGTTGAGGGGCAGCTAGGTGGTACAGTGGATAGAGCACCAGCCCTGAAGTCAGGAAGAACTGAAGTTCAAATCTGGCCTCAGACACTTAACAAGTCCTAGCTGTGTGACCCTGAGCAAGTCACTTAACCTCAATTGCCTCAGGAAAAAAAAAAAAAAGAAGTCTAGTTGAGAAGAAATGAGAGACTGATTAATTGCTGTAACAGAAGCTGAAATGACAAAGGTGAAATATATTGTTGAGGTAGAAATAAATAATAGGACTTATCAACTAATTAAATGTGTGGGGATGCTGAAAGTTAAATCATGAAAGTAAACTTAAAATAGCAGCCCCAGTGCTTTTCTACATAATAAAACGCAACAATTTTTACAAAGTCAACAAAGTTTAAAAAAAAAAAAAGGGCAGCAGACACATTATTATTGGAAGGAATCGCTGACCAAGTAGGGATTGAAGCAAATAAAACCAAGGAGAATCCAGGAAATGAAATTACTTAGACAGAAAAAAATAAAGAATTTAACATTTTTGGTGCTAAATATTCAAAGAGAAGTACAGCTAAGAAATTCTTTTTCAAGAACCTGAGAAATGGTTCAAATAAGAACTTTTAGCAGTTAAGCTATTCTTATTTTTCAGGTTTTTTTTCCCTAGTACAGGTTACAGTATCCATAATTTGTCAACTTTTTTTTTTCTAGATATACATTTGCAAGAATCACCTAAAACCTCTTGTGTGTTTATTTAGAATTGAGAAGTTACATGTTGCCTAAAATCAAATCTTCTCTCAAAAGGATCAATTCAAGCTCTGAAGCTGCAGTTTTTAAATTATCAATTTTAGAAAGTAAGTTGACATTTTAGTTTTAACAAAATATCCTAACCAAAGCCAAATGAACTTCTTATAAATATTTCCTGACAGGAACAAGCAAACATAATTTGGTATCCTAAAATAGGAACATTTAGTGACAACCTTCCTTAAACTTTCAGTCCTGGAGAAAAACAGGTTTCACAGCTAATTCTGTGAATCATAGGGGTGAGGTTAACTGCCCACTCAAGCTAGTCAAAAAAATAAAATGGGGACCTACAATAGGTGTGTCAAGTTGGTAAAAAAAATTCACAGCCAAGTCAAGAAAATCGTGAATTTCCATACTTATTATGGATGGGTCATTATTGGGTCAATCAGTATTTATTGGACAGAGGATTATCTTGGACTAATAACTGACCTTTGTGTCCCTAAAATTTGTTTCCAGTAGAATCAAGGGGAATTATTCATTAGTGTTTGGGAAACATCCAAATGCAATTTTCACCAGTGTTAATAAAACTAATCAGAATTCGGGGAAAACAGTGTTAAGGAAAAAGCTAAGGATTCAATAAATATTTGCTTAATGAATGTTATTCTGTCTAAATTGAATCAAATTTTGGCATTTCAGAAATGAGGCACCATGGTAATTTCTGTTCTTGTCATTATAGTGGGAGAGGACTGCTTAGCATAGAGCAACATTCCAACCATCTCTCCACACATCCAGTGATGAAATTCTTTTGTAAAGTGGGAAAAAGTTGTCTCTGGCATCACTTCTCTTTCTTAGAACCAATCCCTTGGGAGAAAACACTTCTCTCAATCCTTCCCTCCTAAATCAAGATCAAGATCAAGTCCTGATAAGGTTAAAAATATTACAAGCAGCTCACCCCTTAACATCTGAGATCCAATTACACAAAGGCAATGGGATTTTGGATCATATTGGAGAAGAAATATTTTTATTATGGATTCTGGGCATCTCTCAATAAGCGCCCAAATGGGGACATTTAGGTTTCTGGGTTCATTTAAGCCATTAGGGAATTCAGGTCCTAAAAAAGGGAGGTGAAACCAAAGACTAATATTCACCATTTTGCAATTCTGTTGGGTTTACTAAAGAAAAGAATTAGAATAGTTTCCTAAGCATGGGTACACAATCACTAGAGTACAAGACTTAGGGGGAGAAGGGGGAGAGGGAGGGAAGAGAGGAAATCCTCCATGTGGCAATGAAACATTGGCCAATTCTTTGCTAGTGGTGCTCTTTAATTTAGTCTTCTTTACAGAAAGGATGAAAAAGGAATCAGCTTATAAGGCCCCAAATGATTACAACTTCATCAAGTAAAAAAAAAGAGATCTAAGGTTATTTAATATGACATGGAGGAAAAATCAATAAAAGAGAATATTCAAAGACTGCATATCAAACTCTACTTCAGCAAAGTTCCCCTTTACTCTCAGGATTAGAGATAATATTATAATTATAATATCCTATATAGGTTATGTAGACACTATATACAAATAGACACAAGAGATATAAATCAATACCATATGCAAATACAGTATATAACCTAAATAGAATTCTACAATTATATATGCCAAAACGCACCAAGAAATTTCTAGAAATCTTTATTTATAAGAATCATAAGGTATTTTACTAACTTATTAAAAGGATTTTAGGAACTGTAAAAGTTCTTTTAATAACTAAGGTGGCTTAAAGAAAAAGTAATAAGACCTCCCCCAGATCCCTGGCGGCCCAAGACAAATCATCTTTGTATTTCTTAGCGGGTCTCTAAATGGCTCTTTACATTGCAAAAAAACAAACAAACAAACCCAAAAAACCCTTAAAAACCCAACAAGAGCTCACAAAATGAGTCTTGAGTGGTGAGCAATTCACCCACAAGGAAACCAATTTATTTCTAAGATCCTTCTAGTTCGAAGTACCCCTTACACCAAATCATTAGGCAAACTAGACGTCCCTTGCAGGGACCCGGCCTTCACCTAGGGGCAGAGAAGGGGCCAGCCCAGGAGCGGCGGGGCCCAGGCCGAGGCGGATGCTGGGACTACGGCAAGTAGCTCCGGATTTAGAAGAAATAACCTCCGACAACTAAAGCTGCAGTCCATAGAGCCAGAGAAGCCAGAAGCCCCTATAAACCGGCGAGCCCCGAACAGCCCCAGCCGTTACCTGTCCGAACACCAGGCCTTCCCGGCGCCTGCTGATGACCTCATGGCCCAGCGCCCAATCCTCAACCGACCCACCAGGGATGGGCTCCTAGTTGTCCGTTGTCTCCGGAACAGTCACATCCGGGTCCAAAAGGAGCCTATCCAAGGACTGACAACCTCGCCTCGTGCCCTCAATCGGCATGGCGGATCCGCAGGCGCGCTGCTGGGCGGCCGCGCGCTTTGGACCGTTACTGCGCTTGCGCTCAGACGTGAAGAGCCGGAGAGGAGGCGCGGGGAGAGGGAGGGAAGGGGAATGACGAGATTACCGAAGCGACCGCGCGGACGCAGCATCCGTTGCCCACAGTGGGGCGGGTCCGGCGGACGCCCCTATGCGGGCGGGGCGGGGGCGGGGGTTCGGCAAGGCGGTCGGTGGGGCCGGAGAGGGAGTCGCTCCTGCCTCCGAGCCGTTCTCGGCCTCTGGGGCAGAGACGGTGGGAGGCGGTCGTGGCGGTCCTCGGGCGGCTCGGGGGGCG
>JAJPUD010001740.1:265039-308033 GCA_023553655.1 Myrmecobius fasciatus | reverse complement strand
GGCGCTAGCGGAGGCGGTGCTGGCGGCGGAGGCTCGGGGTCGCCGGGGGCTGGGGGCCGGCTGCCTAGCCGGGTGCTGGAACTGGTGTTCTCGTACTTGGAGCTGGCGGAGCTGCGGAGCTGCGCGCTCGTGTGCAAGCACTGGTACCGCTGCCTGCACGGCGATGAGAACAGCGAGGTGTGGCGGAGCCTGTGCGCCCGCAGCCTGGCCGAGGAGGCGCTGCGCACCGACATCCTCTGCAACCTGCCCAGCTACAAGGCCAAGGTGAGCGCCGCCGGCGGCCCTCCCTTGGCGCCCCCAGCCCAGCCACAGCCAGTCCGGCCCCATTGCTCTTTCCCTTCTCCCCCAGAGCATCGGCTTCTCTGCAGCTCCGCATCCTCTTCACCCATCTCTTGTTCTCCCACTGGGGCAGTTGCGGTGGTACTCCCCCTCCCCCCAACTCCCGGCCTTACCCCCGTCCCTTGTTCTTTCACTGAATGGGCAATTGCTCTCGCTCCCCCCTCTCTCCCGTCCCTTATTCTTTCAGTGGGCAGTTGAATTCGCTCCCTCCTCACCTCATCCCTTGTTCTTCCATTGAGGCATTTGTACTTGCCCTCTTTCCCCCAACTCTTGTTCTTCCACTGAACAGTCCCTTCTCTTCCTCCTACCCCCCCCCAGCCCCGCCTTGCCCCCATCTCTTTTTTTTCCTTCTGGGGAGCTTGGAATGGCTCCCTCATTTTGTCCCCATCTTATTCTCCCACTGGGGCACTTGCAGTCATTCCCCAAACTCCCCCAAACCTTGGTTTCTCAATCTTCCTGCCACAAATAGGTCTTTGTTGCTCTGGCCTAAGAACTTGTTATGCATTAGGCTCCCAGTTGCAGATGTGCCCAAGCGCCCTCCAAACTTCCAAGCCCCATCGACCGCACTTTTTCCTCCCTCTAATGCTCTCTTCCTTTGAGCCCCGTTTTGATAGTTGTAGCTTTTCAGTTGTCTTTTTTTCTTCATACCTGCTCCGAACGCTCTGTTTGTCTAAGGATCTTGCCTATGCATCACAGAGGGAAATAACAATTCTCTAGTGATGGTTGTGTGTGGTGAGGCCACCTAGGAAATACTCCCAGTACAGTGTAAACAGTTGGGAGGAGCTAGGAATGGGTTCAGTTTGAGCAAAGAATAAATGCCTAATATTGCACAAAAGACTCATGAAAAAGGATGAGGGCTAGGACTTAAATTTCATAAATATGAGTCATGTCAGCGGGACCTGGATATAAAACTAAAATTTCTTTGTGTAGGAACTTTGAAACATCTTCCGAATCACTACTTTAATAACTTTTAATAAATTAGGACACAGTTTAGTGAATCTATACTATTTAGCCTCTTAAAATTTAATTCACTTCAAACTAATTCAGTGAAGTTAAACTGGTCTTTTTACTTATGATCTAAATGATACTCCCAATTTACACATCATCAGTATTTGCAGTTTTTCCCAGTAACAGATATAGCTTCTGTGTACTTGAATTGTCATGAGTTTGTGAGGTGTATCTTATCTACTAAAGAGTTTTTATCAGTAAAAAATTTAAGTGTTTCTTGGACAGACATTGACAGTTCTTGAGTTCAGGGAAAAGAATTTTTTTTTAATTAAACTTTTACATCTGACCAAGTTTTGCTGAATCAATTTCTACCAAACATCTAATTATAATACCTTAATTTCATTGTTTTCACTTTTTTTTTATATTAAACTAAGTAGAAATATACAACTCATATTTAGGGTATCTGGCATTTTATGGTATTATCAAATATAACTAATCCCTGAATATTTCATAAGTACATCATTAGTCTATTATATTCTGTTCAGTTTTTAGGATCAGTCTTTATGTTAGGCTAGTGGGGCCACTACTATGGAAAATCTTCAGAGAGCTGGAATGGTATGGCATGGAAGTAAAATTACATTTTTTCTGCTTAAAACTTTTTTTCTTTAGAGTTGTAAGAATGAAGGATATTAGGAAAGTACATTGTTAGTCAGTTTTTGTAAGGAGTTATGTACTTTCTTTAGAAGTTTACAATCTAAGGGATGTAAAAAATATTGGGGGGGCAGCTAGGTGGTGCAGTGGATAGAGTACCCCCACCCCCCTGAAGTCAGGAGGACCTGAGTTCAAATGTGGCCTTAAACATTTAATACTTCCTAGCTGTGTGACCCTGGGCAAGTCACTTAACCCTAGTTGCTCAGCAATATGTGTATATCTATATATGTATATATACACACATACACATATATTTGAAGAAGAGAGGGAGCTAAGGCAGGAATAGTTGGACTTTGTGGAGATGTAATTTTAAGCTACTTTTTTGAAGCACTGGTAAAATTTGAATACATTAATAAAAGGGAAGGCACTCAAGTATCTCAGTGAATATAATTTACATGGAATAGGTGGGAGACTGTGTGACTAAAATGCATAGGGAGTTAATAATAGCTAACATATATGGCACCTACTATGTGTCGGGCACTGTGCAGGTGGTTTACAGTTATCCCCTTTGATCCTCACAATAACCCTGGGAAGTAGTACTATATTACTCTCACCATTTTGCAATTGAGAAAATGGAGGCAAACAGGTTCAGTGACTTGCCCAGGATCACACAACTAATGAGTGTCAGACTGGATTTGAAATTAGTTCTTCCCGATTCCAGATCTAACTCTATTCACTGTGCCACCTAATTGCCCCCAAAAGAGCATTAATGAATATGAAGGATGGAGACAGGTTATAGGGGACATTGACAGGCAAAAAGTTTAAATTTGAAACTGGAAGAATAGGCAGCTCTTGAGGGTTTTTGAGTAGGGAGGTGATATGTAGGAAGTAGTGGCAAAGATAGTTTAGTTTGACAAGGATTTAAAAGCACCAGAATCAGGGAAACCATTATAAGAGTCTGTTATGGTGATATGGCATATAGTGGTGAGGTAATATCTTCATTTTTGAGGATGGAAGGGATGGTGTGGATATAAGAGGAAGATAACTTAGTGTAGTGGAAAGAGTCTTGGCTCTACTTATAACTAATTCTGTGACTCTTTTGGCATGTCACCTCATTTTTTTGGACTCTTTTTTTTTTAATGGGTTACACTAGTTTTCCCTCCATTCTCCAGCCCATTTTTAGTTTTTCTTTGTTGCTGTTATTGGCAAAATATTCCATTATTTTTGCCAGGAAAACCCCATATGGGGTGCGTGGATATGTAGCATGAAGTAGGAGTTAAAAGGTGATACCAAGATTTTGTTCCTAGATATTAGGTATAAGAAGATGGAGCCGTTAACTGTGATAGAATTTGGCAGGAAGAGCTGTTTTGGGGGGGGAAGAGGAGGAGTTTGAGCAGGGATGTATTAAGTTTGAATCAACAGGATATCAAATTAAAGTAAATAAATGAGAAAAAGAAGAGAGCAAAGGAAAACAAAGAATCAAGGACCAAGATTTGGGGATTTCTCATGAATTGGGAGTTCAGAGCAGAGGAGGAGGAGGAACCAAAGATGAAATAGATAAGTTAGGAGGCTGATTATATAGAACAAATGATAAGCAGTGTCAAATGCAGCATAGACCAACAAGCATTTATTTATTTATTATTAAAACTTTTTATTTACAAAACATATACATGGGTAGTTTTTCAACATTGACCCTTGCAAAAACTTTTGTTCCAAATTTTTCCCTCCTTCCCCCACCCCCTCCCCTAGATGGCAGATGGTCCAATACATGTTAAATATGTTAAAATATATGTTAAATCCAATATATGTATACATATTTATAGTTATCTTGCTGCACAAGAAAAATCAGATCAAGAAGGAAAGAAAAAACCTGAGAAAACAAAATACAAGCAAACAACAGAAAAAGTGAAAAAAGCATTCATTAATATAAAAAATTAAGCCCCTTAGATTTGATAAGAAATAAGTTATTCATGATGTTGGAGAAAAGTTTCAATATGGTAAAGCTTTCAATAAATTACTTACCAACCATTTTGGAAATGAGAAAGAGAATTTAAAGATTATCTTCCTGTTGGTGATCATTGAGTTCAATTGATCTCCTTTGGAGAGGGACTGAGAGTATTTTGGATATTTCCTCCCCTAACTTCATTGTTTTTTTGTTCTGATATGCTAGTTGGAAATCTTAAGCCATAGATTTTGGACCAAAGGGACCTTAGAGGTCATGTTTATCTAATCTCTTCATTTTATTAGATGAAGAATTTGGGTTTAATAAGTATAAGTGACTTCCCCATGGATACACAGGCATGAGAATATATTCCTAAGCTGAACTTTCCACTATAATGTTCTCTTTCATGTTTGAGCATTTTTGTCAATGAGAGGTAAAAACATGCTTATGAAATTTGTGTTACAGAAAGGATGAGTTTTTATAGGAAAATTTCACTTGTACTGACACACTAGAAAAAACTGCTTCCTGAAACAGATATAGGTGACTTAATCCATATTGTATATAGTAGAACACAGAAGTGGTAAGATAGTAGTAGGTAAATGTCATATTCTTTAAAGCTTAATAAGATGGTTAACCGTATCAGTAGGTACCACCCACAGGCCTATTTGTTTTAATATTTTGGCATCCTGTTCTAAATGTAGATTGACTTGCACATATTTAAAAAAAACACAGAAACCAAGAATGGAATTACTAAAGTAAAATAAGTGGTTACAGCTTATGCAAAGTGGCTACCTTTTTTTTTTTTTTTTAAGTTTTGAGGTAAAATGATAAGTCCTCCTGACCTTGGCATGTCATTGGCAGAATCCATTTGAGCTTTACTTTATAAGTTCTAATGATTATATTTAGATGCTGTCTATCAGGAGGATGGATTATTTCACAAGATGTCTGTAATTATGGCTCATTGTGTGAGTAATTATTAGGCAAGAAGGTGGAGGACCAAGGACAGTGCTGCTGAATTTGTGGTTATTAATTTTTTTCATAAATTTTAGAGCCACTTAAAAGTTTGTTTTCAGCAGTGTGACTGAGAGGAAGATAACACATGTCTATTGATGTTTTAAGAATATCTGACAATGGGAATAAGCCATGTATGAAGGATTAGAAGCCAGTTGACTGGGCTGCAGTTGAGGATTGATGCGATAGTAATATAAAATGAGATGAAATGGTAGAAGGTGTTGAATATTAGTTAATTTAAAATCTCTAGCTTTGATATAGTAGACAGTACTGAGCTCTAGGTTGTGACATGATGAAAATGAAACAAGAATGATAAAGGACCTGGCATAGGCTCAACTACTTGGAGGAAGATGGTATATTTTAACAGATATAAAATATAACTACTTAAATTTGCCTTCATTTTCTCCAAAAAGATAGGTATTTGACTAGAAAACGCAGAATAAGCATTAATAAAGGGCAATTAAAGACCACAAAAAATAACAAGGTAGTGAAAGAAATGACTGTATTCTTTAAATCACTTTATCTTTAGGCTCAGGCAAATTACCTTCTAGAAATAGCTTAAACAACAACAACAACAACAACAAAACAGGGCAGTTAGGTAGTGCAGTGGATAGCACCAGTCCTGAAGTCAGAAGGATGTGAGTTCAAATCTGGCCTCAAACACTTAAACACTGCATAGCTGTGTGACCCTGGGCAAGTTACTTAACCCCAATTACCTCAGCAAAAAACAAAACAAAACAAACCCCAAACTTGCATATGTAGTTGTAAAACCATTGTTAATAATATTTGAGAATCATGGGGTCATGGAAGAGGGGCTGAAGTTGGACAAATATCTTTTTAAAAGGCAAAAAAATTGATAAAGTAGAGATTGATAAATTTGATGTCCATGTTCTTTAATATTGTAGAATTTGTTATTAGCCCAATGATTTCTGAGCTTTCTTTTCTTTGAAAAGAAAGTGGTGATCAATAGAAACCAGCATGGAAAGAAATCAACTTAAATTGAACTTTATTTTCTTCTTTTTGAAAAGAACATTGGAGAGTGCTGTAGACGTTGGATATTTTGATTTCAGCAAGGCATTTGATAGTTTTCTTGTTGAATTTTTTCTTATGTAAAAGATGGAGAAATGTTGTAAATAATAATAGGTAAATAATAATATAGATATATGGACAGTTAATTAATCAAACATACCTTAAATATGGTTGATAATGTCAAGTGAGGTCTTCACCGGCATAACTAACATAGAACTTTGTCTTGTACCCTATTATATTGTCAATGTTAGAGGAAGGAATGTTTATCAATTTGGCAGCTGTGATAAAAGTGAAAGATAAAGGTAGCATGTGATTGATATAAAATTGGAATTTTAAAAATATTTAGGGCAGGTAGAGTTTAATAAAATGATATTTAAAAGAGATAATATAAAAGATTGTATTTGTATTCAGTATAAAAGCTTATATTTATATTCAGAGAGTTATTCACAGAATTGTGGGAAGAGGAGGCTTGGTTTAAAAACAATTCATGGGATTTTTAATTGGTTCAGTCAATATGAGCCAACAGCATGACTTGTTCCCTGTTTGGAAATTTCACTTAACTAACCTTAAAACAATGGCTGAATTTTAAAAACACAGTTTAATGCTTTTTGTTGCCTATCTAGAAACTTCAGCTTTAAAAAAAAATTCTGTTTTTAATTTAAGATATATAGGCATATATGGAACTTGAGATTCTGGTGATTTTTAATATATAAGGGCTAATTTTCTTTTTTTTTTTGGACTTCTGTCTCACCATTTCTAGGTACGTGCCTTCCAACATGCCTTCAGCACCAATGACTGTTCCAGGAATGTCTACATTAAGAAGAATGGATTTACTTTACATCGGAATCCCATCGCCCAGAGCACTGATGGTGCAAGGACCAAGATTGGTTTCAGTGAGGGCCGTCATGCTTGGGAAGTCTGGTGGGAAGGCCCTCTGGGCACTGTGGCTGTGATTGGAATTGCCACAAAACGGGCCCCAATGCAGTGTCAGGGTTATGTGGCATTGCTGGGCAGTGACGACCAGAGCTGGGGCTGGAACCTAGTGGACAATAACCTCCTACATAATGGGGAAGTCAATGGCAGTTTTCCACAGTGCAATAATGCACCAAAATATCAGGTGAGAAACTGGGCCTTGCCTGCTATTGGCACACCCTGGAATCATACAAGAAAAGTTGTGGATGACAAAAGCTGTGGGCCTAGCATATCCTTAAGGTGATCATATCTCCTTTTTACTTCATTACTGAATCTTCACATTCCCTAAGGATTTGTTGCAGGTGTTCCTTAGCAACTTAATTCACATAGGATTATAGATCTGCAACTAAAAGTGATTTTAGGGGTCATCAGGTTTAGTTCCTTCATTTAACAGATAAGGAGTCAGTCTTGGAGAGATGAGATAACTTCGCTAACATTACAAAGTTAGTCAATAAAGAACTAGAATTTAAGCCAAATTCTCTACTTAAATTTAGTGTTCTTTCCATAGTATCTTTCTGCCTTTGAGAATATAATGAGAGAAATTTGGGGTGATTTCTACTAGTGGAGAGAGTATCTGAATTCCTTCAAAGCAACACTAATATTGGTTATCAAGGTAATCCAACAAGGACTTTGCATCAACTTTTCCCATCCAGACTAGACTTTATAGGTGATGAAGACAGTAGTCAAGCACCTATTTCTGTTAATAGAATAAATGTGAATTCAGAATCTGAGGACTACCAGCTTAAAGTTTAAGGCTACAATAAAAATTTCACAAAGTCTGCAATTTATCTGGATTCTTTCTTAAGAGAAATCCTTGAAACCCTCAGATTATAGGGTGACTCTGGAGAAGGATGTCAAGCAGTAAAACCGATATTTTTGATAAAAGAGAACAATTTGGAAATGTGTTGGAAAAAATGGCATCCAAAGACAAGATGAGATGATATTACCTTGATAACCAACATTACTATCTCTTTGGTTATTCTTTGTCTTTTTTTTTCTTCCATTAGTTTTTGAAGTGAGAAAATACGTGGTTATATTGTACTTCTAGAATAATTTAACAAGCATTGTTGCTACTTTAGGCCAAAGAGATGTTTAAGTACATTCTGTAGTTGTAGCCAGCTTTACCCTTTTATGGTAACAAAAGCTAGAAATTCATTAGCATTTTAGGTAGATATAATTTTTAAAATCCTTAATATTAACTATATTTTTAGTTTTCAGTTTTTGCCAAATTATCCTATATTCCAGAAATTACTTCCCAGGAAAATATCCCTTCAAATAGAGAATGTATGGTCTGTGGTGGCTGAAATGGGCACATTTTTCAACTCTGCTTCTGCTTCAGTCAGAACATACATTTATCACAAAAGTACATGATATAGAAACTCTTCATCTTGAATACAAAAGTTAAATTCACTTCAGTAAACATTGAGAATTTTACTTGGAATACAAAGACAAAAAAATGAAAATGTTCTTTGAAGAACTTATATTCTTTTTTGGGGGATGGGAGGAAGAGAGGGAACTACATATAGAAATAAGAAAAATCAGAGTAGTCTGAGTAAAGAGATAACACTAATGTAACAATTGCGGGTTCAGATCCCCTTTCTCTCTGGCTTTCTGGCAATGGATAGGTCACTTAATTCCTCAGTTCCTCTTAATTTGTAAAGTGGGGGCAATATAATACTTGTATCTATCATATGGAGCTCCAAGGAAGTAAAGTAATTTGCAGATTTTAAAATGTTTAAATAGTCAGTTACTATTATTAATCAAAGTAGAGGAATTGGCTCTGTGTGTTTATTATACATATATATTATATGTACCTATTATACACACATTTTTTTTTTTACTTTTATACACATAGTTTCCTAATTTCTAATATACATGTACCTATACAACTGATTGGAACAAAATTCTCCTTAGCTTAATTTAAGGAACTTCTAATTTTCTTAGACTAGTTATATATTTATATTCTTGGTTTTGTTGTCAACTTTCTAGATTCTGTTTCATTGTCTTCTAGCTAGCCCTTTGTGGCTTTTCTTTTAACTTTTCCTTTTTTTCTTTTTGTTTGCAGATAGGAGAAAGGATTCGAGTCATCCTAGACATGGAAGATAAGACTTTAGCTTTTGAACGTGGCTATGAGTTCCTAGGGGTTGCCTTTAGAGGACTGCCAAAGGTCTGCTTGTACCCAGCAGTGTCTGCTGTGTATGGCAACACGGAGGTGACTTTGGTTTATCTGGGGAAACCATTGGATGGATGACGGCGGCTTTGTTGGGATCCAGGAATAGAGGAGAAATCTGCTTGTGGAGAGTGGAATCATGAGATGACAATGCCGTGCATGCTTGTCCAAGAAACAGTGGAGAAGTGGAGAAGCAGCTCTACAGCAGGGATTGTCTTTATGTTTCCTCTTTCAACCAGTCCAGAAAAATCCTCAGGGTTGCAGTTGGTTGAGTGGGCAGTTAATATGTGCATGTTGCAACAGATTTCATCTCAAAGCTAGCAATGTGTGCTTAAGGTGAGATTTTTGAGATACTGTGACAGGGATAAGATAAGGAGATAACTTTGAGATTTTTAAGTAGTGTATTTGTGAAGAGAGACTGATCCATTTTACAACTGCCTGTTCTCCTCTCCCTCACACTCCCAACTCCCCTATTCCTTTTCAGCCAGCCTGGCTATTAGAGAATGAAGCTGGTTGGGTTTTATTTAATATTTTTAATATACTGAGAAGCATGGTCTGCCTGGACTGCACTTCTCTAACAGAGAGAAAATTGTGCAGCTATTTTAAAAGTTGTATATACAGTACATGTAAAAAAAATGTAAAAAACCAAAAAGGACAAAGAGTTGCTTTGTTCTGGTTTAATTTCTTAAAAGAAAAACCACTACATGGTACAAATTAGAACAACTTTTGAGACAACTAGGTAGCTAATATACTTTTAAAATGGAATTTACAGAGAGGTGCTGTGTTGGTTCATTTTGTATTATATTTGACTTATTGTTTCCATAGCTATTGCATTCTGTTTTTCATAGTCCAAAATGATGATAATACCCCAGGTCTTTTAGTTGAAAATTTCCTTTCTGTTGAAGAGTGAAGGAAGGTCAGTCTATTTTTGATTACATGTTACTATCAATAAGGATGATCCAAAAATATCCTCAATATATATTCATGTGATGTCTGACCCTATATCTTGGCCTTCCAAGAAAAAAAGTGTCTCATAGTCAGGCACACACAATTATATTTGCTCTTGAAAATATTAAATTCAAGATCCATGTTAGTATAATAAATTGGCCTTAGGAAAAGGATTATTGGATTATTTTTTCCTTTTGTTTTGTACTTTTAATGCAGTAGAAACTGTTGGATATCTTTTTAATAGTTCTGCCATGTTTGTACCATGCAAGCAGCTAAGCCACTGATGGTTTACCAAAATAATACTTATTCTCTTGGGTGACAGGAATTTTTTTTACCAGTTCTGAACTCAACATAGAAGGTTAAGAAAATAGAAAATAATTGGCCACCCAGGACTTGTCAAATATTCCCTGAAAGCTTCAGTCTGGCAGTATTCTGAAGGCTTTTGTAATTGATTCCAAGGTTTACCCCTGCCTAAATATATGAATTCATGGAGAAGTAGCTTCTTATCTGATGTGTCCTTGGAATTGCTAATGTTCAACATATGGACTGAGATGTTGGGGGTGGAGTGATTGGAGTAGAAGCAATTATATCATCTTTCTGTGTTAAAACATGAATTGTGTGATTTCAAATTTGTCTTTGTGTTAAGAGCTTGCTTTAAGGGAGAAGTGGAATCTTTGTGCCTCTCAGGCTATTGCTGTGTGTATGTTTGTTTTTAGATCTAATAAAATCAGGGTATATGGTACAGCAGGTAGCTGGCTGGGATTCTTGGGTGTCTTCTGGAGAATTATGTTTGTAATATTAGATAATCATCTGAAAGAGTGGTAGAAATCAACCCCAGAACAAAGATATGTTACATACTGCTTTTGAAAGATTTTAAAGTATTTCATTTTTTGGAATATTGCTTGGAAGGGGATACCTGTTGAGGATCTTCTTTTATTGCATATGTATCCATGGAAGAAATCTTTAAACATCATATTAAAATTGAATACAGTGGGGTTGTGAGTGTGAGTGTGTTAGATAGCTGCTACAGCAATATTTTTAAAAAATTATAATTTACATAAAAGAGGGAACTGGCCTCATTTAAATTGACTCCAATTTGAAGAATATAAGTTCCCTTATTACTTGCTACATTTTCATTAAAGAATACAGCCAATTCCAAGAACTTTTCATGAGTATTTTATTTGTAAAATTTGATACATCTCTTTAATGTTTGTTTGCTCCTAAGTTTTATAGGTATTCTTTGGACAATAGAGATGCATAGTTGGTGCACAGCGAACTTACAATCACTAATTGTCAATATATCTCATGGGAGACCCTATCTTGCAGGAGTTTTAAATATCCCAGTATCCCATTTGCAATTTCAATAAAGTACAGTTGGGGTAATAGAGGAAGGGAAGCCAGGAAAAGTAAAGAGCCTTCACTTATAACTTGATATAATTTATTGGAGACCAATACTAGCTGTATAAAATATTAAAATAAACTGTTACAATGTTCAAGGAATTGGCAATCTTACTCTTTTTCATTTCTGCTAAGATAGTATTCATATTATAATAGATTATCTTCATATAAGGCTATAAGAATTACTGAGTATTCTACATTTTTTTTATATAACTTCATCCGAGTCTTACAATTTTGCAAGTGTTATGCTTGTTTTACAGCTGTAGAAGAATATAGTATTGAAGATTGAGCAAAAACTAGAGTGTTCCTATTCTGCCTCAAGTTTTGTTAAGGAGAGACTTTTGCCCCTTGTTCACTACCACATATGAAAGCCAGATCTAGAGCAATTGGAGCTTTCTGGCAGAAAGGCAATTGAAAAGCAAGTTGGTATTAGTTATATTTAAAATGAGATGTAAAAGTCAAAAGAAGCATCTAATTCTTTGTACACAGTGGGAAATTAGTGTCTTTCATTATGGAAAAATCTAGACATTTTCACTGTTTTTTTTTCCATTAATTATCTTAGCAATATCACCAACTATTTGATATAGTTAGGGATTATTCCAGGTGGTTTGAGATTACAAAGTCCTCAGTGGTAATTAAAAGTTCTTAAGTGTCAGAATAAAAAGTTTCTGGGTAAAAATTACTGTTTAAAAAGTTTTCTTGTCTGATGTGCCCCTTATTCAGCTTTGTACAGAATGAGTTGGAGGTACTTTTCAACTAATAGCTTCAAATGGGGGAGATCAGAGCTGGTTTAGATGAGATTAAGGAAGACAATATAGAGAGGTCTGAGAGACCAACTGTGTGGAGGAGCAGGAGGAGAATGTGAATCAGTGGAAAGAGTTGTTAGGTAAGGGGAGTATCAGGAAAGGTAAATGCTATAGAGGTGAAACTAAGGAAGAGGTGGGCTCTGTTATTAAATGCTGTATTTAGGTTACAGCTTTGGGAATTGAGGCTTTGGAAACCCTGGAGAAAGAAAGTTCAGACTGATGAGGACAAAAGTCATATAATAGGGGGACAATGGGAAAATGAAAGTCAGCTTAATCTTGTTAGAGATGGTGGTTGTTTGCCCTTGGATCTCAAAGAGGACACTGATATCAGGGAGCTGATACAATGTCTTGAAAGTGAATTGGATTTAAGGGAGGGAAGGAGGACTGGGCAAGATAACCTGCCTTACTTTCCCTTCCAGAGCCATCTAGATCCAGGGACCCAGAGATCAGGATGACTGAAGATGGCTCTAGGTGCAGTAGGAGGCCTTGGCCTTTTAAACTAAGGTCTTCAACAGATCTCAATTTGAGAGGCTGTGTGCATTTAGTGATTAAGCCTAAAAGAAATTGAGGCAAAAAAAAATCTAAATAAATTATTTTGGAATGGAAAGACCCTCACTACAAATGGAGCAGTGAATTGTAAGAACTGAAAGTTTGATATAAGTGGAGTTAAGGGGAATGAGACTTAGGGACTGGAGACACCCAAGCATGTTGTAGTCAAAGGGGAAGGAACCTTTGATAAGAAGAGGTTTACGATTAAGTACCCAGGGAAAGTGGGCAGGAATGGTTGAGAATGTTTTGAGGTATGGAGTGAAATAAAAAGGGACAATTTTTTTTTAATTAAAGCTTTTTATTTGCAAAACATATGCATGGGTAATTTTTTAACATTGATCCTTGCAAAGCTTTCCGTTATAATTTTTTCCCTCCTAGTCCCCACCCCTCCCGTAGGTGGCAGGAAGTCTACTACATGTTAATTATGTTAAAATACTTGACAAAGGGACAATTTTTAATTATTATTTTAATTTTATATTATTGTTAAATAAATGGTGGGCTAAAGGGGATAAGATATCAATGTTGAGAGCAGAAAAGGAGCATGGGTTTTTTGTTGACAGATGATCATTTCTTCAGCTTTTAAATGGATTGGGGAGAGAAAGACATTCATTCTTCAGAGCATCATATTCCTGCCTCCGCCACCACCTTCTGAACAACTGTTTGGCAGCACTGTTCATAGCCAGGAGTTGAGGAAAATGAGGTACAGTTCTCCCCCAAATCACTTAGTCATTAGCCCCTGCTACTGCAGCAATCTGGTGGGGAATTACTTTGATACTGCTGATATATTTGATCAGTCACAAAGAATTTTCCCTGCATTTAGTTTTGGTTTTCTGAATTTATCTTGTTTAGCAGGAGCAGGCAACATGGATTCCTTTATCAGTCTGTTGTCCTAATTTCCTTTTTGGATCCTCCTTGAACAGTTTGTTTTTAATTAAATCTATTCATTAAATTAGTATTGGGATCAATGTGTTCTTTAGGCATCAGGACTTTTTCTACAAAAAAGTACCAAGTTCCTCCAAACTTAAGATTTGACTATGAATCAGATTTTGTGCGTGGGCTTTAATAATGAGGCTCCCAGAGGGGGGCGAGACAATAAGGAAAGTGACCATTGGTGACTCTGTTAATTAAATTTAATCTTTGTTCCTTTTTAAACAGAAGATCATTATTCTACAAGGAAAGAAATTATTCTGAAATCTTGAATCTAGTTTAGTATTACCGTATGATCTGAGAAGTCACATTAACTAGGTCGTTGGTAAAATAAAGTAATAAGAAAGGTTCAAGTTCAAAACTGCTTGGTGAATTTAAGGTATTATTGCAATAATAGTAATACTATTTCCTTTGAAGACAGCTTCCTAAAATGACACATGAAATTGATAAGCTTGAAGAAGTCAAATTCATATGATTAGATGAGATCTAACACATTCTGGCTATTGATACAGTTAACTTTTGTTCAGTAATTTGAGCTGAAGCTTTAACTATAGATATCCATTACTCTTTTCTGAGGATTGCAGAAGGGGAATAAAGGAATAAGCATTCATATAGCACCATGTATGTGCGAGGTACTCTGCTTAGTGCTTTACAAATATCTCATTTGATCCTCGTAATAGTCCTCGAAGGTAGGTGTTCTTGTGATCTTCATTTTACAGCTGAAGAAACTTGAGGCAGACAGAAGGTAAGTAACTTCATTTTATAGCTGAAGAAACTTGAGGTAGACAGAAGGTGACTTGCACAGGTCACACAGCTAGGAAGTGTCTGAGGCCTTAATTGAATTCAGGTCTTTCTGACTTTGGATCTAGTGCTCTTTCCACTGTTCTATGAGATGCTTTCAAGCTTTTTGAGGGAAGTGATTGTTTTGCTTTGTGTCTTTATATCCCCTGTACCTAGGCAATAATTTGGATCATAGAAAGTGCTTATTAACAAATGCTTGTGGAATTGAATTGATGTACCATATGAGCTTCAGCCTTTTACTGTCTCTAAAGGTGAAATGATATGCTAATATTTGATTTGTAGTGAAGAAATGAAGCCAGAAAAAGTCATTGCCTTTAACATGGTGTCCAAGATTCCTTATTTTCAAATTTAAAAGAGCATTGAAGGTCTTAATACATCTGGAAAATTCTGTTCTTTTGTACTTTGGTTTCCTTGGGGGAGAAAGGGAGTTTTATTGAGGCCTTTTTTTTTTTTTTTTTTTTTTTTTTTGCTTTTTTGCTAAGGCAATTGAGGTTGTGACTTGCCCAGAGTCACACAGCTAGGAAGTGTTGTGTCTAAGATCAGATTTGAACTCAGGTCCTCCTGACTTCAGGGCTGGTGCTCTATCCACTGCGCCACCTAGCTGCCTTTTGTTTTTAATATTTAAAGTTCTGAATTTAAAAGAAAACAAAAAAACCACTCCCCATCATTTCTATTTACAAAATAAGATGGAGAGAAAAAAAAGGTATGTAAACTGTAAATCTCTATTATGTATAGCTTGGATAGCTTTGCTTTTATATCACTTTTATTTCTGGATATCTCCCTCTCCACCAATTTGAACCTTCTTTGATAACAAAGAAAAACAGTTATGCTAAAACAAGAGAAAATGACTTGTTCTGACAATGTAAGTAACATTATTAATCTTTCATAGTCCTCCCTGTCCAATTTCTTCATCATTTCCCCCCTCCCCTCAGAAGAAGAATTAAATCTGTACTCAAGGAGCAAAAGTGATTATTATCGTTACTTAGTTTGGCATCCTTTTAATATTTTAATTTACATTATTATGGTCACGTTGTGTTATTCTTTCTATATTTCTTCATATGATCATTTGATATTTCTCTGTATTTCTCATATTTGTCATTTATTTATCGTACAATAATTTCCGCTGTATTTATATGCCATAGTGAGTTTAGCTATTTTTTCACTTAATGGATACCCATTTTCTTCCCGTTTCTTTACTACCATCGATTTCCTTTTCTAATTTCCTGCAAAGAGTGATTGTGAAATCTATTTAGAATTACTGTTACAACGAACATCTGGATGGGGCAGCTAGATAGTTCAGTGGATTAGCACTGGCCCTGGAGTCAGGAGGATCTAAGTTCAAATTCAGTCTCAGATCCTTAAAACTTACTAGATGTGTGATCCTGGGCAAGTCACTTAACCCCCCCACAACCCCCCAACAACATACATCTGTATTTGGAGTCAGGGAACCTAAATCCAATCCTGGCCTGGCACTATTTTTTTTCATCTGTAAAATGAAAGGTTTAGACCAGATAATCTCTACAAAATTCCTTTTCAGCTCTAGGATCAACTTGTGAATTCATGATTTGTTTACAACAAAAGTTCCTTAATCCCAAGTAATGATTTGGGTAAAAATGGATTTTTTTCTCAAGAATAATAAGGTGGTGTTGTCACATTAGATACAGGTAACTAACTGCAAAACCACACAACATAGAGCCTTTGGTGTATTCCTGTCCATCACTGAAGGGACTGGCAACTTTTTTTGACTCCAGTTCTATTAGAGGTGACTGGGTGCATTAGTAATAATTCCCCTCCCCATCCTAGTGATGATCAGAGTATTGCAAAAATAAGTGCAATTTCAGGATCCCTCTTGTTCTGAGAACTGAGTGGCAAGAAGGGTAAATCAACTTTTGCTTTAAAAATGAAACAACCCCAAAGCAACCTGCCCCGACTCAATTTCTTTCTCTCTTAATGGGAATTCTGATTTGATGCTGAATTTTTAAGTTATTCTGTGACTTGGCACAAGGCTTTGGCTATGAAAAAGAGTAGCTATAACCAGGAGTTGGCTGCCAGATCCCTGAGCTAGACAACTCTCACATTCCCCACCTTGGAAGTGTAAGTCTGCTATTTGTTACTATTCCTTACCTAAATTTCAGACTATGCTTCTTACTCTCAGCCCTCCTGGAGAGAATAATCAGACTTGGACACTAGGAACCAATTACCTATTCTTAGGGGAAAAAAAGATTGCTGGCAATGTTTTTTATTTTTTATTTTTAATTTTTCAACAAACAAAAATACACTACTATCCCATCTTCCCTTTCTTCCTCCCCAACTTACCCCTTGTAACAAATAGAACAATCAGATTTTGAAGGTATCTATGAATGCACAGATCTTTGAGTTTTGCTGTCTCCCAAATCAAACCAACTTCATAGGCCAACTTATGCTGTGATACTGATCACTTGTCACTTCTCTTAACCTCTGGCCTGCCTCCATTTCCTACACCTTCCATTTTTCTCAAAAACGATCTTAAAGGGACTCCCATGCATCCCTGACCCTGAACCACAAGGTGGCAGCAGTAGAAGGCTTGGGGCAAAAGGGGTCCTGCTCCACAGGGAACACATCCACCCTAGAGTCGATAGGCCCCCCAGAACAGTGGCTCATAGGCGGCAAGGTGAGGTTGTCTTCTGGGCGTGCTTTATCCTCAGCTGTGGCTGACCCCAAACAGCTGGCTCCTCCACCCTTGGCTCTCCTCCTCCCCTGTGTTTAGAATGACAAGAGCTAGAAGTGGGTACCACCTTCCTGAGCCAAGATCCTTAGTCATCACAGGGAGCAGGAGGGTGTCAGTCCCAAACTATGGCAGGCAGATTCCTTGGTCCTACCCACTTAGTAATTGAGTCTTCTGAAGTAAAATTGTTGGCCTGTCTTCTCTCTCTTCTCCATCTTGGCCTGCTCCATGGCCCATATTCTCCTTTGCCATCTCATTCCATTGTGTCCTCAGGTCTTAAAAATTAACAGATTTTTTTTTTCATGGTACATCTCTTCATATACCAAGGAGAATCTGACCTCTGCCAAAAGAGATTGTTTCTTGAAACTTGATAGTTCTTACTTTTCACTGACACTTAAAGTTTTTGTCACAATAACACCTTTGAGATTCATTTTGTCAACTATCACCTAGGCCACATCCTAATTTTACTCATTACTGGCTTCCTTGTTTTATTCACAAGATATTTTCCCTCCTTTCCTAAGGAGTTGTACTTCTGTTCAACTCAAAATTCACCTTAGATATACACATTTATATCTTATATTTATTTATATCTGTGATGATGGAACCTACCAGTTCATCAACTCTTGACCTCCACCTTTCTACTTTATTCCTAAGAGGATGATTAGACCCTTTATCCACTACCATAACCAGAGGCACACATAGGACATAACAAGGGTTCCCAGAAATGCATTAATGTCTCAAAAATTTAAATTTTTATGTCATTTTACATGTCAAACATTTTATGTCATTTTAAAAGTTTATATTTTAAAGTCACGCTTAATTAAAAATGGTTAGTTAAATAACATTCTTTATGATTGAGTAGTTAATGGTTCCCTTTTAATTAATTAATGGTTCTCTTAAAAAAAATCTCATTCCCTGAGTGTACCCCCCTTTGACCATAACTGATGATAACTCCATGATCCAGCACTCTGAAGTCTATCTGATCACAACCTACTACATTTCTTGATGTGCTTCTGTTTTTATTCTCACTATGATCTCTAATCCCTCTGCTTCCTTCTTTCAGTCTGTCACTACTGCTCTGACCTCAATTTTGTCTTTTTTTAAACAGTTTTGAGGTTGATTATTTCATTCTGCTTTGAAACTTGTCAAATGTCAAAGTTGACACATTTTGACAAGAAAAGGTTTCAGCACTTGATGCTTGCTCAGAGGAACTTGGTGGTTGTCTACATTGAGCAGCAGAGAGGTGAGATTGGCCAGGCAACTGCTCAGCCCCGCCCCTGCTGCTGCTAGTGCCCTTGGCCTTGAGCAGCTCCTCCCCAGCCAAGGATATGGTGATCAGGACTCACAGTATGGAGTTTGGGATGCTGAAATTGTGTGGGAAGGTGGGCAGTCCAGAAGGAGAATGTGGCTGTAGCATAGAGTATCCCAGCTCCCAAAACAGTGCTACTGGACAGGGCACCAAGTGGAATGCTCAGCAGGAGCAGAGGTGGGGGCTGGAGCAGCAAAATTGGGCACCCAGAACTCGTGGCAGCTCTGAGCCCTGGGCAGTGGAAGGTGTAGGACCATAGCTTCTGCCTCTGCATCTAAGCCCCAAGGAAGCTTAGATTGCATGGGGTGAGGAGAGACTACAAAGGTCAAGGTTCCTCTCAGGAAATGAGTCGGGTTGTTCTGGTGGGGCTGGCTTGTTTCTCCACAGTGGAAGCCCCATTTACCCCTTTAGTAAGGGAACTGAATGGGGAGGAGTGGTTAGGCTACTGACCTGATATGTACTACTTATGGGAAAAAATCTGAGCACTACTCGATTTAGTCACTTGTATCTTCTAGAATGAGAGGATAGGCGTGGGGGTCTTCTTAGGGAAGAAGTTTTCAAGCAGGGCACAAAAAGGGGTGGAGGGAAAAACATGCTTGAGGAATTACTGGCTGTCTGTGGGCCCCCACTCTTTGGGAGTAGCCAAAAAATCAATACTAGTGTTTGGAATTGCTTCCTTCTGGCTGAGATAAGTGAATTGGGATTTGTCTTTATAAAGTAGGAATCCTCAGGACCTTCCTCAACAAACACACTTAGTCCTCATTGCTTTTGGTGTTGGCTTTTCTTTTAGCTCCCCATCTTAGCAACATTTCCCATAAATTGCTCATTTTCATATTCCACTCACAACTTCTGAAATTGTTAATGAGTTCCCTTACTAGCTTAACAATAACATTCATTGTAGACTGAATAGAGTGGAAGAGAAGCTGATATAATGATTGAAGTTCTTCAGCCTGTCACTGAACTATGAAGCCTGGTTGGCAGAATCCAGAGCTGGGGAGAGTGAGATGGGAAATGGTTGAAGTGTGCATTCTGGTGCAACCTTGCCTGGAAGATTGATTGACCCCATAACTAGGGTGGAAAACATGTTTAATAGTGACTAGGTGGAAGCTGTCTGGAGCTTTGCCTCTAGAAGAATCAAACACAGACTTTTCCAGGTGCCTTTCTATTGAGGAACTTAAAGTGAGATATATTCAATCTCATTTTGGTGTCATAAGAGCCTTGAGATGGGATTTAGTTTTGAGTTCTACTTCTTATGGTCACTAACTCATGATGAATTGAGCAAGTTCATGTTCCCTCCATGCATGTTAATTATCTCTTTTATAAAACAAAGGAATGTTCTTGGTAATCCCTAAAGGCACTTCTAGCTCTAAAATTATATAAATCCTTAATTAAATCTTCACAGAATTCCTACAAGGAAATGAAGAATAGTTTCCTATGTTCTGCATACAGAAAAACAAGCACAGAACTGATAGGTGGCCTCCCCCCCCCCCTTTAACATGTGCACTTTTATTTGAACTGATCTTAAGTCATTATACAGGTAACGATCCTCCTCTCCCCCCAAGTACTGGCATCACTCTCAAAACTTGAGGGGAGATTATAAAATCTTCATTCACATCCATGTTGGAGTCAGGGAGGGAATTTAAGGGTCCATGCTTTATGGCTCTGGCAAGTAAAAAAAAAAAAAGGAACAAGTATTAAGGCAGAAGATAAAAAAAGGTTTTGTTTTGCTTTTTTTGTCTTAAAGGATTACATAATTTACATGTAAAGCAATACTAGTACTTTTCCCTCCCTTCCCCTCCTGGATTTTTACTAGGTAGCTCCTTAGCTCTATCTGTAGAGCAGGACAGCCTTCACAGAGGCAAGTAACTTACTGTAACATTGCATTGTATAATATTTGGAATGACTTGTTAAAAAACAGAGGGACAGCCTTCATAGAGGCAAATAACTTACTGTAACAATGCATTGTATAATATTTGGAATGACTTATTAAAAAACAATCAGAGTCCTGAAGATTCATTATAGAACTTTGAGGATATTTGCCTCCAACATACTTAGACAGCGCTCATCACCTTGTGCCCCCCCAAAAAATAAACAAACAAACCCAAAAATCAAAGCCATTCCAATCTCATCTTGGCAATTATCATGTTACACCCTTTGGAAAAAAATAACCAAAAAACCACAGTCCATTTAGACACATTTGCAGTGGAGGGCCCAGACTCACCCTACTTGTGCTTGCTGACCCATCTCAGGCACTTAATACTTCCTGGCTGTGTGACCCTGGTCAAGTCACTTTACCCTAGTTGCCTCAGCAAAAAACCAAAAAGCAATAAACAAAAAAAATTATTATTTTTACTTTAACTTTGCCCCAGTCTTTTGGGCTGTCCTATTGTTAATGTCAATCTTAAACATATGGTACATATTTCCCATGTAAAAAAAAAATTGTCCATGTTGAGTTCCTTGAAATTGATTTTTGATATTGGCTTCTTCTGTGTTAATTTTTCTATTAAGTTCAGGTTAATCTACAAGTTCATTGATTGTCTCATTTTTTTCTCATTCAATATTACATGTAGATAATTTTGCTGGATATATTTTTGGCTGCATACCAGTTCTTTTGATTGTTAGTATGATATGATTCCAGGACTTGTGATCTTTTATTGTGGCTTCTAATAAGTCCTGTACAATTGTCACTCCAGTGTATTTGAATTGCTTTTTTCTTGTTTTTTTGCAAAATTTTCTCTTTGATCTGGGGTTTTTGAAATTTGCAAATGATATTCCTATGTGTTTTCCACAAAGAATCTCATTGAGGTGGTGATGGGTGGATTTTTTCAATTGTACTTTCCTCTAATGTTCTATCATTCTGAAACAATTTTCTTGGATTATTTTTTGTCACAACTTTCAGGCAGTACAATTATTTTTATATTTTTCTTCTTGACCTGACCTCCAGATCCCTGTTGCTTTTCTTATTAGATGTTTCATTTTTTCATTCTTTATAATGTTTTATTACTTCTTGGTCTCTCATAGCTTCACTGGCTTCCCCTTGCCCAATTCTAATTTTCAAAAAGTTGTTTTCACCTTGGAGACCCTCTATCTCCTTTTCTAGTCAGTTATTTTTTTTCATAATCTTTTTGTTTTTCTTGGATGGTTTTTATTTTTATTTTTAGTTTTTTAGTTTTTCCTCAGTATCTCTTACTTGATTTTTAAATTCTTTTTTTGAGTTCTATAAACTTTCTCTGGACAGGGAGCCATTTCATGTTACTCTTTGAGGTAGAAGAATCTCTTTTTACTTGAGTGTTCTCCTCTGAAGATGTGAACCCCAGTCTTACCTGGTCCCATAGCAAGTTTTTGTGGTGGGGTTCATTCTTCCTTGTTGGTTCATTTTTTTAATAGGCACCTCTAATCGTGAAGTGGGAGGATGGTGCCTCTACCTTCACTTAGACTCTCCTCTAATCTGGAACTCCAAACCAAAAGCTCCCTCCTTCTGCAAGTGTCTGTAGCCAACAGCGTCCTTGCCCCATTTCTTCTGCACTCACCAAGTGTGCTGGTCCCTTCTCACTCAGGGCCTCCTCTGTACAGCACATCTGGGCTTAGTGTTCCTAATCAGCTAAAGGTCATCTCAGAAAAACCATGACTGCTAGAATTTGTACTTCACATGGGTCAGTCTCTGGCCTGGGGTCTTCAGATCTTCTTGAGTTGTACCTGGAGGACCTCTTCTTGGTTTTTCATCAGTCTATGTTTACCCTGAGGTGCAAATTTTTATTTGTGGGGAAAACTGGAGAGCTTGAAATTTGCCCACCTACTCTGTCATCTTTCTGTACTCCTCCCTGATATTGATTTCTTAAGAACCACATGGCAAATCAGTGAAAGGGCCAGAAGGAATGGTCAGTGTGGCAAACCAGAGGCAGAAAACCCTCAGTTCATATCTGATCACAGATACTGGCCATGTGACCCTGATCAAGTCATTTAACCTCTCTTTCACTTAACTATAAATGAGGATAATAGCACTTATCTCAGAATTGTTGTGAAAATAAAATGAGTTAATATTGTAATGGCTCATGATAGATGCCATATAAATGCTTCTGCTGCTTTTACTCCTCCTCTTCCAATAAATACATGTAAGGAGAGCAATACCTTTGTTGATAGCAGGAAAATAGGAGAACAAAACGTTAACAACTTTAGTCAGCCACTTTCTGTCTTGTTAGGTGAAGCTTCTGGGATGATTTGTGTAGAACAGAGTCTTGATGGGAAGTAAAAGAATTTTTGTATTTTGGCTCAGAAAATAGACTGAATTCAAAGAATGGCAGCTGAGGGTGAAGAAAACCAACTCAAAAGGCAAACTTCAAAACTAAGGGCTTCTCTGGATGTGGTTCTGAAGCAGAAATAGTATAGTTGAAATTTCTTATGCGGGAAAAGCCAGCGATATAGCCGTAGTGACAATGCCATAGGAGAGCCAGCAAGATGGCAGTGGTGGAGCAGGAATGGATGGTAGCAGGATCAGAGAATAATGATGATATTGATCCTCTGTGAGGAAGTGAGCAGTGTCATTGGAGGCAGAGCAGGATTCTGATTCTGAAGAGGGCCAAGGTTACACAGAAATAGTTGTTTGAAATATGCAAAGGATCCCTGTCTTTTCTGAGATCATTTCAGTAATTTGTTCATTTCTAGTCTTTGGTGACTCAGGCAGTACAGCTGGGGCTTCAATCCAAATCTGAGATATATATATATATATATTTTTAGTTTATTTATTTTCAAAATATATACATGGATAATGCTCAACTTTCACCCTTACAAAATTTTGTATTCTCAATTTTTCCCCTCCCTTTGCCCCTCTTCCCTAGACAGCAAGTAATATGATATGTGTTAAACATGTGCAATTCTTCTATACAAATTTCTATAGATATCATTCTGCACAAGAAAAGATAAAAAAGGAAAGTGAGAAAGAAAACAAAATGCAAGCAGACAACAACAACAACAAAAAGTGCAAATACTATGTTGTGATCCACATTCAGTTCCCCAGTCTTCTCTCTGGGTGTAGATGGCTCGCATCATAAGATTATTGTTGAAGAGAGCCACGTCCATCAGAATTTTATCATAATTTAATCTTGTTGCCGTGTATAATGATCTCCTGGTTCTGCTCATTTCACTCAGCATCAGTTCATGCAAATCTCTCCAGGCCTCTCTGAAATCATCCTGCTGGTCTCCAGAATGGCTGGATCGGTTCACAGTTCCACCAACAATGCATCAGTGTCCCAGTTTTCCCACATCCCCTCCAACATTTGTCATTATCTTTTCCTGTAATCTTAGTCAATCTGACAGGTGTGTAGTGGTATCTCAGAGTTGTCTTAATTTGCATTTCTCTGATCAGTAGTGTAAATTTAAGATATTAATTAACTGGCCCCTTTGTTTCAGGACCTCTGAGTTGAAATAATTGTTACATTATAGAATCATATGTTTTTATCCTTTCTGCAGAATGAAAAATTAAAGGTGAACACAATTATTCCAAATAGGTCAATTAAGCAAATATTTATTAAGCATTTACTGTGTGCCAGGCACTGTGCTAAGGACGGAGGACACAATTAATAAAAAAGAGTTCCTTCCTCGAAGGAACTTACAATCACATTGGAAGGTGGAGGCTGCAGTATTGGTAGTGAGAGGGAAAAGGAAACAGGAAAGTGTCAGCAGAGGGAAAGGAGTACTCAGTAGGGGGCATTTTGTTCTATGGAGTGGATCAAGTCCCAAGTTTTCCCTCATAAAGGAAGACTTTGGAAGGAGTTTGGTACTCCATCCTCCTGAGCTTCAATGGGAGAGGAGACTAAGGGATGTTTTCAATCAAAACTTGAGTCAGGGGGCAACTTGGTGGCACAGTGGATAGAGCACCAGCCCTGAAGCCAGGAGGACCTGAGTTCAAATATGGTCTCAGATACTTAATACTTCCTAGCTGTGTGACCCTGGGCAAGTCACTTAACCCCAATTGCCTCAGCAAAGAAAAAACAAACAAACAAAAAAAGTAACTTGAGTCACCATGATGGTGATGAGATTAGAAAAGATGAGCAGAGCATCCTCAGACACTAGCTGTACGATCCTGGACAAGTTACTTAACCCTTTTTTGCCTCAGGTTCCTCACCTGTAAAATGGACCAAAGAAGGAAAAGACAAACCACTTCAGTATCTTTGCCAAGAAAACCCCAAAGAGAGGGTGCACATAACTGAAAAATGATTTAACAAGCAACAGCAAAGCAGCAGGTGCAGAGTGGAATGTGCTAAGGCCATGACTTAAATGAATAGCATCACTGCAGGTTAGAACTTAGGGGTCATTTAGTTCATTAACTTCCTTCTCCATCCCTATCCATCCCCACTCCCATTTTACCAATGGGGGAAACAAATTGCAAAGAGACTTTAATTTGTCCAAGGTCACATAGCTAGTTATTGGCACAGTAATAAATCAGACAGTAGATAAGAATCTTAGAAATAGAAAATAGGCAACCCACCCTCCAATTCTGCTACTATATTTATGCAGGTTGTCTTGATAATCTATTTTTCCAGTTTACTATTGTCAGATATGGCTTGATGATGGTAAAGGAGGCAAGGGCTGGGCATAATTTTAGCACTGATTTGCAAAGAGTTCTTTTGCTAGGATGCATTCACTATCCCAATACTTACTAAGTAAAACACTATTGTTTTCCCACAGGAGGAAAAAAAATCTTTGAAGAACCAATTAAAAATATAACCGTTGTGTCAGTTGAAGACAGATTGATCAGGTTCAATCTTGGATACTTATCAATAATAGTATATTGACTTATCACTTTTCCCAGAGCTTATTGGATTGTATTGAATTGGGAACATTTGAATTTGGCTCGTTTCTGGTATATTCAAGTGAGCTTACCTGCTAACAACAACAGTAACTCTTGGCATTTTGAATGTAAACATTAAGAAAAAAACCCTTTCAATAGTATTTTATTTTTCCAGTTACCTGTAAAAATAGTTTTCAACATTTTTGTAAGATTTTGAGTTTGATTTTTGTAAGATTTTTGAGTTTGAATCCCCCCTTTGCCTTTTCCTCCCTAAAATAGCAAGAAATCTGATATAGGTTATGTTTGTACAATCATTTTAAACATTTCCATATTAGTTATGTCGTGAAAGAAAAATCAGAACAGAAATGAAAACCCAGGAGAAAGAAAAGGCAAATAAACAGAGGTGAAAATAGTAATGCTTTGCTCTGCATTGAGCTCAATAGTTCTCTCTCTGGTTGTGGATGGCATTTTATATCCCAAGTCTATTGAATTTGCCTTTGATTACTATTGCTGAGAAGAGCTAAGTTTATCATGGCTGATCATCACATAATCTTGTTATTACTGTATACATTGTTTTTCTGGTTCTGCTCACTTCACTCAATTCATGTAAGTCTCTCCAGGCTTTTCTGAAATCAGCCTGCTCATTTCTTATAGAACAATAATATTCAATATCATTTACATACCACAATTTATTCAGCCATTCCTCAGCTGATGGGCATCCACTCAATTTCCATTTCCTTGGCCACCACAAAAAGGGCTGCTACAAACATTTTTGTACAATAGTGACACTGTTGGAGTTCTAAATGCACACAAACATATTTAAAAATTATAAAATGGATGCGGACTTAAGATTTAGACTCCAGCCTAGTGTCAAGGAACCAATAAAGTAGGTAGGTCCTTGCAATGTGGTAGAATTGGAATTTTTTTGGTGAAGATGGTATTAAAGATTCTCTTGTAGCTTTGCTTTCTTGACTCTGTCTTTACCTTAAAGTGTCATGCTTTCTTTATTCTTCAGCTTCAGGCACTTCAACAACACAGCCAGATTGCTCTACTCCACTCTCCCCCCAATCCTGCCTCAGTGCTGGGTACTGCCTTACACTCATTACTTACTTCACACCTGGATCCATGTAATACTGGCTTCTTTCCTTCCCATCTATTTCCCTCTCCTCTACAGTGTCCTTCTGTTAAATGCCTCTACCTCAGAGAGCATAATTATATATAAAACACACATTTTTTCACTATCATATAGTAAGGCTGCATATAGGATACAGCAGCTAGGGGTATAGTGGATAGAACTTTGGGCCTGGAGTTAGGAAGACTTCAAATTTGACCTCAGATTCTTTACTTGCTGTGTGACTCTAGGCACTTCACCTCTGCCTTTCAGGTTCTCAGCTGTAAAATGGATATTATAATAGCAATGGATATAATAATATTTGTCAAACATTTCTCATAATCCCTAGAATATAGTGGATGTTAATAACTGCTTATTCCTTTCCCAGTAGACCAAATAGGATCCCCTATATATCCCGTGTAAGTACATGGAATCACATTTTCCTAGAGTTGCACACAGTTGACCAAATACATGGAATACATATATTGCTGCATGCCGTATCACAAGTTAGAATCTTGCCTTACATGCCAGTGTCCAAAGGGAGGGCGTAGTCCTGTGACAAGGACTGCTTGGTTCCATGTTCATCATCTTGGGCTGCTCATGTTAGCCAAGTCACTTACCTAATAACCTGAGTGCTTCTGCAGTTACCCACTCTTCCTTGAGCTAGTTTCCTTAAGTCCTACTATTTTCATAATACTGTTTTAATTTCTAATACTGTAAATATAGACACTGTGACCTGCACAAACAAAAGCTCTTTTGGGGAGGTCCTCAATAATATTTAATAATGTTAGAGGGTTCTGGGAGAGCCACTGTAGTAAATGTTTGGGATAAGGACTGGTCGTGTGACTTTATGCTGTTGTTGGAGCAGGTAAGTGGCTTAGGTGGCAGTGGATAGAGCATTGGGCCTAGAGTCAGGAGGACCTGAGATCAAATTTGAGCCCAGATATTTACTAGCTGTATGAATTTGGGTAAGTCACTTATCCCTATTTGCCTCAGTTTCCTTATCTGTGAAATGAGCTGAAGAAGGAAATAGTAAATATTAAGTAAAAATATCTTTGCCAAAAAATCTAAACAAAATAAAACAAATAAAAAAAACAAACCCAAATGAGGTCATGAAGAATTGGACAAGACTGAAATGACTAAACAACAATATCCTTCTTACAGTCTTAGAGAATTAGCCTAAGGAGCTAAGATTAAGTGATTTGGCCTGGGTCATGAAGCCAGTATTTGTATAGGACAGGATCTTAAGATCCTAGAAACATTGATTTAGAGCTAGGAGGGACCTCAATGGCCATCCTTATTGCATCAATTAAAAATGTTTTGTTGATACCTCTTATTTCTTCATAAGAATTATTTCTAGGTATATCCCACTCCTGGCATTGAATTTTCTTTTGAAAAAAGAAAAAGACAGTTCAACTCAAACACTTAAGACAGTGATCACATCTTTAACATTCTCCCCTCACATTGCCTCACCTCTCTGTTGAGAAGAGGAAGAGATATTTTATTATCTGTTCTCTAGAACCAATATTGATCTTTTAATGTACTCGTTTTAATTAAAAGAATTTGGAATGCTCTGAACTACTACATTGGGGGGGGGAAGTACCCCTCGGTGCCATTCTGACATATTTAGCAGCATTGCCTGAAGGATTGAAAGATGTTGACAGAACATCACCTTAGAGGCTCTAGGATAAGACAGAAAATCCTGATACAGTAAAAACAAAACAAAAACAAACTAGTTCAACTTGAAAGTACAATTTCTTCTAGAATGAGAGTAGATTGAATTTAAAATGCTATTTCTTTGGCAATGAGATTGCAGGATGGATAAATTTTTAGTCTCTGGCTATTAGCTTTCCCACCTCATAACCCCAAGGATAACCACAGTAACAGCAACAGCCTTTCCATATAGGGCTCCAGCTAATATTGGGTTAACACAGGGCAAAATCCTAAATTGAATTAACCTACCTTCAAAGCAGAAATTGGGAGAAATGGTGTAGAAAGAAAGCAATGATGCAATAAATGGGGATCTAGAGAGGAAGAAGGAAGGCAGGAAGGAAGATTTCTTAGTATTTTGACATAAGCTAATTTTATGTGAAACTTCTTTGTTATTTTGGTTCTGATCCTGCAAGACAGACTTAAAATCTTTAGAGAGGAAGAGAAATGTCTCAAACAAAAAGACTCTTGGAACATAAGTATCTAATTTATTTTGCTTCCTCCCAAAAGACTCCTTTGCTCACTGCAAGCAACTTGGGTGACAAAGATATCAGATGTTATTGTTCAGTTACATCCAACTCTTTATTACCCTTTTGGGTGAGGGTTTTCTTGGCAAAGATATTGGAGTATTTTGCCATTTTCTTCATCTCATTTTACAGATGAGGAAACTGAGGTAGAGTAAAGTGACTTTCCCAAGATTACACAGTGTCTGAGGCTGGATTTGAACTCAGGAAGATGAATTTGAACTTGGGAAGATGAATCTTCTTGACTCCAGGCCTGGCACTCTGTGCACTGTGCCACCTAGCTGCCCTAGATCAGATATAGGACAGACAATTTGAGTGTACAAAATAAGATAAAATAATCCATCAAATATAGGCCAGACTATTCAACAATACAAAAAAATGCAAGAGACCAGTGCTCTAATCCATCAAGAAAGCTTTTCCCACCCTTTCTATAAAATATTAAACAACCCTGACTTCTAGTGGATCCAAGCTTTCCTCTAGACCAGAAGTCTTCATGATTTGTGGTGTCAGAAAATGGATATATCTGGGTTGCTTCTTGGGAAAGTAGTCCCCTGCTTTGGGGCCCACTTCTTCCCTTCTTCCCCTTTGGGCTCAGATTTTGTGGCCTGGCAGCACCTATTTGGATCTGAGTTCTTAATTTAGATGTGTCTCCTTTTTTACCTTCTGTTGTCAAAAGATTCAAATTTGTTTGCCCCCTCTCTTGTTGAGGCTTCAAATCTCTCTTCTCTTACAGAAGCTTCGTCTTCCTTTGCATGTCGCTTCTTCTTGAGACTCTGTTGTTTTTCTGCTTGTCTGATGCAGGTCCCTTGATGCATGTGGTTCCTTATTGGGATGACATGAATATATCCATTTCTGTCATTATTATTTTTTTGGTTTTTATTAAAGCTTTTTATTTGTAAAACATATGCATGGGTAATTTTTCAACATTGACCCTTGCAAAGCTTTCTGCTACAAATTTTTCCCCCCTAGTCCCCACCCCTTTCCTAGATGGCTAGTCTAGGAAGTCTACTACATGTTAATTATGTTAAAGTACTTGTTTGTCCTTTTTCTTAAGATTTGTGCATTCCAGAAGCTGCCCCCTGTGAATGGGGAATGTGGAGAAGTCCTGCATCTTTTTTCATGTGCAATTCAACTTTCTCTTAATTTTAGTACTTGATTCACCCTATCTCTTGCCATCATCACCAGACATCTAAGTCCTGTTGTTGGATACTTTAACTTCTTGACTATATAATTCCTCACCATTCAATTCTTCTTCACTCCATCTCACACAGGTATGGTCGAATTATAGATAATAGCACATCATCAGACCCCATTTACTCTAAAAATTCTGAATTTTGAAATCCTAACCTTCTCTCTTTTTGACTCTTCAACTCTCCCCAACTCTTTTTACTCATGCTATAAGCTTATTTTTTGTTATTGGCATAGCTCTAGATCTTTGACTTTTTGGTATTCTCTTATCTCTTAATTCTATTTGCCTCCCTATTAAAACCTTCAGTTTGTTATCTGCTACTTTTTATTTACCATCCTAAAATTCTCCAGCCCTGACAGTATTCTGATTTTCATTCATATTATCTGAATTTCTTCACCCTTGTTCTAGGGCTGCTGAGCATTGCTGATTTGAAGAGACAGAGATTCTTACTTAGTGGGTGGAAGATGTGACCCAGGGAAGAAAAGGAAGATGAATAAACACTAAATAATTGTAACCAAAAATTATGAATTCTTTTTTGTAACGGTCAGAATTGAGCGATCTCAGGAGGAACTAACTTCTTGGACTCCAAGGAAACATGATAGGAATTTGCAGGTGCCACCAGGGAAGAGACCATTGAAGAATTGTCTCAGAAGAAAGAAATGAATAAAGGAGGTTGGTGGTTTCCTTCTTTGGGGTTGAAGCAGCTGTTTGTTAAGCTGACATGAATAATAAAGTAATCTGCTGTCTTCCCAGAGTACTGTATATCTGGGATATGATGAGAACTTATTTAGACTTCCTACTTTGACCATTACTAACTTCTGGTCATTTATGTGAAGTCAGATGATTTGTTGGACTCAATGACTTTTGAGATTCCTTCCAACTCTTGGAAAAAAAGGGAAAAAATTCAGCCTGATCCAAGTTTGTCACCTTTCTCCAATTTCCTCTATATGAAACTAGTTAATACAAATCTTAAACTCTATGGTTTCTCAATTAGTTATTGAGTTCTGTCAATTCTGTCTCCCCAAGGTCTTTTCTATCTATTCCATCTATGATATTTTTCCCTTTGAGGGGACAAGGAAACTCACTTTGGGGTTTGATCAGTCCAGTGGTTCTGACTTGAACTAATACCATGTCTTCTTTGTTGCCTAAGACATAGAAATCCAAAGTACCTCCTCTGGGGAGCCTGTGAGATGATGAGTGGTGGAACTCCTACTGTTCTGCAGGATGTCTTTTTTTTTTTTTTTGTCTCTGCCCAGGGTACCTGGTGAGGGTGGCAGCATTTGTCAGAATTAGTAATTTTATTATTCAAAATTTCATATTGTAAGTATAACCCCATTTCCAAAGCCTATTGGCATGGGACTCTCTCCTTACTGGTGGAATTAAGAGCCAACCTCAACAAGATTCAGTACTATCATTGTCCTAGCATCTTTCCCTCTCTGCCTTTGACTGATAGAGGAACCTCTTTGTTCTCACAGCAGTTCATTGTGTCATTTGTTTTTTCCCTATCTTTTTAAAAAAGTTATGGTTATTATAGGTATATGCATATGTATGTTATATACATACATAATATGTGTATATGAAAATTCACTGTGATTCTACTCAGAAGAAAACATGTACAAATTCATAATATATGAATTGTCAGGGGGCCCAGTTCTCAATTAGTAATAGGGATGGTCCATTCCTGCAAGTCACTATTGAAGGATAGGAGGAACATGGAATATTTGTAGGCTCTTCCACTCTTACGCTTCTCCAAGGGAGACTTTTGTTTCTACAGAAAGGGAAGCAGGAGGTTGAGGCCAGAAGCTTGGTCATTCTGCTGTCCTCAGAGACTGAGCTAACTAGGCTAAAATGATTTCTGCTCCTGTTGAGGTTGGGAAGGAACCCCAAAAAGTCGTCTCAAAAGAATTTTTTGTAGGCTTGAACCCGTTTCAGTCAAGGAGCAAAGTTTATTGTAATTGTTACACCAATTGAATCGAGAATTTAGCAGACAGAAGAAGACACATTTATCTAGTTCTCATGTTGATATGTTAATTTTAAGGCCCAGAGGTAGAACCAAGAAGTGGTCTCTGGGATTTGATTATCCCTGACCAACAGACAGTAATGTTGGTTGTCAGACAGATTGTTAGAACAATAGTATTCTTAGATTGTGGGTGGGGGACCTCAGTGTCACAGATTCCAAAGCCAGAGGACTTTAGAATCATTGACAGATTGTTAGAACAGGAGCCCTCTAAGGTCAGGGGATCTTAAAATTATTATTGTCTCCCCTAGAAACTATATTACATCACTCCCTTAAATAGTGTTAGTTTAAAGATGTGATCTTTCAGGTTTAAATTAGCTCCTAGTTACTATTTCCTTAATAGGGGAGAGTGAACAGTAAAGAGTTGGACTGAGCTGCTAGGTGGGCCATGACTCTTACAGAAGCTAACCTTAGAATATGCATGAACTAAAGGTCTGTTTGATCCCTCAAAATAGGATTGCTGCTAGTCATTTCTTGCAAACTCCTCCTTTAGAGATAGGATGTTTTTGCTCTCCATACATAGCTCTATGTCTCCATCTTTGTCAGAGGACACATAAATAGAGCAAAGTGTTCTTTATTTGTTTGTTTGTTTATTAAAGCTTTTTATTTACAGAACATATGAGTAATTTTTCTACACTGACCTTTGCAAAATTTTCTGTTCCAAAATTTTCCCTCCTTCCCCCCCACCCCCTCCCCTAGATGGCAGGTGGTCTAATACATGTTAATTGTATTTTAATATATGATAAATCTAATATGTGTATACATATCTATACAGTTATCTTGCTGCACAAGAAAAACCAGATCTAGAAAGAAAACAAAAACAAAAACAAAAACAACCTAAGAAGGAAAACAAAATGCAAGCAAACATTCACAGAAAGCATTAAAATGCTGTATTGTGGTTCACACTCAGTTCCCTCGGGCCTCTCTCTGGGTGTATATGGCTTTCTTCATCACTGAACAATAGGAACTGGTTTGAATCATCTCATTGTTGAAGAGAACCATGTCCATCAGAACTGATCATCATGTAATATTGTTGTTGCCGTGTATAATGATCTCCTGGTTCTGCTCGTTTCACTCAGCATCAGTTAATGCAAGTCCCTCCAGGCCTCTCTGAAATCGTCCTGCTGGTAGTTTGTTACAGAACAATAATATTCCATAACATTCATATACCATAATTTACTCAGCCATTCTCCAATTGATGGGCATCCTTTCAGTTTCCAGTTTCTAGCCACTACAAAAAGGGCTGCCACAAACATTCTTGCACATGTGGGTCCCTTTCCCTCCTCTAAGATCTCTTTGGGATATAAGCCCAATAGAAACACTGCTGGGTCAAAGGGTATGCACAGTTTGATAACTTTTGAGCAAAGTGTTCTTTAGGCCAATATCTAAACTCCCATTTCCTTTCCATCTATGTCTCCAGGACTAGGTCTATGAATTCCGTGGTGATATTGCCATCCAATAAGTAGAACTTTCTGCTTCATGCCCAGCAGAAGCATTGCTAAAGTCTTGAACCACGTGCTAACTGTGCCCCCTGATTTTTGTGGAGGGTGGGCCACCTGGCCTGGGGAAATGCCTAAAAATGATCCTTACCCACCTGAATCTCCCTTGGAAAAGCTACCTGGTTCCCATGGAAATCTCCCACTTCCCCAAGTGATCTGGGAATGGTTTTGGTTTGGGAAACAATCGCCACTCTTTACTGATTTGAAAATTAGCCCCTAATCACTCCCTAACCCCAAACCATAGAAAGCTAATAAAAAACCGATTCTGTACCCCAAACCTTTGCTAATTCCTATTTGGAACTACCCCTCTGGGAAGTTGTTTCTCAGTGTAATAAAACCATTTTTTTTTGCCAAAAACCTCTCTTGGAGATGGGGACTGAAAATCCATGATACTGGCCTGGGGACCCCATTACTGTTAGGGTATCTCTCACACCTCAGCACTAGGTAACAAATACCCTGAATGAGTGATGTCAAAACTCAAATAGAAATGAATTGCTTGGATGCGTGTTGTCTTAGCAAACTACAAATTAATATGCATATTGATTGGGAATGCAAATATGCAGAAGTGAGGAACAACCTAGAAAAAGAGGGAAAAAAAACATTAAAAGGAAAGGTTTAGATGCAACACAAGGTTAGAGTAAACACAAAGGTTGTGCAGAGATAATGTAGGAATCACAGATCTCACAAAAGAACATGGCAGGACAAAAAAACTTTCATGTCTTAATAAAGGAAATAATAGAAGAAAACTGTCCAGAACTTCTGAACATGGAAAATGAAATCACACTTAAAAAGCTTTCACAAATCACCTCCCAGAAAAAACCCAATGCTGCAAACAGTTCAATTCAGAAACAAGCCTTCTGGAGAAAGATCTTCAAATACAAAAGAAAGGACATTGGAATAATGCAAAATTATTCTACGCCCATTAACAAAGAGAAGAGAGAATGAAATATGAAGATCAAGATGCAGCCCAGGAAATCTGAGGTTAACCATACGGGACTAAAGGCAAGACCTTTGATAATGAGAATTTGAAAGATTTTTAGAAAGCAGACCAGAAGGGAAGAAATGTGCTTCTCAGACACCTCAACAGAAGGACAGGAATATGTAGGAGTGAAGGTATAAGTGTGGCAGCCCAGGACACTGCAACAGAGGGACTAGAGAGACCAGGAAGAGACTCCTTTGCAAGTGTACAAGGAGACAAGAGGGAAGACAGGAGACTGGTGGAGATAAGGGTGAGAAGGCAGACAAGGGGCAGTATGGGTACCCCTGGTGACACTGTCCACCGGTGAAGGCTGCTTTTGTAGGAGCACATTACAGTGTAGGAAAGTACATGAAGGGCGGGAGGGGAGCAGGAGGTTAGAGAGGATCGAGGAGTGTGTTGGGATCAAATCAAAGGCTAGCAAAAAGAGGGGACCTCAGGACCTCCAGGCAAGTAAGAGAGGAGGGAGGAGAGATGGAAAAAAGAGGCCACACAGTTCCAACGGACTTGTGATGGAGAGAGCCATCTGCATCTAGGGTGGAGCTCCACTAGTATTTTCACTCCTTGTTTTCTTCACTTGCCTTTTTTTTTTTTTTTCTCCTTTTTGGTCTGATTTTTCCTGTGCAGCATGATAATTGTGGAAATGTGTATAGGAGAATTGCACATGTTTAACAGATTACTTGCCATTTAGGGGAGAAGGTGGGGGGAAAGGAGGGAGCACAAGGTTTTGCAAGGGTGAATGTATATTCATACATATGTTTTGAAAAAAAAAGGCCAGAGGAAAGAGATCTTACTTTAGGGGTAAGAGGTGGTTCCACAATGAATCCTCCTGTGTCTGAAGGGAGAGGAAGACTTTACACTGAATGAGGCCTGGGGGATTTGGTACCTGAAAAAGTCTGCTTGTCCTGGGAGGAGGCTTATTGTAACCCTTGGGGGCAGCTGGTACCTGGAGGAGTGGGAAAGCATAGACAAAGGGAGGAGATTTCCAGGGAAAGGAAAGGGGAAAAGGTTAAGAAGAGAAGGTGCAGATCAGTGAAGGGTGGGACAAGATCCCATCAGGGGCAGTATAACCTGTAATAACTGGCATTGCTCTGAGAGTGAGGCATAATGGAAAATCCTTGGAGTGTGCACTAGAAGGCAATGGCAGAAAGCACCTAGAGGTCAGCTCCTAGAAAAAAAATAGCTTGGAAGTGTTGATTGTAATTTTGAGCTGAAACAACTAGATGGATTATAGGAATCATGAATTAGGATGAAGATCTGGAGTAAACAGAAAAATCAGTACCAAAGAGAGTGAGAGATCCTTTTTTGGAAAGGGGCACCAAAAAAATGAAACTAAAAAAACAAATGAAAAAGATTAGTTGAAGAGGAAGAGAGGAAGGGGGAATGTGGCTTGAATGAGAGGAAAAAAGGAAAGAACTAAACAAGAACAAGAAATAACAAAATCCTAAGAGAAAGGGATAGAAAAAAATGAATTAGGGAGGAAGAGAACAGAGCCAGTGAGGACAGGGCCACCTTCAAAGATTAAAGAAAAATAATTGAAGTAATATAATACTGTATAATTTACAGCTGAAGAAGAGAAATAACTCGAAAACCCCAATTTTAGAATATAAACCTAAGTTTTTTAACTTTAAATGTAAAGGTATTAATCTAATCAAGTGAAAAAGAATGACATGTTGATAAGAAAATAATCCTATAGTCTATTGCTTATGAAAAACATATTTTAAAACAAAGACATGCAAAAAAGGAAACTGAAGGGTTGGAAAAATGTTACGCATTAAATGAATCCAAAAAACTTGGGAGTTGCCATCATACTATCAGACAAAGCAAAAACAAAGATTCAATAAATTAAGAGGGACAAACAAGGAAACTATTATGTGGAAAGGAACCATAGATAATAAATAACAGTAATAAATTTGTGATGCAAATTCATAAAGGAAATATTAAGGGCAACTAGATGGTGCAAACAAACACTTAACAAATACTGTGTGACCCTGGGCGATCCCAATTGCCTCACCCCCCAAAAAAAATAAAAAAAGAAACATTATCTGAGTTTCCAGAAGATATGAACAAAATAGTAACAGGAGACTTCAATGTCTCTCTCAGTTTTGAATGTCAGAAAAATAAACAGAAACTGAACACATTTTTGGAGAAGCTAGAGTTAAAAGATTTTATGGCTTTTTTTAAATGGCACAACCCCCTCCCTCCAAAAAAAAAAACCCAACAAAATTTTTTAAAAATACGTGTATCTGCACCCCATGGAACTTTTACAATATTGATCATGTTCCTAGGGCACAGAAATAGCAAATGTGGAAAAGCAGAAAAAGTCAACACATCTTTTTGAGGCTTTAAAGTGATAAGAATAGAGACTGGCTCAGGGACTACACAGATAAAAAATAGATTTGAATGGAGACTTAACATTTTAAATAATGAGTAGGTCGAAGAACAAATCTTAGAAATAATTACTAACTGTAAAAGAAAATGAAAATGATGAAACAACATACTAGAATGTTTAGGATACAACTAAAGCAGTCCTCGGGAGGGAAACATATACTTAAAATCATACAATAACAACATAGAAAAATAAAATTAATGAACTGAATATGCACATAAATAGAAAATCAATAAACCTAAAATAAGCACAAAAGAGATGTTAGAATTAGAGGGGAAATGATAAAATTGGAAGCAAAGATCCCCATAGAAATGATATAATAAAATTAAAAGCTGTTTCTTTGAAAGGGCTAATAAAATCTCATTTTTAAAAGCAGAAAATTAAATCAACAAAATAGCAAATGAACAAGTTGAAATCACAGCAAAATCAAAAATAAAAACAAAAATTACTGATTATGTATTTTGTATTATATTTTTATTTTGTTAAACATTTCCCAATTACATTTTCATCTGGAGGCAGTTTTGTAGATTATCTGCTACTAATAGTCACTTGAGTATTTGACCCTCTGCCCTGGAGTGCCCTTCCAGGAAAGTTAGGAAAGTATCCTTTAGAAAGATATTGCAGATATTTAGATTGATTTTTTTGAAGTACCAGATTTGATTCTAGACTCAGTTTTCTCTTAGCCACTGTGAATCCAGCTGGATCCACTTTATTCACCATTCAGAGTGGCTAAGACTCTGCTTTGTTTTTAAAAGATTTGATGCAATTTCTTAGTCCAGCTCAATCTTTCTCATAGCTTCTTGCTTCGTATTAAATTTTTAAAAATTGGTGTCAGAACCCTGAGGTACCACTACACACCTGTCAGATTGGCTAAAATGACAGGAAAAGATAACGATGAATGTTGGAGGGGATGTGGGAAAACTGGGACACTGATACATTGTTGGTGGAGCTGTGAACGGATCCAACCATTCTGGAGAGCAATTTGGAGCTATGCTCAAAAAGTTGTCAAACTGTGCATCCCCTTTGACCCAGCAGTGTTTCTACTGGGCCTATATCCCAAAGAGATCTTAGAGGAGGGAAAGGGACCCACATGTGCAAGAATGTTTGTGGCAGCCCTTTTTGTAGTGGCTAGAAACTGGAAACTGAAGGGATGCCCATCGATTGGAGAGTGGCTGAATAAATTATGGTATATGAATGTTATGGAATATTATTGCTCTGTAAGAAACGACCAGCAGGACGATTTCAGAGAGGCCTGGAGGGACTTTCATGAACTGATGCTGAGTGAAACGAGCAGAACCAGGAGATCATCATACTCAGCAACAACAGTATTACATGATGATCAATTCTGATGGACATGGCTCTCTGCAACAAAGAATTGTCTCAAACCAGTTCCAATTGTTCACTGAAGAAAACCATATACACCCAGAGAGAGGGATATGAAATATGGACCACAACGTAACATATTCATGATCTCTATTGACATTTGCTTGCATTGTGTTGCCTTTCTCTGATTTTCTTTTTTTTTCTTGTAGATAGGATTTTTCTTGTAGAATTTGTCAAGTAATTCAACATTATTAACATGTAGTGGACTTCCTGCCATCTAGGGGAGGGGAGGGGACTGGGGGTAAAATTTGTAATGGAAAGCTCTGTAAAGATCAATGCTGGGGAACTACCCATACATATGTTATACAAATAAAAAGCTTTAATTTAAAAAAAAATTGGTGTCAGGCTTATACTAAACTTTTTATTTCATCTGTGTTATTTTCTTTCCAGAGGCTGAACATCGTCATATAACCTTTGTATTTTATTCCTGATTTAGAAGTATCCATTCAACTCAGTTTGGTGCATGACTGATAGAAAAAATAAATGAGCTTCTTTTGTGATCACTGATTGATGTCTTCCCCTCAAGCTTGCTCACTTCTCTCTCACCTCAAAGAATTGCTTTTTTCCTACCTCTTGTTCTAGAAGCAGGGATTTCAGTGTCTCCCCATGGAGCAGTGTGAAGCATGCCTGCCATCAGTACAGGATGGGGGTTGACGCTAATGGTGTCTGCCTGTTCCTCCATGGTCCAGTGTGAATCACTCTCACCCCCTCTTGGGCAGCCTGGGCTTTTGCATTCACAGCAGACAGCCATGCTGTGGTACAGTCACTGAACTGCACCTTAAAATTGCTCCCCTCCTCCCAGAAGGGAGCATCTCCTTTTTGACTGCTCAGCCCTTTGGGAAGGCCAGCAGAAGAGAACAGAAGACAGAGTGAGGGGTATTACATTTCTGGGACTCTTATCTATGCCTGTCTGCCTTTGTGATAGCTGTTCCATCTGGTCACTCCTTTCCAAATTAATTTAGATTGATGTAAGGAAAAGCTGTTCCAGAATGGAAGGGGCGGCTTCAGCGGGAAGCACATTCTCCCAAAAGAGATTTGCAAGTAGAGGTTGGATGACCACTTGTCTTAGATGTTACAGATGAGTACTACGACTGTTCCTGAACCATCTTGCCTCTGAGGTCTGGTCTAATTCTGTCTGTCTGTCCATTCTGGGTCACCTTCTACCTACATGAAGTGATGCTGGGTGATGTGAGCAGAACCAGAAGAACATTGTCCACAGTAATAGCAAGATTGTGTGATGATCAACTATAACAGACTTAGCTCTTCTCAACAATATCATTTTCTAGGCAATTATAAATAGACTTGGGATGTATCCAGAGAAAAAACTATGGAAACTGAATGCAGATCAAAGCATACTATTTTCACCTTTTAAAATTTTTTCTTTATCATGGAGTTTCACTTTTCTTATGCTTTTTGTTTCACAGCATGACTAATGTGGAAATATGTTTAACATGATTGTACATGCATAACCTATATCAGATTGCTTGCTGTCTTGAGAGGGGAAAGAGAACATTTGGAACTCAAAATCTTACAAAAATGAATGTTGAAAACTATCTTTACATGAAATTGGAAAAAAATAAAATACTATTAAATGAAAAAAAATTTGTTCACTTTCACTTTCTTTCATACAATCATAGGATTTGAGGGGGAGTTGAATCATAGGACTGAGAAGTTGGAAGAGGAATCCCCATTATAACCAGCCTATTTCGGTCAGTAGAGGGCAGCATTGGTGCATTTGTGGGTGGCCTTGTAAAGGAAAACCCAGGGAGTAAAAGGAGAAGTGAAATATTCCCTCAAGCCAACCTCAGAGCCCAAACCGCATGGTAGTGGGGTCAGCCACAAATGACATTCTCTACGAAGCTGACCTCCTTTCTTTCTGAGCAGAACTGAAGGATTTTAAGATTTTCCTACTCTTGTATTTTTTCAGTGTTTACTTTGCTTATTGGACATCAAAGTCCAGAAGTTTTTTCCTGCCATCTTACCCTTGTTTCCACTTTTCTCCTCTTTCCCTTTCTTCCCTTTCCATTTTAAACTAAATTTTTGCTCTTTTAACCTAGGTTCTCTCCTGTGATTCTTCTCCCTTTCCCCTCAGCTATCCCTTAAAAAATACTTTTTTTAAAGAGGGAAGAAAAAAGAAACAGAAAGTAATTGTCAGATCATTAAACACATAGGAAAAAACCCTGATATAAGTAATGTTCCACACTTGTAGATTTTGACTTTTTTTGCTTTTTGCTAAGGCAATTGGGGTTAAGTGACTTGCCCAGGGTCACACAGTGTCTTGAGACCAAATTTGAACTCAGGTCTTCCTGACTTCAGGGCTGGTGCTCTATCCACGGCGTCATCTAGCTGCCTCTAGATTTTGACCTTTTTGAAGGAAGAGGTGGGGAGGGATTATCTTGTTTCCATGTTGGGACTGTGTGGGACAGGAGCTACACCCCTTACCCAAACTGACTACTCAGAGGCATCTTCAGGTACAAACAGGAAGCATTTACTCGGTTCTTGCAAGGAGAGGCCCAAACACACCTGAGCAGCCCCAGAGCCTCTCAGCTCCCATCTCCCAACCCAGTGTCTGGTGGTGAGCCAGAAGTGTTGAACTGGTTAAATAGCAAAAGACTTGGGCTCATTGGATAGACCAACGGTCAGCAATGGTGTCTACTTCCTGTGGGTCATGTGACTTCCTGAAGCTTAGGCCTGTAATGCTCAGGGAGAATCTGAGGCAGTATCACACATTGGAGATTAGGCAATGCTTTATTGATGTTAATTGAGAGTTCAGAATCCATAGCTATGGATCGGGACTGCTGGGACTCATGTCTCAAAGCACACAATCCATTGTCCATTGTGAGTTTAGACTGACAGCCATGTCAGCCGACTGAATAGGACTAATGTCATAAAGTATTCAGTACCCCATTGATGGGCATCATGATTTTTATAATCTCCATAGCTCAGGGAGACAAAAAACTCATGGAAACAGCTGAGCACATCTGGTGCCCGAGGAAACCATAAATTCAGTTCTGGCAGGTAGGGAGTAAAGGAAGCTTGAGACAGAAACTGGGAAAGGAAGACAGTAAGTCTGGAGCCAAAAGATAAGGGGTATGTCGAGGCTGGCCATCTGGAGGTTTTATGACTCCTTTGGAATGTGAGTCCAATGATTTCTGATGGTCAGGAAGTGGGGGTTGCTATTTTGGGGCAGAACAATCAAGGGAAACTGAAACAGCAACTGAGGGAAACTGAGACATGGGAACTGTGGCACAACAGGCCTAGGGTATGGCCCACTCCATCTCAGACTTTTTGAGAAATCTTCACCTGGTCCCATTCAGTCCCCCCTCTTTTTCATCCCTTTGAAGATTTCTCTCCCCAATCCTGATACATTTCTTCCACTGGGGCATCTTTGTGACCTGGGCCTTCAGGCTGGTCCCTCTTCAGGACTGACTTAATCTGCCCTCCACCATTCAGAACCAACCCCCGCACATCAGTGGAAGCTTTCAGGAGCCACGTTAGCTACTGCTGAACTTAGCTAAATCTTGAACTACTCTAATAATTAAGTGCCTAAGCAAGGGGTGACAGGATAACTGCTTAAAGCAATGGGCAGGAATCAGAGACCCACTTGCACCAGCTCCCACCATTTGTCACCACAGACCAAGTGGCCATCAGGCAGCCATAGAGCTCCAGCACTGTGGAGGCCCGGGGGCCTCAGGGCCATTGTCACACCATTCCCACCTCAAGCAGTCCAGACCCAGGCTCCTTTGGGACAAAGGGATGAAGGTCTCATCTTCCGGAGCCGCTTCAGACTGACAAGGGGAGTAGAGCCGGCCCTGCCCAGTGGGGTCCGGACTGAGGAGGGGAGACACTGACTTGTAGGTAGCAGCAGCGTCCGGTGCTGAATGTCAGAATCAGGGATCAGGTGATCCCTGATTGGCCAAGTGGTTGGAATTTCATGATTTGGAGTCTGGAAGAGACAACTCACAAGTAGATTAAAAATGTAAGGACTAAATGTGAGCAAAAGAGAAAGAATAAACAAAAGGGGAGTTAATATGGAGGTTACTAGAGATCTCACCCAGAGGAAGACTGGGGGGGGGGAATGAGGCTATCATGAATGCCTCTCATCCAGACAGCTTTTCCTAGAATAAATACCAAAGAATATATTCCCCCATTTCCTGCTTTTGTTTCCTTGAAGATGGGGCAATGGGTGAAACAGTGTGGCCTTAAGGGAGTGTGATCTTCTTTAGCAAAAACTCTACAACCTTTTCTGTCTTACAAAGGAGGGCTTTTTACCCAATTAGCACAGGTGTTAACAAAAACCTAAAGCAGTTTCAAGCTCCTGCCAGGGGCATATGTGCAGGTCTTTTTAACAGTCCTTTCAGAATTTACTTGCCTGGAAACTTTATGAGGGAATGCAGGAGTCAGGAGTTGGGGAATTAAAGGTGCCATGGTCAGGGCCACCCGGGCAACAGCGGGGGCAGCTGAATCTGCAAGCCTGAAGTGAATCCTTCTGGTGCCCTTTACAAGACATAATAGAAACCTCTCTCCATGGACAGCTTGCAGTTATTGTTCCCCTGCGTACTTAATGTTTGGCTGTCAAAAATCCCCTTTCTTTCCATGTAGTCTCATGAGACATGCAAAATATGTTACAGTCAGTATAGATGTTCACCCTCATTCCTTTCTCCAATTCTAGAGCTCTGATATAGGCATAAATGCTCTGAACCTGATGGAGGGCTAGAATCTCCAATCATTGACCCAGGATGAGCTTAGGAGCTTCCTCGATTAAAAGGGTTGTAGCAGCTAGTTCTAAGGCAGTAAAGGTACCCTAAAACACCAAGTTTCTTTGAGAAGCAAGCAAGGGGTGTGGGATAGGGTTCCAGAGACCCCACCTTCCATCAATGTACAGTGTAAAAGGCTTTAGATAGG
>JAJPUD010001740.1:250675-265029 GCA_023553655.1 Myrmecobius fasciatus | reverse complement strand
TTGTATTGTGCCTCATATCTTCCACTGACCATTTGCTCTGATTACAGAAATTTAATATAAGAGAAAAAAGCAGGGACATGATTATGATATAATCAATCAAAACTCAATCAGGAGCCTGTGTCAGGGCCTCAATCTGAGAGCACATACATGACAGGGTAAAGCATCCTTAGCTCTGACAACCAATAACGCAGTTTCCACCTCATAGGCAGACTCAGGAATAATCAGGTAAGAAGCAAAGAACAGAACTGGGAAACTAAGTCAGAAGGATCCCATATTAAGTAGAGGCTAAAGTTGTCCTCCCAGCTCTCCCCCAGATAAGACACCCACCTGTAAGGCATCTCTTAACTTATGGCATATTTCTTTCAGAGAGTGGATCACTAGCTTGATGATCCATCAGACAATCATATCCTAATTTGAAGCTCAAAACAATATTAGTTAAATCCCAAGAAATTTCATCTCAATAGCAAGTTCTACCAATCAGAGGCTTCAGGTCTAAATAAAAACAAAAAAAAATCTCGCAAACAGTTGTGTATAACCTATCAAATGCACCTGCAAAATAGAGTCAAAATCAGTGCATGGATATTAGGTTAAAATTCTGCTTTGGGTACTTCAAGAATTCTATAGATCATATTTGTTATATTCATTAAACAAGGAAACCATTATGCACTTAAATAAATGTTAAATAATTTGCTGAAGACAACTGGAGACTTTGGTAGAAATAATCATTTTCAGAGAACTTGCAGTTCTAACAAACCTCTTAAAAGTTTCTTGCATTGCTAAGCAGTTGAATCTTTGATACAGCATCAAAACAAACTCAAACAAGTTATTTCTCAGGGATAATAACCTTACAAAATAGGTTTAAGAAGCTTAACAAATTTACAATTTAAGAGGAATTCCAGAAGAAGACTTCTCACTTCCTGTCTTTTTACTTTCTTTGATGACATCAGACTTCTTTCTTCTCTTTTACATACCACCTATTCAGAGCTGTATAGTCTGCCTCCAGAATTTTAAAATGCAAACCTAATAAACATAAGGTTTTACTCTTTTTTTTGTGAATCAGAAAAGGCTTGCAAATTAGGCAGCTTGTTTTAAAAGCAGCCAAGTACTTTTCTGTTTTATTTCCCCAAAGTCAATGCAAAAAGATTACAATTTATATAAAACTGCTTTTGCTATCATATTTCAAATAACGAATTTCACTGAACTGATTGAGCACAGTTTGTTTCACTCCCTCTCACCCCACATATCCCTGCTTCAGTCAGGGAATGAAGGAAGGGGGAAGAAAGAGAAAGAGATTCTCTTTACTCTATGCACTATTCTCCTCTCAAAGGCCTTAATTTAGTTGAATTTGCTTCCAAATTACTTTATACACACAAAAAATTCATCTATTTCAACATTGGTATTGTGTATTGGTCACATCTAAAAACTCATATAAAGTTGCCAAATTCGAAGCATTTACATCCAATAAAGAAGTTAATACTCATATAACATTTGTTTTATGGTAAGCACCTTTGTTTGCAATCTTGAAATGACCAATCGCCAAACTTCCTAATCATTGCTCTCAAAAATTAGCTAACTTTTCCTGTAGCCCCCAGCTTAACCAGAGCTGAAGTTTACAGGAAAAAATCAGGCCTTTCTTTCTTTCTTTTTTTTTTTTAAACAATTTCATCTGACCACTGTGATAGACCTAGTTTCTGGGTAATTAATCATTTTATTAATAATATTAGCACTTTTTAAATAAAAGAAATCAGTAGCATTCTTGACTCTATATACCCTTAGAAGAATGAGTGCTCCTGAAGGTGGCAATCAACATTGGTTAGCAATTAATGAGATAATTAATATTATAATAAAATGTAAGCTCATTCTAATGAGGGTCTTGGGGGTACATGACTTCAATTTCCCAAGCCTTGATTGAAGAGTTATCCATTTCCAAATCATCTGTCCAACAAAAGGGAAAATCTACATTTTCCCAAATCTATCTGAGTAAACACAATGAGCAAGAATCTACCCATTCATCTAAACTGGGTCTTTTACTGCCTTTGGTTAGATCTTAGCTTAGGTAAGTCTTTGCCCAAGATTTTCCACTCTAGTTGACTCCTGGGTGAGGAAATAGAAAAGGGGAAAAACTTTGGCTCTAATTCAGAAATTAGTTATTAATATATGATAGCAATATGATAATAATATGAAAGAAATAATCATTTCTCTCATCACTCACAGGAGTGGCTGGACCTTGGTTTCTTTATCATCTAAAATTGTTCTGTCTCCCTTTTCCAAACCCAGTTTTTATCCTCATTACCTCTTCTAGACCCTCTTCCCTTCCTCATTCTTCCACTCCATTGATTCTATTTTGCCCTTACCTTCCTTGGTTCAGTTTCAATTCTATAGTTTAACAGTGCATTATATTCTGCCCTTGAATCCTTTGTTTCCTTGCCCTACCAATATTCATGCCCTGCCAATTCTCAGTTGAGGTTCCTGTGACTATCTGATTCTGCCTCTCTTATTCTTGTGCTGATTGGGTTCACTACCATTTCATGTTATCTAATCTCTTTTGGATTCATCTAGTTGTGTGTGGCTGGATGGAACATTGGATAGGACACTGATTTTAGAATCAGGAAAACTCTGATTTCAAATTCAGCCTCAGATACTTCCTAACTGTGTGACCTTGTTCAAGTCCCTTAACCCTGTTTGCCTCAGTTTCTCATCTGGAAAATGAGCTGGAGAAGGAAATGGCAAACCACTCTAATCTCACTGCCAAGAAAACGCTAGAGAGTCATAAAGAGTCAGATATAACTGAAACGACTGAAGAAAAATCAAATCACAGTTCAAACCAAATAAAAATATAAACTCACAAGAAAATGTAAATTCTCTGAGGACAGGGATCGTTTTTATTTTTTGTCTTTGTATTGCCAGAACTAAGCATAGTGTTGGACACTTGGTAGACAATTAATAGATGCTTCTTCCTGTTACTGAATCCCTTATACAAAATTCTAGCCAAATTGTTATTTAAACTTTTCTTTAAGACCATAGTCGGAATTTGGGAAGACAGTTTGTACCAATTCATGAAAGCCCATTGCTAAGTTTTCAGTGTAAGCCTTTATACCTCAAAAATTGGCTAATAGAACAAATCAGTGCTTTGTTTTGTTGGATGTCTAAACTTAGGAAAGTAATGGAGACAATGTTAATAACATGTCATACATTCACTTCCCTTCCCCCCCAGAGAACCAATCGGTTGTTAAATATTTATCAGTACATCTTACTTCCCAAAGCAACCGCCTCCTGGGCTATTTTTTTTTTAGATAGCTAGTAAAATATTTTTCCTTATATTGAATTGAAATTTGTCTTCCTATAACTTGCACCCTGCACTCCTAGTTCTGTCCTTGGGTCTGTTTGAAGTAAATTTAATTCATCTTATATATGTCAATACTTCAAATCCTCAAGTGCTCTTTTGATTGCCCTTGATTGAATATCTATCATATTTCCTGAAGATGTTCCAAATCATTTCATCTCCCCTTGAGAGTCTATACTACCACAAATTTCTTTTTTTCTTGCAATTATAATTTGGACTCCTATTTTACTGAGAACATCAAGGTCGCTCAAGTAAAATTTCCTATATTATATTTATATAAATTACATATGTATCATATTTATCCAAATATCTTCATTCCTCATTTTTCTTTTAAGGAAATAGTACTGATGATCAAATATGAAAGACTTAATTTTTCTCAATGGTTCAGTGATCCAAATCAATTCCAATAGACTTTGGGTAGATCATGCCATCTGCACACAGAAAAAGAACTATGGAGATTGAATATAAATCAACACATTCCATGCTCATTTCTTTTTTCTGTTTTTTTTCCCCTCTCCCATGATTTTTCTATTTTGCTCTGATTTTTCATCTCCCAACATCATTCATAAAGCATTGTGTGTTAAAAATAAATAAATTTTAAAATAGCACTGAGACTCTGTGATAGGAGATAAAATGAATTCCTTAAACCATTTTTGCCCCCAAAGTTTCTTCAGGGCCACTGCCTCTGAGCTACTCAACAAATGGTTCCATCCAGCTGGGATTGGTTCTTCAAAACAAGATGAATTGTCCAAACGATACCCAGCAACTTATCTTCTTTGATCAATTGTAAGTAGAAGGTGAGATTTGCCTTCTATAAATTGGCAGGATTGTGGTACTGTTTTTAAAAGTGTTACCAGGAGGAAGAGAGAGAAGATTCTAATCTTTCTCTGTCAAGGAGCTTGGTCTTCTGGATCATCATCTGAGCTCAAGTGAGGGACTTTTTTGACAGGGCAGCAATTCTAGATACCTGGGATGCTCACTCTCAGTAAATCTCAAGAATATAATGAATCTTGAGTCTACCAGAGCCATGTTGCTATTCTCCTGGGTAATTGTTAGTATGGTCAAGTCAGAAAGAGATGGGTGGAACAGAGCTAGTCCCAGCCTTGACCCTTGATCAATTTGGAGCAGAATGATTCCAAACTCATCATCATTATGGCTAGTGGCCACCAGACTGTGCTGTACCCTCTCCTTTTCATCAATGAGGGCACCATAGTCTAGACAGTTTGGGCATCTTGCCATATTCCCTGCTCCCAAATAAGTCCAGCCCTTCTCTCCCTCCACTTTCTACTTCTCCCTCAGGGAACAATAAGCAAATCAATATTGCCATGGCTTTTAGAATGAGCATAATGGTATACTATATGATGGTTTTCCCACAATCCTTATGACTGTCTATCACGAGTTTTTCATTTGAAGTCCATGGACTTGTTTTAAAAAATATTTTAATATCTATATTTCAATGTGATTTATAGTCCTATATGTTTAAAAACATTAGTGAGAAGGGCTTTGTGTTGTTATTATTTAGTCAATTAGTTATGTTTAACTCTTCATGACCCCTTGGGGATTTTCTTTGCAAAGATACAGTAGTAGTTTGCTATTTCCTTCTCCAGTTCATTTTACAGATGAGGAAACTGAGGCAGTTAAAAAACTTGCTTTGGGTCATACAATTAGTAAGTATTGGAGGCTAGATTTGAATCCAGTTCTTCCTGACTCCAGGGCTGGCACTCTATCCACTGTACCACCTCCCTATCTCCCAAAGTCATTTCATATCTCTCAAGTCATTTCAATCCCTTCTTACTCTTTGTGACCCTCCCATTTAGGGTTTTCTTGATGATGATATTGGAGTGGTTTCCCATTTCCTTTTCCAGCTTATTTTACAAGTGAGGAAAATGGCATGAGAGGAAGGAAGGAAACAAGTCATTATGTGTCATCTGAGTGCCAGACCCCTTTACAAATAATGCTTCATTTAATTCTTACAGCAAGGGGAGAATAGGTGCTATTACTATTATCCCTACTATTTAAACCAGGGAAGAAGGGAGTATGACACCATGCCAGGCACTATGCTGAGTACTTTACAAATATCCTCTCATTTGATTTGAATGATTATCTTTCAAGGTAGCTGCTATTATTATCCTCATTTTACAATTGAGGAAATCGAGGTAGAAGTTAAATGATTTAATAGGGATTTGGACACAGATCTTCCTGACTCCAGGACCAATACACTATTCTAGTTGTTCAAAACCAGTCAAGAAGCCATGACTAAAAGAAATACCCCTTTCCTGAGTACTTCTTCCAGATATATGTAGCTAAATGTGTTTCATAGTATTGATAGTCTTGTTTCCGTAGTTGTATCCCCAGTATGTAGAACATGATAATATCATCTCATGTATTTGGAAATTTCCTCCCATGATGCAGAACACAGCCCATCCATGGCTGACCCAATAAATGTTTGTAGACTGAGGATATGTAGTAGGACTTTTCCTTTCCCTTAAACTGTGGTGGCCAGCCTGGAGAGAACCTGGGTTCCTTAATGGAACTCTAGAACCAGGTGTTTAGGGTAGGCTAGGCAAAGTACCTTTCTCATGACTTCTCTTTATCATGCAACTGGCTCCAGAAAATGGGCTGGTAGGAGGTTGGGAAGGGGTATCATATATTGGCCTAGGTCAGAGGTAGATCTCAATTAGCATGCATTATCAAAAAAGCATATGCAGGTTTGTAGTTAGATTTACTTAGAATAATTCATTCCAAACTTCCCCAAATTGACTCATTGGAGCAGAATTATTGCATGAGAAATCCTGACTTGGGGTTTAGACAAAATTGGGTTAGCCTGTTCCTTCCCCCTGATAAATCTAATAGCTCAGTTATTAATCACTTCCTCTAAAGAAGGCGCAGATAGGGGTGTGAGAAATCCCACAAAATTCTGTCCATATTATCTATCTGTAGTGCAGGGAGTGGGTGACCTAGTAGAAAGCTTGACCTTTGTTTGTTTGTTTAGCTTTTTTTTTTTTTTGCAAAGCATATGTATAGATAATTTTTCAACATTGACCCTTGCAAAGCTTTCTGTTAAAATTTTTCCCTCTTACCCCTTCCCCAATCCCCTAGATGGCAGTTAGTCTAAAACATATTAATTATGTTAAAATATTTGACAGATTGAATATGTGTATACATATTTATATAGTTATCTTGCTGTACAGGAAAGGAAAAAAAAACCTGAGAAGGAAAACATAATGCAAACAAACATCAATAGAGAGTATGAAAATGCTATGTTGTGGTCCATACTCAGTTCCCACAGGCCTCTCCTTGGGTGTATATGGCTTTCTTCATTGCTGATCAATAGGAACTGATTCAAAGCATCTCATTGTTGAAGAGAGCCATGTCCATCAGAATTGATCATCATATAGTATTGTTGTTGCTGTGTATGATCTCCTGGTTCTGCTCGTTTCACTCAGCATCAGTTCATGCAAGTCTCTCCAGGCCTCTCTGAAATTGTCCTGCTGGTCATTTCTTACAGAACAATAATACTCCATAACATTCATATACAATAGTTTATTCAGCCATTCTCCAATTGATGGGCATCCATTCAGTTTCCAGTATCTTGCCACTACAAAAAGGGCTGCCACAAACATTCTTGCACATGTGGGGCCCTTTCCCTCCTCTAAAATCTCTTGGGGATATAAGCCCAATAGAAACACTGCTGGGTCAAAGGGTATGCACAGTTTGATATCTTTTTGAGCATAGTTCCATATTGTTCTCCAGAATGGCTGGATCCGTTCACAGTTCCACCAACAATGTATCAGTGTCCCAGTTTTCCCACATCCCCTCCAATATTCATCGTTATCTTTTCCTGTCATTTTAGCCAATCTGACAGGTGTGTAGTGGTACCTCAGAGTTGTCTTAATTTGCATTTCTCTGATCAATAGTGATTTGGAGCACCTCTTCATGTGACTAGAAATAGTTTTAATTTCATCATCTGAAAATTGTCTGTTCATATCCTTTGACCATTTATCGATTGGAGAATGGCTTGAATTCTTTTAAATATGAGACAATTCTCTATATATTTTAGAAAGGAGGCCTTTATCAGAATCCTTAAATATAAAGATGATTTCCCAATTTATTGAAAAGCTTGACCTTTCTAGGTTGTGCAATTGACAACGTAGTACTGATCCTGGAATCAGGAAGATTTGAATTCAGATTTCATCTCAAGCACTTACTAGCTATGTTATTCTGAGTTAATCTGTTTGCCTCAGTTTCCTCATCCTTAAAATAGGGATAGTAATAGCACTACATTCCAGGGTTGTTACAAGGATAAAATGAGATAAAATTTACAAAGTTCTTTGCTAACTTATATAGATGTTAATAATTGTAGCTGTATTATTAGGTAGGATCCCACCTTTCTTCCGAGTCAGGACTCTTGGGAAGGCTTTTATTCACTAAGACAAAAACAAAACAAAACAAAACAACCCAAACAAATAAACTGGGAAACTCGACTGATTTGAGACTATATTGCCACTGCCTGGTAGGCCAGGAGTTTAAGGCTTCTGAGATCCCATTATTGTGAGAGAGGGTTTTATTTTTTTTTAAGTTTTTATCGATCCCTCATGTTTTTTACATTCCAGTCATTTCCAAATTTGTCTCTCCTTCTCTCCTAGTGAGCCTTGTTTTGCGCCAAAGAAGAAAAAATGAAGCTTATAAAATCAGTTGACATAGTACCCCAATTGGAGAGGCAGCATAGTGGAAATCCTGGAACCTGTCAGGCTAGCTTGGATTTTAATCCTGGCTTTGTCACTTTACTACCTTAGAAAAGTCACTTAATCTCTGAGTCTCAGTTTTCTCATTCCCCAAACAGAGGATCTCTGAGGTTGCTTGCACCTCTAGATGACCGGATCTCCCCGTATACCGCATTTCACAACCAGAGCATCCCTCCTTCCCAGGAAGTCTTCTCTCACCCAGCAGGTGAATTTCAGATTTTCAGGAGACAACCGTAGATGCAGGTCCTAGCCTTTGCAGCCCCCTGCTGGGGAGTTAGCGGTGCAGTAGCAGTAAGTAAGCACTAAAAGGTGAGGAGTCACCTGCAAGCGGGGTCAGTAATTAGGAAAACCCCCAGTTAAGGGTAAGGACAGCTGATGCTTTCACCTTTTGTCTGGGCTGAGAGCACATGTAAAACCTAAACAAATTGGTCGGGCCAGTTAGGGTCTGTGGATGCTGGGATGTATTTGCACACAGAGACTTCACTATGGGGGTCTCTCCCAGGTTTGGGAAGGTAGTGTCAAGCTGCTTCCCTGAAGCTTAGGTCTCAGATGCTTTCTTGGTTATTTCTGTGGTTTGTGTGCTGATACCTCTAGTATCCTTGGCATCAGTCACTCCCACTGAGGCAGGAGTGTGTGCCGTGCCTTTCCTGGCCCTCAGAAGCTTACCTGGTCCTGACTGTCCCTCTGCAAAGAACCCAAAAAACCCAATTCTGTTGCTGTTCAATCGTTTTCAGTCATAAAAATCACTCACCTTAAAAACACTACAAGATCTATTCCATTTCATGAATGTTACCCTTTTAATTTAAGCTTAAAAAACTCTTTGGATATATTGTTGTCCAGTCCTGTTTGGCTCTTCATGACCCTATTTGGAGTTTTCTTGGCAGAGATACTGGAATGGTTTGCCATTTCCTTCTAAAGCTTGTTTTACAGATGAGGAAACTGAGGCAGACAGGGTGAAGTGACTTGCTCAGAATCACCAACTTGGAGGTTGGATTTGATTTAGGAAAATGAGTCTTGCTGAATCCAGACTTAATTCTATCCACTGTACTACCTAGCTGCCCCGCAAAGAATCCATCAAAGTCAGCTAGCTTAACCATCCACTACTAACTAGAAATATCCCTCCTGTCCCTTAATTTCCCTGCTACAGGTTGCTACCACAGGTCAATAATGGGGACATAATGCAGCTCCTCTCAGACCAGTTGAGGAAACCCAGGCTTAGGGAGTTCAAGCAACTGCTGCAACAACATGTAGGAATTAATCATTAGAAACAAAATTCAAATCGCAAAAGAGGATATACGATGATTGAAGTTTCTGAAATCATAAACAGCAAAGCTAGAAGGTAGATTTGCATACTTGACCACAAAATATTAAAGTGAGGATGCTGAAGATAGAAAGATTTAGGACAAATTAAAGTGTAACAGAATGGAAATTGGGGCAGAAGTCAGTGTCTGTGGAAAGACAGGAGGTATGAAGGACAATATAGAATCTATTGAACTAGTGCATATGCAGGAAGGAACTGCAGGAGGGGCATCCAAGGTGTTTTGCCTCCACTGCTAGCTAGGGTCAACCTAATTACCTTATCCTGAAACCATGGATTCATGGATTTACAGGTTATTTATGGATTATTTGGCTGTTAAATTAATGGGTGCCATCTTTCTAGAAACCATGCCAGTTATTAGTTCTGCCTGCTAGTTCTGCAATTTCGAGAACATGTGCAAATATAAACACTGATATTCTGATGTAAATACAGATCAAGACCAAGGCTGGGCATGATGATGGATGGATTAAGATGGACTGAGGTCAGAGGTTTGCTAATTTTTTAAGCTTCTTGTTCATTTAGTGTGCATATTTGTGTTTCCTGGTGATGGTGGGGGAACAAAAAAAAACTCTCTTACTTCTCACCCCAATCTGACTCCACCCTACCCACAACCACTGGTTAACTGCCCAATTGCCAGTTAAAATTAACTGCTCCCCACAGCCTTTCCCAGAATGCCTTGCACTGCCCTTGAGACCTCTTTCTTGACCATACATCCTAGTCACTAAAATGGAAAACGAATGCATCTTCCAGATTCAGCGGGCCACTGCTCCATCCTACTTCTCTTGCCTGTGGTCAAACCTGCTACCACTTAAAAGTAAACCACACTTGACACAGGAAGAAGAACTGGGCTCTCTGCCCCAGGGCCTCTTGCTTTAATAAAACAACGTTGTGATCTCTCTTTTCTCTCCCTCCAGGCCTGCTTTGACAGGCTGACTTCCTTCCTCTTTTCTTCCCTTTTGTGGCCTCCCCTGCGGTGGTCTCAGGCCCAGGAGGCAAACTAGCAGACCAGTTGGACCACCCGAGGGGGGAGTGAAAGGTCTTTGGCTACTTTTTGTCCTTCCATGACAGTTTGAATGAAGGCTAGTTCTTCTCTTTTACCTGTCTCAGCTCTGCATGGCACGTGGTGGGAACTCCTGGCATTTGTGAGCTGTGGCTAGAATTGCCATTGCAATTAGGAATTGCAGCCACAAGATTTAAGAGAGTGGAAAGTGCTTAGTAGAATCTCGGCCCTGGGATTATTGCAGCTTGGTTCCAGAGTGATTTGTTCCAGCAAGCCAGCTGGGAACCAAAAGATGGTGGCCCTCAATAGCTTCTGAGGTCCCCTGCCATCTCCAAAATGGGTCAGCCGAGGGTATTCTGACACATACATCCCCCCTCTCTCCTTTACTCCTTTTCATTTCCCACTATCCTCCTCACCCCACCTCTAGTTACGGAAAATGCTTAGTTCTGTGAGAGGAAAGATAATGTCTCCAACAGCCCTTTGGATATGGAGTTGGAAGACTGAGGACTTCATGTCACTTACTAGCTGAGTGAGCTGCTTGTGAAGATCAAATGAGAAAAGTGTAAAAAAAGCTTTGTGGCTTTAAGATGGCTTAAACAATTGCTATCTGTGGAAGGCATTCTATTATCTTTTTAGAATGTGAAATCCTTAAAAAGCCATTTAATTTTACCCAGAGGATGCTCACTCTCACAGATTCCCTGGCCACTGCTGGACATAGGGAGGCCAGGGGACACGCAGGGATGGAGAGTGCACACATAGCAGGGTAACTCGGGCTCCTAGGGACCCATCTCAGCCAGAAACCCTCTTCTGCTGCTTCCCCTTGACAAGCCTGATGTCATCTGCTGGGTAGGTGATGTCATCAGGCTGCCGCCGCAGGGTATTTTCCCCACTGCATCACTGCCTCTGAGGCAGGAGTGCTTTCTGCTGCCACCTGCCGGGCCTCCCCTCCCCGCTCTGGATTCAGCTGTGGGCCATCTTTTCCTGTTTCTTATCCTTCTGTCTGCGTGTCTGTCCCCTTTGACAGTCCGTGGGTCTCTTCTCAGAATAGTGCTCCAAACATATCTGCTTGATTTTAACTCCCTGGAGCCAGGTGCCCCTCGGGGATAATCATGTCCCTGCTGCTAATTAGAACCTTGGATGCTCCTCTTCCCCAGCCTTCTCTCCCCTGTGCTCGGAGCCTTCCTTCCTAAAGGCAGAAATTGGACTATTTATTAAGCTCCTATTTTTCCAGTACTAATTTGCTAATTTACTAATACATTGAACTGAATTGAAATGCTCCATGTCAGTAAGAGGTTAGTGAAATGGAGACTTTTTTCCCATCCAAGCTCATGGACTCCCTCAAATCTTCCCTCCATGCACTCTAAGTAAGAATCCCTACTACAAGGAAAGAACTCACTTAGAACACAACCGTCTCTTTCAGGTAAAACTGCCCCACTCTTTTATTTAAACTCTAGAGCTGACCTGGCGGTCAGCCACCTGAAGCTTTCACTCTTAGAGGAGCCTGTGCTTGTTTGGGGAGAGTTTTCTGGGAGCTTTCTGATTTTGTTCAGCTGCTAAGCTTAGGCCCCTATTTGACTTAGAGTTAATTTCACCTTCTTTTCTGTTATGACAAATATGGGCCGTGCAAATGACTTGGGGTAAAGAATAAAAAGAGACTTGGTGGAGTTGGCACCCTCTGCCCAACTTCCCAGTTAGTGGCAAAGTTAAAGCTTTAAAATCCTGCTCTCAGGAACATTGTACACAGCAACAACAAGATTATGGGATGATCAGGCCAATTCCAACAGACTGGTGATGAGAGAGCCATCTGCATCCGAAAGAGGACTATGGGGACTGAATGTGGATCACAGCATAATATTTTCACCTTTGTTGTTGTTTGATTACTTTTTTTGGTTTTTGATCTAATTTTTCTTGTGCCGCATGATAAATGTGGAAATATGTTTAGAAGAATTGCACATATTTAATCTATATTGGATTACCTACTGTCTAGGGGAAGGGGTTACGCAGAAGGGAAAGTGAAAAATTTGGAACACAAGCTTTTGCAAAGATGAATGTTGAAAACTATCTTTGCATATATTTTGAAAATAAAAAAGCTATTATTAAAAATAAATAAAATATTACACTTAGTTCTCTTCAAGTGGTACACTACCATACCCTGGGAGTTATTAAACACTGGAATAATTGTCTGACGGAGATTGAAGAACCCCCTTCTTTCACAATCTTTATGAAAAGGCTAGGGGCCCACATATAGCCTGATATTCTTCTGGGGATGGGTGGTTTAAAAATCTAAGAGATGAAAAGGATTTTAAAGAGTTACGCAGTCCAAACGCCCTCATGTCACTAGTGAGGAATTTGAAGATCTGAGAGATGCAAGGACTTGTTCAAGGTCACACAAACAGCATGTTTTTGTTGTTCAATTGTTTTTCAGTCCTCTTCTTGAACTCATGTAGGATTTTCTTGACAAAGATACTAGAGCAATTTGTCATTTCCTTCTCTAGGTCATTTTACAGATGGGAAAACTGAGGCACATAGGGTTACATGACTTGCCTAAGATCACATAGCTAGGAGTGTCTGAGGCTGGATTTGAACCCAGGTACTTGTTTTCCTCACTCCAGAACTGGTACTCTGAGCACTATGGTGCCACGTAGCACAACAGAACAGGATAAGATTGGAAGTCAGAGATCTTTCATCACTTTTGCCTGGAGTTTTTGGGAGCTAAGGGAACCTCACCTAAAGAACTTCCCTATACCCAGCCTTCCACATCCATTAGCCCCTAAGCTCTTTCCAATCCTATATCCTGAGGGAGGAAGTGGTGTTAAGATGAGTAGTGGCCTCCCTTCTTTCCCTTTTTGATTTTTGGTTCTTAAAATTACACTCCAGATGAGGGAAATGAAACTACTTGCCACCCCTGGCCTAGTAGCTAGTTGATGTGACTAAGAGAAATCCCCTGATCATGTGCTGGTGACTAGGATGAGCAAGGGTGGCAGAAGCTTCTTTAACAGTCACTTGATTCCAAAAGGTAGGGGAGAGAAAATGAAATTTGTAGGAAAGTACCTTCCCAGAGCAGAGGGCAAAGCAAATATAGAGAAGGAATTTTAAGAGGAAATAAAACTTCTATTTAATTCAAAAGGGCAAATGCCATGTTCAGGTCCCTATCATTCCTTATTAGGACTAGCCGTCTAACTGGTTCCCCTACTTATAGTCTCTCTCCTAATACATTCTTCACATAGATGACAAAGGTATGCCCTTCTCAAAAAATAGCCAGTGTCTAGGACCAAATATATAAAAAACAACTGCCCAGTTTAGCTTTCAAAGCCCTCTTTAAAATGGTTTTAAACTGCCAGATTAATCTGACTTTAAAATGCTTTTCCAGAATTTCTTTTTTTATTTAATAATATTTTATTTTCTAAATACATGCAAAGATAGTTTTAAACATTCACCTTTATAAAACCTCGTTCTTTCTCCTTTCACAATTGGGGTTAAATGACTTGCCCAGGGTCACACAGGTAGGACATCTTAAGTGTCTGAGACCAGATTTGAACTCAGGTCCTCCTGACTTCAGGGCTGGTGTTCTATCCACTGTGCCATCTAGCTGCCCCTTAACTTTACTTTTCCTGAGTATATTCAATCAGGAGTTCATTTGCCTTGAGTGAACATTAGTGGATAGAGGAAAAACTGGGCTCAAACACTACCTCTGCTATGTTATCATAAACAAATCCCTCACCAAAGCAGTACAACATTTGTCGTGTTAACTTTGGGGTTGTTGTGAGTCACAAATGAGGTTTACTTTGCATGCATGTAAAATCTTTTAAAAAAACTAACATATGATATATATATGTGTGTGTGTGTGTTTGTATATACATATATATTTATATACATGCATATATATCTAAATCCATCCGTCTATCTATCTATCTATCTATCTATCTATCTATCTATCTATCTATCTAT
>JAJPUD010001740.1:124572-250665 GCA_023553655.1 Myrmecobius fasciatus | reverse complement strand
CTATCTATCTATCTATCTATCTATCTATCTATCTATCTATTTATCTACCTAATCTACAACAGTATAGGCCACTGGATAGCACAGTGCCAGACATGAGTTAGGGAGACCTCATTAAAATCCTGCCTTAGATATTTACTAGTTGTGTGACCATGGGCAAATCACTTTATCTCTAAAGGCCTCAGTTCCCTCATCTATAAAATGGGAATAATAACACCACCTATATTCTAGGATTGTTGTGAGGATCAAATGAAATAATAATTGCAGAGTGCTTCACACAGTGCCTGATACATATAGTAAGCATTATATAAATGCTTTGTTGTTGTAAAGTTTTTCAGTCTTGTTTGACACTCATGACTCCATTTGGGATTTTTTTTGGCAAAGATACTGGAATGGTTTGTCATTTTCTTCTTCAGCTCATTTTACAGATGGGGAAACTGAAGCAAACAGGATTAAGTGATTTGCCCAGGGTGGTGACAGAGGTAGGAAGTGTCTGAGTCTGAATTTGAATTCAGGAAGACAATTCTTCCTGGCTCCAGACCCAGTGTTCTATTCACTGTATTACTTAGCTGCTATTAATACATTTTTGGGTGGCTTTTTTCTGACCACTCCAAACTCTCAGTTAGGTGGTTATTTTACCTCCACATTTCTCACAACTGTCCCTTGGCTATCTCCTTAGTCCAGGCCCTCATCCTCTATTGCCTGAACTATTTCTATAGTTTTCTAGTTCTTCCCACATTGGGCCTCTCCCTTCCCTAATCGATTCTCCATAGGTCTGCCAAAGTCATTTCATTTAAACACAGATCTATTTAATTCCTCTAGTAATAAACGCTAGTGAACAAACACATACCTAAAAGACAGTTGTGTTAAGATATGAGCAGATTTTGGTTAATTTCCTGTGCATCCACAGTAGTGTCTTTAGACAAAGCCTCCTTTTCCTCCTCTTTGTTACAGATTCTCTGTCTTCAGAATTTCATTTCTGAGAGTCGTGGAATCATCAAATTTTTAGCATTGGAAGGAGCCCCGGTGACCATATGTTCTAGTCCATTGGTGAAAGGAATCCCCCTATTATCAGCCAATCATCAGAAATTTATTAAACCTCAGAAGGTGCTGTCTGTTAGCTGCTCATCCAGACTGTGCTTGAAGTTCTCTGCGAAGTAGCCCCTTCCACTGGTTAACAGCTCTAGAGGAAGGGAAGTTTCCCCAGCTTCAAGGCTCAATTGACTTCTTTGCCCTACACACCCTTCCACTGTTCTTGATTCTGCCTTCTGGGACCCAAACAGAATGAACCCAATTTGTCTTTTGCATATTGATTCTTCCAATAACTTGAAAACCAAATGTTTTCCTTGTGTCTTTTCCAAATGAAACATTCCTAGTTCTGTTGTTTAACCCTCATGTAACATGGTCTCAAGATCTTTCTCCATACTGGTTGCCATCCTTTGGATCCTCTCAACTTCTTAAGCTGTGGTGCATCAAGCTGTACTTCCAATGCAGTCTGACCCAAGCAGAATGTGGAGGGACTATTATTTCCTTATTCCTGGCAACTGCATTTCTCTTAATGCAGCTCAAGATCTCATTAGTATTTTCGGCTTCCATATCACACCACTGATTCATTGATCTGACAGTCCTCTAAAACCCTAGGTTCATTTTCCCAGACACACACACGTCTCATAAATATATATTATTTCCTAATAGATATACTATATTTCATATATATTTATGTGTACATGTATGTATGTATATATGTTTGTACATATCATATATCTCATAAATATATATTTCATATCACACATGTAATGTACTACATCACATATTTATATGTATATATATATGCATATATATGTTTATACACACACACACACCCCTTTCCCATAATGTTCTTCTGAAGTTTGTTTTTGGACGTCAGGTATAAAAGACATTATACTTATTCCCACTGACTTTGATCTTACTGATTACTTCCAAGTGTCCTAGACTGTAAAGTGTTGATTTTGCCATCCAGTGTATTAGCTCCTTCTCCCAGTCTTATTTCCTCTGTAGATAAATCATTGATAAAAACAGAGCAAGGCATGTGCATAGATCAGACTATTTCCAACTTGCCTCTCTGTTGGTATCACACATTCTAAGATGGAGTGGCTGCCTCCCCCATCGTTCTCCACCCAACCACTAGTTCCTCCTTGTTGTTGAGAATCAGATGTAGAATAAAATTCTCCTTGTTGGTTCCTCCATCTTTTAAAGGATGAAATCATTAAAGCAAGTTAAGAAATTTGCCTCACAATGTCTCTTGTATTAACTGTTCCAGATTATTTTTTAAAACTGTTTATGTGTTTATGTCTTGCTCTTCAGAGAGATTCTAAGTGTTTTGAGAACAGAAATCAGATCTTCTCCTTCTTCATGTCCTCCATAACATCTGACATATAATAGTCAAGCCTTGAATGAATGAATGAATGAACCATCTCTTTCTGCCACTTGAATTTGTACCAGGAGCTCACTGGCGAATCAGCCCTCTCAATTGGGCAGAGCCTTACATTTCCAGGGTTATTTACTGCCACCTACACTGTGGACTGTTCTCTGTCCTCTGAACAAGCCCATTTTCATTCATTCTCATGTTTGTGTCCAGGACTAGAATGTTACTCTTTCCCTCTTTGTTAAACTCCAGCTACTCTGTTAAAAACCAGCTCAAGTCATTCCTCCTCCATATAATCTTTCCTGATTCTTCTTGTAGTCAACAATCTCCTTCTTAGGCTTCACAAAGTGCTTTGATTTGCAATTCTAAAGTTCCTAGCATGTACAATTGTGTTATATTCACACTTGAGAATATAACAGAGAAATTTTGTGAAGACTCTAGGGAGGTAAGCTGAAAATCAGAGACAAATCGAGGAACTGGTTTCCCCTATAATGTCTATCACTCACAAAATTTTTACAAATTTTTATTTGTAATTACCAATTTTCACAATTTACAATTATAATTACAAATTATGAAAACTCTCCACATGCCTGGAGTTGTTTCTCTAGAGTCTGGAATAAGGTAGGTCTTTTCTCTTGGAGAAGGAAAAAGAATGTTTTTCCTTTCCATAGCTGTCATGCCGGCACTAACCCTCACACAGGTGTGCCTCTTGCATCAAGATTCCCTTGTCCAGTATGATGGAAGGTCCAAGCAGCAGTGAGCAAAATGCCTCGGCCTGAAACCTGGGTTCGAGCGCATGACGCTTCCCTCGGATTCTCCAGTTCTGTTGGGGAGCAGCTACAGCTTTCCTAAGCTTTGTGACTTCGCCAGTCCTGTGCACTTTTGCAAGGCCAAGCAAGGTGCCTCATCAATATTTTACTGAATGATCAGGGACCTGCATCCACTCTATTCAGAAAGTTCTCCTCCTCTGGCTGTTTTTCCCCCTGTAAATGGACCTTTCAGGTAAAACTAGATTCAGGAGGAATAAAAAGGCAGAGGGAGTATTGCCACAGAAGCCCCGTCTAGAGAGATGATGCGACCTAGAGCTAGCTGGCGGAAGTCTTCGAGGTCCATGAACCCAATTCCTTCGTTTTATAGTAGGGGAAACTGAGGCCGGAGGGAGCTTGCTCCGAAGCTGTTTGACTAGGAGGGGCTTGTCCCAAGTCCCCTGGCGGGGAAGAAGCCACGCTCCGAGGGAAGCTTTCGTTAGCCTGCCCCTACTCCTGCAGCAGGAGGCCCAGAACCGGTGGCTGGGTCAGGCGATCCGTAGCCGTGACCTCTGCTTTGCTCCCCCCTCCCAGTTCCTTCTTTTCTGCAATGTGCAAGCCTGAGGCCGTTGTAAGTGCTGAATCTGTTACTGCTCACCCTGGGTCTCCATGTGACTTCAGTTTCCGTCAGTTCCTTCCGCAAGTGCTAAATTAATCTGATGCCTGAGTGAGATGCTGCCGCCCTTTGCGTTCTCCGCTCTCTAGGAGAGCACCGAGGTCTCAGGAGAGCAGCCCCCTTGGAGAGGATGAACCCTGGGGAGTTGCCTGGGCCCCCTGGAGCTGTAAGTATCTCCTCTCCAATCTTGGAGGGTTGAAAGCCTTGTGAGGCAGGAGGCTGGAGACCTGGGGCTCTGGAAGAGGGAAGTCTTCACCAACTGCTCTGTGAGCAGGGGTTCCTGTAAGGCGTGTGCTGGGGGGATCCTGCCGAGTCCCCACTATCCATGACCCTGTGGTCTGCAAGGCGCAGGCCTGGAAGGCTCTGCACGTGGGTCTAAAGTCTGGGGTCACAGCATAGAGCCACGACCACAGAAAAGGCCACCCAGAGGCTTCTGCGTTTTCTGGCAAATCAGGAGCGGTGAGGGCTCCCTCTCATCCCTTAACCAGGTCCTTCCTGGTTTTTTTCTGAAGTGACCCTGATAGAAAAGGGGGGCAAAAGCCCCTTCATCAGGGTGGTCTCTGTAGTCTCGTCTAAGGAGGAATCCCTCCTGAGGGAGTCCTGGCCGGAGTGGATCAGAGGTAGTTGTGGGAAGGGTGGAATTGGCTTGTGCTATTTCCTTGCCATGCAGAGCTCTAAGAATCTAGCAGGTTAGACTGCCTGAAGCCAGGCCACAAGCCAGGTACTCCTGAGAAGCCTTGGGCCTTAGTGGCTAAAGATGCCGAGATTTCTTCGTTCTTCTGTGCCCGATTGCTCCTGTAAATGCCTGCAGAGCGCTAGCCGCATATGATCTGAAGAGAGGCCGAGCGAAATGCCCCCGCATGGGTGTCCGTACCTGTGCTTGTGGGCACTCACAGGAGCAGTCAGACCAAGTTCTCGTGGCAGGCAGATTTGTAGGAGAAGTCTGGTTACCTTATAATTCTGCCTCCTGCGCTCTCCATGTGTCTGAGGGTTTCCACAGGAGACGAAGACAAAATCTCACGACCTTGCCTTCGGTCAAGTTGGGGAAAAAAGGTATAAAATCCCCCGAAATATTCCCACTCCTAAGTAAAACTTTCACTTCTTGGCTTTACTAGTGAAACTAAGGGCCGAATGGTGTGGGTAGAGCCATGACATTGACAGTAACTTACCACTACTCTAGCCAAATAGTGAGCCCCTCCAGAAGGGAGGATTGGTCTCAGTCCGATACTGTCATCGGACATCACGTTAGTCTCGATACACACAACAAAGCACTCTCAGGAAAGAACGGAGCACTGTGTTGTGAAATGCGCTCTTGCTTGCAGAACGCGGAATGGATCTTATGGAAGATCGATGTGTCTGAGATAGGATTTGTGCCTGCATTTTGTCTATATCCTTTCCTCACACCCTTGACTGTGGCTCTAGAACACTTTTTTTTTTTCTGGGCTCTTTTTTTTTTTTAATTTTTATTTTATTTGCATAAATATGTGTGGGTAATTCTTCAACAATAACCCTTACATAGCTTTCCGTTACAAATTTTTCCCCCCAACTCCCCACCCCTCCCCTAGATGGCAGGATATCCACTACATGTTAATTATGTTAAAATATTGGCAAATCGAATATATGTATACATATTTCCAAACTTATCATTGGTGTGCAAGAAAAATCTTATCTACACAAACGATATATCAGATAAAGGAAACACAATGTAAGCAAACATCAATCAAGGAGTATGAGAATGTTATGTTGTGGTCCACATTTCGCATCCCTCTCTCTGGGTGTATATGGCTTTCTTCAGTGAACAATTGGAGGTGGTTTGAAACATATCATTGTTGAAGAGAGCCATGTCCATCAGAATTGATCGTCATATAGTACTGTTGTTGCCGTGTATAATGATCTCCTGGTTCTGCTCATTTCACTCAGCATCAGTTCATGTAAGTCTCTCCAGGCCTCTCTGAAATCATCTTGCTGGTCATTTCTTACAGAACAATAATATTCCATAACATTCATATACCATAATTTATTCAGCCATTCTCCAATTGAAGGGCATCTATTCAATTTCCAGTTTCTAGCCACTACAAAAAGGGCTGCCACAAACATTCTTGCACATGTGGGGCCTTTTCCTTCCTTTATGATTTCTTTGGGATATAAGCCCAATAGAAATGCTGCTGGGTCAAAGGGTATGCACAGTTTGATAACTTTTTGAGCATAGCTCCAAATTGTAGAACACTCTTTTTGATCCTATGAACATGGTGACTAGGAGATGTGTATAGAAATGAGAAAGAAAAAGAAATGAGACAGTTGCTTGGCTGGCACCAGATTGCAGAAGAAAGAGCCTGGGTCTTAAAAAGAATCAATTTCTATTGCTATTTTTTTTTGTTTTTATATCACTTTCATTTTTAGCACCTTTTTATTTATTTCATTACTTATTTCCTAATTACATGTAATTTTTAACATTCATTTTTTAGAATATTAAGTTTTCATTTTTTCTTCTTTTTCCCTCTCCTTGAGGAGGCAAGCAATTAGATATTGATTATAGAGATCACTTTCATTTCTAATATATGCCTCCTTCTTCCCCCATATGGAGATGCTGCTTCTAATAGAGAATGAAAGGAAGGAACAAGGAGAAAGAGAAAGCAATTCAGGAAAACCCCATGTGTCAGCTGAGCCTGACAGTGTAGAGAATAGGTCTGCTAAGAGTCAAAAAACCTGGGGCTCTCATATGTCTTAGCTGTGGCTATGGGTAAGCCTCTCAGTTTTCTGAATCTCAGCTATAAAATGGTCCGAAAGCCTAAAAATATCATCTAAGGCTTATCTGTTAGGATGATCATTCTCAAATTGTACAGGAACTATCTGGGACTTTTGAAAAGTTTTTGCTTAGAGTAGATCTCCCAATGTATTATCCCGACTTTAAAGTACGGACTTCGAAATATCTGCAGGAACAGCACAAAAGCCTGTCCACCCTCTGGGGGTTGTCAACAGAAGACAAACCCTGGGAGGATTTGGCTCCTCCTCACAGCCCCTCACAGCAGATAAAGCTGAAGGTGTTATCTGAGGCTTTGGGACAATAGGCTTGCCCAGATCCACAGTTTGTAAGGGCAGAGGTGGGATGTGAATGCTGGTTTTCCGGCTCCAAGTCCATCACCCTGATTGGTCTCTCATCTGTGGACCTGAAAAGGGGGAAACATGACATAGGACTTTTCTTGTCCTATAGTTTCATAGTGCTCCATAGCACTTGGAATGAGAAAGATGAGTTCAAATTCAGCTTCAGTCAGTGACCCTGGGCAAGTCACTTAACTGTTCTCACATTCAGTTTCCTAGGCTGGAAAATGGGACTAATAATAACACCTAAATGGGCTGTTATGAGAGTCAGATGAGAAAAACATTTGTAATGTGCTTTGCAAACCTTAAAGTAGTATATGAATTTCAACTATTAGCATTAACTTTGGTAATAAAGCAAAATGCATGAACCTCTTGGATTGGAAAAAAATGAAAATAGTGATAATAATGTTCTCATTGATTACATACTGTATTGTATATATTGCATGCTTTCCATAATCAGATGTAACATTACTGACCCTCCATAAATAGAGTGATTTTTTTGAAAAGTAGGGAATAATTTTACATTGAGCAATCTATATTTTCTCACTCCATTCTTTTGGTGGCCAAAGCCCTGTATTTTCTGAACAGGTTTAAAGAAAAATTAGGAGTTTGTGACCATTTAACAAAATGGTGAAACAACTTTATTTTTTTTTTGTTGTTGTTGTTCACTCATGTCTGACTCTTTGTGACTTTATTTGTGATCTTGGCAAAGATATTAGAATGATTTGCTGTTTCCTTCTCCATATTTTACAGATGAGAAAATTGAGGCAAACATAGTTAAGTGGCTTTCCCAGAGTCACACAGCAAGAAAGTATCTAAGGTCAGGTTTGAACTCAGGAGGATGAGTTTTTCTGACTTCAGGCCCAGCACTCTATCTACTGGTGGTGCTGTGCTTGGCACATAGTGTTTAAAAAAAAAAACACAAACAAGCAAACAAACAAAAAGCTTTTTTAATTAATTCCTGTTCCATGATAATTTAAAGTCAGACCACACAGATTACTAGCTACAAAGAGTTCCACTGTAAAAAGATACCCCTAAAGATAGAAACTAGTCTCAAAATACATGCCTTAAAGAGAGCAGAGCTTTAATCTAATGTATCATATTTAATGATCAAACATAAAAAAAGAGTGAGGGAGAGTATGGGTTACTAGATAGAGAAAAAAAATCTGAATTCAGAAGAGACATGTTTGAATCCTGCCTCCGATGTACCCTGGCTATATGATCATGGGCAAGACACATAATGCTGCTGTGCCCTAACTTAATGTTCAGTGCTCATCTGCTTCTCAGATAAAATTTGCTTGAAATAAGTTAAAGATTAGATTAATTGCTGATGTGTGTAAGTGGAGGGAATTTCTACATGAGCAATTCCCTATGTCAATGCAATCATAAATTCATAAATCATATATATCACTATGTAGATGCATTTCCTCTTAAAAGCCAGAGTTTCTTTTAAGTCATCCACTGAGTCCACATGGCTTCAGCTTTACTTATCATATTCTAGAATGTTTTCTCTTTGGGGCAAAGATATGCCTTTTCAAACCTTTTTAAATGTACATAATTATCACCTCTTCTATTAAAAGTCATTGTGAAGAGGTAGAGAGCTGGACTTAGAAAAAGGAAGAATTGAATTAAAATCTTGCTTTGACACATTTCCTAGCTGTGTGATCCCAATTTGGCAAGTCACTAACTTTCTTTGAGCCTCAGTCTTCTTATTTGTAAAATGGGGATAATGCATTAGCTACCTCGAGGTTGTTTTGAGGTTCAGTCCACTAGTATTGGAAGCTATTGGTAACAATGTATTTGTTTAATTTTAATCTGCAAACAACAAAGAAATTAGAAACATAATTATTGATAGCAACATGAGTATCATTAATTTATCTCTTTCTTCCAAAAACTTTGTGATTTCACTTATGTGAATATTCCCTCCAAAAGGCAGATCAGAGTCTTATACACACTTACACACACACACACACACACACACACACACACACACACACAAAGTCATTTCCTGATAAATATGAGCAAATTTTACATAATTCAATGAGTTACGAGAGTAAAGGATAGAGAAAGGGGTGAAGTATTCTAGGGTAGAATGAGGAGAACAGGAAGAGTGGAAGACAGAAAAGACAGATTGGAACCAGATTATGCTATGTTTTGGACATGAGGATCAGGAATTCATAAGTATTTAGTGAAGGACAGGTAGCAAGGTGGAGAGAGCTCCATGGCTTTGGAGCTGGGAAGATTCGGGTTTAAGCCAGTCTCTGACACAAAGTGGCTGTGAGCCCTTGGCAAGTCAATGAACCTCTCAGTGTTCTAGGCAACTAGAGTTGCATAGAAGGTGCTGATCTGCACTGGCAAAGGGATTCCTTCACCTGGGAAATCACAAGTCCCTCTCCCTATCCTAGACACTGGGGAGCCACTGATGGTTTTTGAGGAGTGACATGATCAGAGGGGTACATTGGGAATGTTACTCAGGTAGCAGTGGATAGACTGGATAGAGTATCAACTGAAAGCAGGCTGACCAACTGGACAGCAGTTGAGGTGAGAAGAAAGGAAGGCTGAACTAGGATGATTACAGTGCGAATGGAAAAAAGACAGATACAAGGGATTTGATGAAGTCAGAATCAGCAGAATTTAGCAAAGAACTTAGATATGAGGAATGAGAGAGAAAAGAGTAAAAACTGAGCCTGAGTGAGATCGAGAGGAAAGGGAGGTTTTGGCTAGATCACAGAAACAATTTTGTAGACATCAGTTATGAGATACCAGTAGAACAAGCCAGAAGAAGCTATTCAGCAGGCAAATGGAAATCATAGGATCTCAGATGTGGCAGCGTCTTCAGAAGCCATGAATCTAATCTGTACCTAAATGAGAACCTCTTCTGTAACCCAGAAGGGCCATCCAGTCTTCAGTTAAAGACCCCAAGCAAGGGCAAAGGAGAAGTTTGGGAATCAACTACTATCAGTGAAATCACAGGACTAGTCCCTGTCCCTGTCCCAGACACTGGGGAGCCACTGATGGTTTTTGAGGAGTGACATGATCAGAGGGGTACATTGGGAATGTTACTCAGGTAGAAGTCATAATTAAAGTACCAAGTCAATGAGAGTTGAAGAAGAAAGTTTATACAATTACCAAATGAAGAGAAGGGATAGAAAAGAGGGCTGAAAATATAGCCTTGGAGAACTCTGCAACCATATCCTCAGCCAGAAGGACAATGAGGATCTAGGAAATGAGGCAGAGAAGGATGGCTCATTGTATCATGAAACGATAACTGCTACTTATTTAATTAGCACCCTCCGATAAACTTGACAATATTTGGAGATCAGAAAAGAGATTAGGACAAAGTGATGGGCATGGAATTCTTATTTGCAAAGGTTTATCAACTACTGAGGGCATCTAGATAGTGGATAGCATGGCAGGCTTGGAGTCAGAGAGATGCATCTTAGTTCTAATCTAAATTAATCTGGCTTCATGTACTTATTAGCTGTGTGACCCTGGGCAGGTCACTTGTTCCTGTCTACCTCAATTTCTTCATCTGTGAAATAAGCTAGATAAGGATCTAGATCTAGATATAGATATAGATAAGAATCGAGGAAATGACAAATTGTTCCAGTATTTTGATTAAGACAACTCTAAATAGTGCCAGACCTGAGTGAAACAATTGAGCAACAAAATTAACTACTGAATCTATGAACTAAAAAATTCAATTGTTCCTAGTATATGTAAGATAACCCCAGACACAAAGATATTCATTTATTCATATTTATATATCTCAGACATCAGAGATGTTCCCCAATAAAATCCATAGTTATTACAGAATGTTAGTTGGAAGAGATATAAAAACATTTATTGCAACTCTCTCACTCAACAACTGAGGAAATTGAGTCTCAGAACAGTGTAAATCAGACCCAAGACACTCTAACTCCAACTGTTCTCTCTTCCACATCATGACTTTCTCTATCATGGTTTTGATATATATTGCGGGTCAGCATAAGAAATTAAATGGAAAATTTTTTGGGAGTTTTGTGGATAGGGTGACAGGACAGGGGAGGCCAACAGATGACACAGAAAAAAGTTTAGAAATTCAGAAATGCATAAAATATATATTGTATAATATCAACTTTTTTTATCTTTTAATACCATAATAATTTGGACTTCTTCTCTGATATGAAGGGAGAGCCAAAAAGTTTTAGGCAGATTCTCCAGATTGCATCTCAGGGCACAAACATCCTGCAGAGTGTAGGGGGGATAACCATGCTCTTTCCACTATACCTTGTGGCTTCAACTACGTGACCTTCATCACCAAGTAAGTTCATATAAAGAATAGCCAGACTGATGACATCATGGAGAAGGGAAAGGTTAACAGAGTGATCAGCAGCTTCTAGGTATATACAAGATTGGATCTTCCTTTTACTCCATCCTTTTATATAAATGTCTCAATGTACATTGCCCAAATGTTGGGAACTCATTTTTCTATTTGAGTTTTTGTCATTTCTTTGGTGTGACATTCTGAGAAGGGAGTCTCAAGTTGTGATGCTCATCTTTGATTTCATATCTTCAGTTTTAAGCTGTCTTCCTTATCTGGATGTAAACTTTAATGTCAAACTTCAATACTATTTCTATTTCCTGGAAACTTGATTACTAGATAAAAGGTAGTTTTTTTTTCTTACAGTTTTCCTACCACAAAAGACCATTTGTACACATACAATCCTCATCTTTTATGTTTTGCCATTATGGAATAAAATAATATTTCTGTAGTTATTTGTTTATTTATATATTTCTAGATAAATAATAGGAAGCTCCATGAAGACAAGGACTTTGAGTAAAGTTTTATATTTTCACCAACACTCAGAATATTCTTTGGCCATAATAAGCTCACACTTATTAAATATCTGTGAATTGAATTTTTGTGATTGCTCAGTCATTTTATTCGTACCTGACTCTTTGTGATCCCATTTAGGGTTTTCTTGGTCAAGATTTTGGAACAGTTTGCCATTTCCTTCTTCAGCTCATTTTACAGATGAATAAATTGAGGCAAACAGGGTGAAGTGACTTTCCCAGGGTCACACAGCTAGGAAGTATCTGAAGCTGGATTTTAACTCAGATCTCCCTTTCTTAAGGACTGATGCTCTATCCACTGCACTACCTAGCTATTCATGAATCAAACATAAGATAGCTATTCAATTTATTGTTGATTAAAAAGGTAGCATTGATTTTAATTCATTCTGATTATTAACTCCAAACTGAAGTGCTCACTCCAGTTTAGAGGTGATCTTTGGATTTTGAAGGCTATCCTAGTGGAGCAGAAGACTTTGGCAAGCTTGACAAGTTAGAGAAGCTTTGATTATAGGCTGACTCAAAGACCAGCCTAGTTAAATCCAGAAAAGCCCATTACCAGAAACTTGGCCAATATTTTGTATTTTGGGAGCAACAATTCAAAAAGACACTTCATTCAGCATGGAGGGGTTGTGGTTTACATCCTTGGGTGGAGCACCCACCCATACTGATGAATTCACAGACCTTTTTAAACTCAGTCAATAAACATTTATTAAGTGCCTCCTCTGAGCCAGGAAATGTGCTAAATGCTAAGGAGACAAGTCTTTACCCTTAAGGAGTTCACAGTCATATAGGGGAAGACAACTAATAAAAAGAAGTTGAAAAGAGAAGGGAGAACAAGAAAGGTGCTCTGTAGGGAGATAATCAAGTCTAAGGGAATTCAGTGGAGTGAGAAATGATGAGATGGTTGCCCTAGGTATCCTCCTTAAAAACAAGTGCACAAGAAAGTGCACTCTTGGAAGAACTCTCACTGCCCACTCCCACCTTCTCCAATTAGAAGGAGGGAGAGGTTCCAGAGGCAGGGGATGCTAAGAAGGGCTGATTTTTGAGGTTTGCCGTCTTCTTTCAGAATGGTAATAAGATTTAGATGAAGTCCAGGAGGACAACTAGGTAGGAAGTGATGAGATGGTTGTTCTGGATACTCGTCCTAAATGGAGGATCTGGGGGGAGCTCTCCATTGTCCATCTTCCACAACAGAGAGTAAGTTCTTGCTCATCACTCTATTCTGTTGGGGTTTTTCTCCCTACTTAATTTTGCTCAGTGAGAAAGATTTGATGAAATGATATGGGGAAACTTGGGAGAAAGCAATCATGGCACATAGGATTGCTGGTAGCCAAGGAGGATAATATGGAGCACAATTCCTTATGTATTCTAGACTTTCAAAAAGTTCAAAGAATTATTGGTGAGAGTATATGTAAAAATAACTTGAGAAGGAATGGAAAACTTTTAGAAATGAAATTCTGACAATGCTATGACAGATGATACCAATGAACCCCAAAAGATCTAGACAGGTAGATCAATCAGTGTTTCTACACAGGGAACTCTCTGATGAACTCAGATCTTTTTTAATTTAAAATTTTAATTTCTTCAACTAATAAGCATTTATCTAAAAATCAAAATCAAAATAAAATTCTTATAATATACATGAATAGTTAAACAAAACAAATTTCCATATTGGCTATTTCCAAAAATATATATCTCATTCTTTGTCTTGAGTCTCTCACCTTTCTGTCAACAAATGAGTACCATGTATTATTATTAGATCCCTGGAATAATTGTTGGCCAATACATTGATCAGAATTCTTAAATCTTTTTTTTTGCTTTTTGCTGAGGCAATTAGGGTTAAGTGATGCCCAGGGTCACACAAGTAGGGAATGTTAAGTGTCTGAGACCAGATTTGAACTCAGGTCCTCCTGACTTTAGGGCTGGTGCTCTATCCACTGTACCACATAGCTGCCCCAGAATTCTTAAATCTTTCAAAGCTATTTGTTCTTTTAATATTGTTACTGTATAGATTGTTCTGTATTTGCTCACTTTACTTCATTAGTTGATGAATTCAAGGTCAAAAGAGACAGAGATATGTGTGTGTATGTGTGTGTGTGTGTGTAGATAACTACATATACCTCTACATATAAGCAAAGATATACATACACATACACATATGTACAATCCACCCCTATGTTTATTTATATGAACACATCTATAGATATGCTTATTACATATGTATAATCTATTTTGCATATGTGTATATACAGATAAAATAAATTCAAGATGTTTTGGGAAAGGATGGAATTATAAAGTGGGGGGATAAGGAAAAACTTGTAGAAGTAGATGGTTGTAAAAAAATGAATCTTTACTCTATGAACTTGAAGTAGAGAAGGGAGTAATGATGCTAAGTACAAAAGCATGGAGACAAAAGATGAAATATGTGTGAGGAACAGAAAGGATTGTTAAGAGTACTGGAAGGTGTTAAGATATAATGAGGATAGAAAGGTAGGTGTTGATCAGGATGGAAAGGATTGTAAAATCCAAACAGAGAAATTTCTCTTTGATCCTAGAGACACTAGGGAGCTACAAGACTTCATTGTGTGGGGAAAGTTATGTGTTTAGATGTTTACTGAAGGAAAATTATTTTGGCAGAAATGCAAAAGATAGTTGGGGGGGAACTTTAGGCAGGAAAACCAATTAAGAAGATATTGTAGTGTGATATCTAAGTGCAGTCCAAACAAGAGGTAGTAAGGGCCTTAACTTAGGTGGAGGTTACATTAGTAGTAAGAAAGACATTGTGAGAAATGCTTCTTGTAAATTTTAAATCACCTGATAAATGTGAATGAACATATTTATCTCCATGTGTACAAAATGGATGGAGAAATGATAGAATGATCCAAGTTTGTGGATGAAACCAAACTGGGATGAATAGTTAATATAGTAATGACAAAATCATGATTTGAAGTGATATCAAAAGGCTAGCATAATGGGTGGAAAATCTAGTAAGATAAAATTTAATGGAGATAAATGTCAAATCTTGCATTCAGTTTTTTTTACTTTTTTAAAAAAATAAGTTTTTGTTTTCAAAATACATGCAGATAGTTTTCAACTTTTACCCTTGCAAAACCTTGTGTTTCAACTTTTTCTCCCTTCCTTTGCCCTCCCCCACCCCTTCCCCTATAGCAATCCAATATATGTTAAACATGTCCAATTTTCCTATACCTATTTTTGCATTTCGCATTTATCATGCTGCGCAAGAAAAATCAGATCTAAAAGAAAAAAAAATGAGAAAAAAGCAAAAAGCAAACAAACAATAACAAAAAGCTGAAACTGTTATGTTGTGATCAATTTTCAATCCCCATAGTCCTCTCTCTGGATGCACATGGCTCTCTCTATCATAAGTCTGTTGGAACTGGCCTAATCATCTTATGGTTGAAAAGAGCCACATCCATCAGAATTGATCATCATATAATCTTCTTGTTGCCATGTATAATGATCTTCTGATTCTGCTCATTTCACTCAGCATCAGTCCATGCAAGTCTCTCCAGACCTCTCTGAAATCATCCTGCTGGTCGTTTCTTACAGAACAATAATATTCCATAACATTCATATACTATAACTTATCCAGCCATTCTCCAACTGATGGGCATCTATTCAGTTTCCAGTTCCTTGCCATTACAAAAAGGGCTGCCACAAACATTTTTGTACACATGGGTCCTTTTCCCTTTTTTATTACATTCAATTAAAAAAAAAATCAACGGCACAGCTATAGAATGAGGAGATTGGCCTGCGTTAGCAGCCCTTCATGTGGAAAAGGCTTAAGAGTTTCAATTTAATACCAGTTCAATTATAAATCAATGGGATGTTTTGAAACCCACAATGCATGTTGTCATTTTCAGCTATGTTAATAGAAATAGAGAATTAAGAGAAATTGAGAACAAGAGAATCATAGTCTTATTAAATTCTGTGTTTATTAGACCAAATATAGAATATTGTATTCATTTTGAGATACTGTGCTTTGAGAGAATTATCTAGTAGTGTGCTGGTAAATAGTTAATAACTGGAGGGAAAATGTACCCATAACACATTTTAAGTTTAATCTGCAATATTAACATTTCCCCAATCACTTTCTTAAGTCTAGACAATCAACAAAACTATAAATGAAGCCCTGACTTTGTAGCATTTGATAATTTCTGAGGTGGAAATGTTCACATTGAAAATTTAACAATCAGCTCTTACAAGCTAGTTTGGGCTGGTTCCAGCACAGTCCTGGTCATGACAAACTGGAGAATCCAAAAGAGGAGAACCAGGAGGTTGGAGGCTCTCAAACTTATGTGTGTGATAAAAGAACTGGGGATGCTCAACTTGGAGATGAGAATATTGAGAGAATCATATTTTCAGATATCAGAAAGACTGTCAATTGGAAGAGGAAATTTGCATATGCCTCCAAAGGAGGAGTCTAGGATAAATGAGTAGAAGTTGTAGATAGAAGATTTCAACTCAATGTAAAGAAGAAATTTTAAATAACTAGAGCTATTAAAAAGTGAAGAACTCAGCTTTGTGAGGTAGTGGATTCTTAGTCACTGGAAATGTGCTGTTGGAAATTGGCTGATTATCTCTCAGAATCTTTGGATTCAAATGTATACTTTTCCTCCCTTTTTTCTCTCACACATTTTTATCCTGCTGTGTGTCTTGGTGCTGTTTGTCACCCCATACCCAGAATATACTCCTCCTTCATCTCATCATTCAAGATCTCGAGTTTCCTTCAGGACTCATTTCAAACAGTAGCTTCTATATGGGACCTTCCTATTATTCCCATTGTCTTTCCTCCCAAATCAGAGGATATTTATTTTTTATACAACTATACAAAACATGTGTCTAGTACCAGGAATGTGCTGGAGCCAGTTCAAAGCCAATTTTTCAATGTATTTACATCTTAGAAATTAAAAATGCTAGAAAATAGGGATTTGATTTATTATTTTGTTGACTGTCTAGGCTTAAAAAAGTGTTGGAGAAAATGTTATTTGCAGATTAAATTTAAGTGTCATGCATAGATTTAAAAAAAATAGAGCTGGCTGTTAAACATTTACTAGAATGTCCTTGTTATTGACGTTTCCTGCTACTTTAAGCTACTTGAGGGCAAGAACTGTTTTCACTTTTGTCAATGTATTCTCAAGATACCTAGCCCAGAGTAGGAAATTAATAAATGTTTGTTGAGTGATTGATTAACTAGTAGAAGGTGGTCCATACCTTCTCTAGGCTAGGAATAAGAGGTTTTGATGGAGTAGTTAGGTGGCTCAGTGGATAGAGTGCAGGGTCTGAAGTCAGGAAGATTTACCTACCTGAATTCAAATCTAGTCTCAGACGCTTACCAGCTATGTAATCCTGGGCAAGTCACTTAACTCTATTTGCCTCACTTTCCTCATTTGTAACATGAGCTGAAGAAGGAAATAGTAAACCCCACCAGTGTCTTTGCAAAGAAACTCCAAATGGGGTCATGAAGATTCAGATATGGCTGAAGAAAAGAGACTAAGTCAACTATAGAATAAAGGAGTAGAATAATATAGAACTACACCTGAAGCAGTCAAGTGAAATTAGCAATCTACTTTTCTGCAATGCTTGGAGTCTATCAAAGGAAGTATATGGAATTAGATTTCTAGGTGTGATTGATAACCTTTAAATTGTCAAACTTTGCCTCCTTAGGTACTTAAAATTTAAATGAAAATCTTTGGACATGTCCCATCTGCCTTTTTAAATGCTTTCTTCTTCTAATACAGATTTATTCTGTATATGAAGGGATGTGTGAGTCCAGTTAAAATTTGTTGATAAAGAGAAGGGATGCATCAGTTGAGGGAATGACATTATTATGGTATACATTATAGTATATGAATATAATGGAATATTATTGTTCTCTAATAAATAATGAGCAAGCTGATTTCAGAAAAGCCTGGAAAGCCTTATGTGAACTGATACTTAGTGAAGTGAGCAGAACCAGGAGATCATTGTATACAGTAAAAAAAAGGTTATGTGATGATTAATTCTGATGGACATGGCTCTTTACAACAATGAGATGATTCAGGGCAACAATAGACTTGTGATGGAGAGAGCAATCTGCATCCAAAGAGAGGAATGTGAGGATGTGGATCACAACATAGTATTTTCACCGTTTTTTTTTTTTGTTATTGTTTGTTTGCTTGGTTTATTTTTCTTTCTCATGTTTTTTTCCTTTTGATCTGATTTTTCTTGCACAGCATGATGAAGATGGAAATATATTTAGAAGAACTGCATATGTTTAACTTATATCAGATTGCTTGCTGTCTTGGGAAAGGAGGAGAGGGAGAAAATTTTGGAATACAAGATTTTGCAAAGGCGAATGTTGAAAACTCTGCATGTATCTGGAAAAATAAATGCTATTAAAATAATTTAAGAAAATAAAGAGATGAAATGTTAATCAATCAGGAACCACCCTATTATATATCCTTGAATTTTGCTTTCTCTGTCTTTCCTTTCAGACTCTTACTCCATGGGGTAAAATGAATGAAATGACATGGTTTCAGAGTTGGAGAGTTGCTGAGGAGTATAAGACTAGATTCTTCCTTCAGTCAGGTGTCAGACTAGTTGACCTCTGGTCACACAACTCTCAGAATGTAGGATTTTAAAGGCTCTAGGGAAAATTCTGGTTCACTTTCATCAGCATGGTATAGTGAGGAGAGAAAGGGATGTGAAATCAAAAGACATTGTGGTCTAGGGGAAGGAGCCAAAGATGGGGGAGTCCAAGAACCTGGGCTCATATCTCACCTCTGAGGACTTCTGCCTTTGTAACCTTAGATAAATTATTTAATCTCCCTCAGTTGAATTCTCTCATCTATAAAATGGGGATCATTATTAATCACAATTTTTTTCACAGGATTAGTGTGAGTTAAGTGCTATGTATGTGTGAGTTATGATATCAGTTTCCTGCTGGATTGCATTCCAGGAATTGCATTAAACTTTTAAAGATCCCAAGCAGCTTGCTGCTATGTGAACTATTTTTTCCTGGTTTGTTTCTTTTCTTTTCTTTTTTGAAACTAACTGTACTTTTTTGGTGCGTGTGTGTGTGAAATAAAAGGGTTAAGTGACTTGCCTATGATCACATAGCTAATAAGTGTCAAGTAGGTCTGAAGGTAGATTTTAACTCAGATTCTGCTGATTCCAGAGCTAGTGCTCTATCCTCTATTCCATCAAACTGCTCCTAATTGTACTTTTTTTTTAACATTCATATTAAAAAATTTTGAGTTTCCAATTGTTTCCCTCTCTCCAACCCCTTCTCTACTCATTGAGAAGTCAAGCAATGTGATACATGTGATCGTGCAAAACATATTTTTGTATTTGCAAAAAAAGCAAGAAAAATAAAGAAGCCACTATAATTATATACCACCTCTTGTTCTAATTAGAGTAGTTATTAAGCTTTAATAGCTTTAATTACTAAGCTTTAGTAGCTTCAAAAGTGCACTAAGACTTTTTGGGTTCCATGAAGATACTGAGAGGCACATGGAAAAAGTGATTTCTTTGAGAATTTGCTGTCCTGTGCTGTTGCATGATCCACACATAGGGCAGTGTCTTTCTGGGAGGGGAAGGCCTATGAACGGGGAATTCCTAACCTCCATCAAATCATTATTGATTGCTGAATTGGCATTCAATGTGTGGTGAGAACAACTCTGGATTGGATGAAAAGTGAAATGACAACTCAGTTCAGAAGATCAAAGGAGATTAAATAGTTTCACTTAACTTTTCTGTAAGCCCTTTCTCACTTGTGACTACTCAAATCTTTCTAGCAAGTTAAAATTAGTCTTCCAGATGTGTCAACTTCTTTGACACAAAAGAAAGAGGAAGGGTGTAAATAAGAATGCAACTTTCAAGACAAAAGGACTTATGTTGCTGACACCTCTGATTTAGTGATGAGAAGATTTAGCTCAAACTCTCCAGTATATAGAACTTTTAAGGGCTGATGCTTTTCATTAGTTGGGCTGGGCTTTAGGGAAAAGTTGAGGTTTGTTGAGCAAGCCTGTCTGGGATAGGGAACTGAACCTGGAGACGTTTATTAGATTACTTCTAATTTTTTGAAATTTTTGAAATTTTTCTGCTCTCAAGTACATACATATACTGTGCTGAATGAATAAAAATAAATGAATGAAAAAAGCATTTATTAAGTGATACTTATGTACAAAGCTCTGTGCTAAGTATTGGAGATACAAGAAAAGCAGAAGAAAATCTCTATCCTCAAGGAGTTTACTTTCTAATGGAGGAGCCAATATACAAATGACCATGTAGGCAAGATATATACAGGATATATTAGAAATGATTAGCAAAGGGAAAGCACTAGAATTAAGAAGGATTAGGAAAGGTTTTCTGTAGAAGCTGAGATTTCATCTTTCTGTATTTTTTTTTTTTTTTGCTGAGGCATTTGGGGTTAAGTGACTTGCCCAGGGTCACACAGCTAGGAAGTGTTAAGGACCTGAGACTAGATTTCAACTCGGGTCTTCCTGACTTCAGGGCTGGTGCTCTATCCACTGTCTGTAGTTTTAAAGGGAAAAAATTCAATCTGTCAATAATCATATGAAAAAATGCTGCAAATTACTAATAAGAGAAATACAAATTAAAACAGCTCTGAGTTTCCATCTCACACCCACCAGATTGACAACAGTGACCAAAAAAAGAGTAATTGTTGGAAGGACTAAGAAATGATAGCCACAATAATATTCTATTGGTGGAATTAAAAAATTTCCCAGTCATTCTGGCAAACAATTTAGAATTATTCCCCAAATTAAACTTGATTGTGACATTGATATAGCAGTACCACTACTGAGTATATACCTTAAAGAGATTTTTCAAAAGAGGAAAAAAACCCCTGGGCAAGTCACTTAACTCCAATTGCCTCAAAAAAAAAAAAAAGAGAGAGAAAGACCTATTTATCCAAAAATATTCATAACAGCTTTTTTTTTTGCAGTAGCCAAAAAAACTCCCTCAAAACTAAATCTCTAAAAGCTGTAGAGATATCCATTAATTGGTGAATAGCTGAACAGATTATGGTAGATTAATATTGTTGTCTTGTAAGAAATAATGAAAGTGATATATTTAGAGAAATTTGGGAAGACATATGAATTAAAGCTAAGTGAAGTAAATGAGGTAGAAGAACAATTTATACATTTACTATAACATTGTGTAAAAAAAAAAAAAAAAGCTTTGAAAGACTTAAGAACCATTGTCACACAATGATCAGTGAGAATTCTAAAGGACTGATAATGAAGAATGCTACCAAGCTCCAGAGGTGATGGACTAGTGGGGCAGAATAAAGCATTCATTTCCAAACATGGTGAATATGTGGATTTGGATTGATTTGTTTTTTAGTTTGGCTTTTGATTTTTTTTTGACTATGAATATTTGTGTTTGTTAAGTTCAGAATAACAAATATTTAAAAATAAGTCCAAATTTTTCTAACTTAAGGATCCTATTTATGTGATCTGTCAACACCCAAGGCCTTGTGTACTTCCAAGACAGATAACAAAGAGATATATAATTTTTTTCCCTTAATCTTATTTCTCTTTCCTTTTCCTTTTTCAGTGCTGCTCTTGAGATGGAGTTACTGTCCCTTTGGCTCTCCCTGAGTTTCATTGTACTGGTTGTAGAGTTGGAGAAAGGAACTAGAATGGCAGCAGCAGAATACCAAGGGGTTTGCAAGATGGTGAGTTTGCCCTGAAGGGTCCTAATTACATAGTTATTCCTGCCATCACAAGAAGCTAGGCATAAGTTAGTGCACTGAGAAGTTAGTAGACTATAAATCCTAGAGAGAACACAGGGAAATAATTAGACAGAAATGTAATAATTTTTCCTCCTCATCCCTTCTTCATCCTCATTTTTTTCTTCTTCCTCTTCCTTTTTTCTCCTCTTCTTCCTCCTCTATTCTCTATTTCTTTCTCCTTCTTCTCCTCTTCCTTTTCCCCTTTTCTCCTCCTTCCTCCTCTTTAAGAATCAAACTGGAAGCTAGAAGTCCAATAGCTAATCAATCAATCATAGGCTCAGTCTCCTTACTGATATGGCTTACCATTTTAATACCAGACTTAGGGTAGGCCCCTTCATCCAGTGAAGCTCAATACCCCCAAACTCGAGAAGTTCACCAGTCTCAACCTTGCAGGTAGCAGGAATTCAAGGCCTTGGCCACCGTGCCCACTTGGAAAACAAAGCCTTGAGAAGCTGAGGTGAGACCAAAACTTGTGTCAGGTATGGGGACTTTCATGTGAAAGTACATGGAGCCCAGATAAAAAAGGTCTTGTGTCACTGACCACAGAGGCCATTTGTTTGTACCCCTGCTTGCCCTGGTTTAGGACTGTTCCTCAACTGTTCTGGACAGATAAGTGTTTGTTTCACTGTCAAAAAAAATCCAGGGAGGTTACCAATTCCAGCTGCTCTTAACCTTTAAGATAAAACAAATGCAAATGACAAAGGTAAAAGGGAATTGCCAGACTTCTAGGAACCTTATCATTTGGATTCTATGATTTGCAGATTCTGTGATTCTGGTGAAATATGATCTTGGGCAAGTTACTGGAATCTGGTAACAGAGAAAGTTGGCTTATTGATAATCCATCAATAGAGATGTTATTTTATGTAAGTTCTAGGAACTTCAGGGACCATGCCTGTTCACCTAGCACAGTGCCTCCACATAGTATTTTCCCTAACAGTCTAGAAGAATGCTTTCCTCATAATAGGCACTAAATAAACTCATTAAATTGAATTTAATTTCTATTTTGTTCTCTTCATCCAATTTTTGAAATTTAAGGCTGGTGTTCGTTTTGGCTCTTCCTTTTTATCAGACTTGAAAAACAGTGGGTGGAATAAAAGGCTTCTGCAAACTGTGATTGCTCCATTGGGGAGAAACCAGAATTTATTCTACCCAGTTTGCCATTGGATACCATAATGCCCTTAGAAGAATTGCAGCACAGTACACATTAGGAAGAATATTGGCTTGGAAGTCAAAAGATCTAGTTGTAGTTCTGTTACTTTTTTAGCCTCAGTTGCTCTATTTGTAAGATGAAGGATTTGAACAAAATGACCTTTGAGGTTCCCTTGTGCTCTAACATTCAGTACCATAGAATTTCAGTGATACCTATTGAGCAAAATTTCCTGTTTGACCTAAACAGAATGACGATCTCCCAGGATGGATAGCCATTTGCAGAATAGTTGGCAGTTGTGTGGAGCACTGATGTGATCCTATAGCACAAATCTGTGAGACCCTCCTGCTCCAAAGGCTATTGCCTCAAGGGTAAAAGACAAATTCCTCTGTCTGATATTTAAAGCTTTTCCCAATCAGGCTTTAGCTCATCTGTGGGGCTTATTACACATTATACATTTTACATGCTCTAGGTTTCTATTCCTTGTACACAACATTCTGTATCCCATGTTTGTACCTTTATGCAGGTCATCTTCCATGTCTTAGAATGAACTCTTTCCTCATATTCATCTTTTAGAATCCTTTGTTCCCTTCAAAATTCACCTTTCTTATATAGTAAATGAGTCTTCTAAGCTAGTAGTGTCTCTCCTGATTTCATTTATCTTTACATTTTTAAATTAACATAAATTTATAGTTTAAATTTAAGCAACTATGGTTATTTTAACCAATAAAATATAGCTCCTTGAGGACAGGGATTATTTCATTTTTGTCTTCGTATTTCTCTCTAGTATCTAGCACAATACTTCCACAGAAATGACCATTAAAAGCTTATCAGCTATTTGTTGGGATTCATTGGGTTTTTCCTCTTATTTTTTATTTTTTTTGTAAATAGTATTTTATTTTTTCCTATTACATGTAAAGCTAGCTTTAAATATTCATTTTTAAATAAGATTTTGAATTGTAATGTTTCTTCTTCTCTCTCTATTTACACCCTTCTCAAGATGACAAGCAATATGGTTTAGATTATACGTGTGCAATCATGTGAAATGTATTTTTACTTTAGTCATGTTGTGAAAGAAGAAACAAAACAAAAGGGAAAAACCCATATAAAGAAACCCAAAGTGATAATAGTACGCTTTGATATGCATTCAGCCTCCATCAGTTCTTTTTATGGATGTGGATAGCATTTTCCATCATGAGTTTTTTGGAATTTTCTGGGGTCATTGTATTGCTGAGAAGAGCCAAGTCTATCACAGTTCATCATTGTAAAATATTGCTGTTGCTATGTGCAATGTTCTCCTGGTTCTGGAGTGAGACCCATTTGTAAGGGAAACTCATCATTCTCAATTCTGAGAATGTTTGAATAAGTCTAGACTTCACTTGTTTCAGATGTGAGCTGAGACATTTAGATAATTTAAGTAATTTCAACTATATGCCTCCAGTTTTACATAACTATATTCAATGATTTGCTTAAAATCATGGCCTTTAGAGGCCCTGAATGAATAAATGACTGAAAAAGCATTTATTGAGTACTCTGTACAAAGTATTATGCCAAACATTGAGATTACAAATAGAAAAATTAAACAGTTCCTGCTCTCAAGGATCTTTCTTTCTTTCTTTTTTATTAAAGCTTTTTATTTGCAAAACATATGCATGGGTAATTTTTCAATATTGACCCTTGCAAAGCTTTCTGTTACAAATTTTTCCCTCCTTCCTTTCACCTTCTCCCCCAGATGGCAGAAAGTCTAATACATGTTAATTATGTTAAAATACACAAATCAAATATATGTATATACAGTTATCTTGCTATAGAAGAAAAATTGGATCTACAAGAAAAAAAAACTGAGAAGGAAAACAAAATGCAAACATCAAAAGAGAGCGTGAAAACGGTATGTTGTGGAAGGATCTTACTTTCAAACAGGAGAAAACACATACAGGAAGTTTTAAGTTCCATGTAAAGCAGCCAAGCAGATGGTAATTGCATGTCCTGTAGTTAGTGTCAGTTCCATTAAAAGAATCACATTTGGGGCAGCTAGGTGGCACAGTGGTTAGAGCACCAGCCCTGAAGTCAGGAGGACCTGGGTTCAAATCTGGTCTCAGACACTTCCTAGCTGTGTGACCCTGGGCAAGTCACTTAACCCCAGTTGCCTCAGCAAAAAGGCAAAAAAAAAAAAAAATCACATCTATTGAACTGTTTAACAGCTCCAAGGTCTTTAGTACTGAACACTTTTTTTTCTGGTTGTTCAATACCTATGGAGCGGAGGTGGGGGCTGTAACACATGAATAAGCAGTTGCCATGTCCACAAGGGTGGATTCTTTGGTTGAGGATGGGAAGTGGGATGGAAGGAGGACCAGGGTTTGGGGGAAGGGTGTGTGCTGCCGTTCTTATTTCTCTTGAGTTTACCTGTCCGTTGGTACTAACTGGTCAGCAGTTGATGTTAGTGGTAAGAGACACGGCTGTGACTGAGATTGTAGTGGCAGAGACTATCCCATGGCTGTGACTGGGACTGTAGAGAGAACCCCGTGGCTGGGACTGGGATTGTAGGGACAATCCCGTGTCTGGGACTGGCTGGGACTGTAGGTGCCAGAGAGAATCCTAAAAGTGAACTAAAAGCATATATAAAGTGAACAATCATTGCTGATTAGCATGTTTTCACTCCTAGGTGGGTCGAATTGCTCATTGCCAAAGAAGACACCTGGATTCAGTGCCCAGTGATCTCCCATCCCATTCAGTGGAGCTTGTCCTGGACGCCAACTCCATCAAGACCTTGGGAAATCATTCCCTCCGTCACTATCCTCACTTGAGGAGGTTGAGTCTCGGGGATTGTAAGCTGGAACGCATTGACCGAATTGCTTTCCAGGGGAGCAGCTACATCGATTCTTTGGCCCTGAGCAACAATTTTCTCTCAGTAAACTACACAGATTCTGGAGCCGCTCTCCGATCTCTCCTGGGCCTGAGGGAGCTCGACCTGTCAGGGAACTCCCTGACCGAGGACATGGTAGCTGAGATGCTCCTCAACCTCTCCTCGCTGGAGTCCCTGTCTCTGGCAAGGAATGCCATCATGAGACTTGATGATGCTATCTTTCAGAGCCTGGGGAGATTGCAGGAGCTGGATTTACAAAGGAACTACATCTTTGAGATCGAAAGTGGTGCCTTTGACGGCCTGAAGTGGCTGAGGAGGCTCAATCTGGCTTTTAACCACCTTCCCTGCATTGTGAACTTCCGCCTTACCCAGCTTCAGGTGTTGAACATCAGCTACAACATCCTTGAATGGTTCATAGCAGACAGCGGAGACGCTGCCTTTGCGCTGGAGACCCTAGACCTCTCCCACAATCGGCTGCTGTTTTTTCCCTTTCTCCCTCAGCAGAACAGGCTTCACACCCTATTGCTAATGGACAACGAGATGGGCTTTTATAAGGATCTCTACAATGTCTCATCCCCCAAAGAGATGGTGGTCCAGTTCCTCCTCATCAGTGGCAATGTAACCAACGTCACCACGGTCAGCCTCTGGGAGGAGTTTGCCCTGAGCGATCTCTCTGCCCTTCACTTCCTGGACCTTAGTCAGAACCAGCTCAGGTACCTACCGGATGGATTCCTTAGGAACATGACTTCCCTTTCCCACCTTAACCTTAATCAGAACTGCCTGCAGACACTCCACATCCAAGAGGATGACCCCCCTCACTCGCTGTCTGACCTTAACCTCAGCCAGAACCAGCTCTCAGAACTGCGCGTGGCTCCCAGGCTGACTGGCTTCCTGAGCAACCTCAGACACTTTAACCTGAGCTCCAATCAGCTTCAGGGGGTCCCGCCGGGCCTCTTCTCCAACACCAGGAACATCACTACAATTGATTTGAGTCACAATCAGATCACCCTTTGCTCCCATTCAGAGGTTAGCCAACCTGCCTGTGTCGACTTCCGAAATATGACATCTTTGAGGAGCCTCTTTCTTGAAAACTGTGGACTTTCAAGCCTGGAAGAGCGTACGTTCCGAGGGACGTCCCTCACTCATTTAGATCTGTCTGGTAACCCCGGTATTCTGTTGAAGGGCATTACTCCCCTCCGGGATGTCGCCCCGACCTTGCAGGTCCTGTCTCTTAGGGATACCGGCCTCCATCCCAATGGCACAGAGTTGGATTTCTTTGGGTTCGGGAATCTGAGATACTTAGATATGTCGACAAATTCCTTGACGAGCTTTCCACGCTTCTGGGGCAGCTTAGAACTCCATACCCTGGATCTCCGGAGGAACCGGCTCACAGCCCTTCCTCAGTGGGCCGGCTCTGGCCAGCTCAAAAAGAGCCTTCGTATTCTCTACCTCAGTCAGAATCCATATGACTGCTGCTGGCTGGAGGGCTGGAGTCCCCTCCACAGCCTGAAGACCCTGTACATTGTGGACTGGGGAGCTGTCACCTGCAACTTCTCCTCCAATATAGTACGTGTGGTAGAGCTCTCTGAGCATATATCCCAGGACTGTAAATGGGGAAGGGTGAATCTTGGTCTGCTTTACTTGGTACTCATCCTCCCCACCTGTCTCACCCTTCTGGTAGCCTGTGTGGTGATCTTCTTGGCCTTTAAGAAGCCCCTGCTGCAAGTGGTGAAAAGCCGTTGCCACTGGTCCTCCATTTATTGACCCTGAGGAGAATAACCTATTCATTATTAGGTGAGAAAACCCTTTCTAAGCTAAAAGAAAAAATAAGTGAGTCAGATGAGTGGGTTGGACTAGATGACCATAAGAGGTCAATTCCAGCCCCAAATTTATTAGCAATGTGATCCTGGCCACGGCTTGTAACCTTGCTTGCCTCAGTTTCCTCATCTGCAAAATGAGCTGGAAAAGGAAATGGCAAGCCAGTCTGATTGATAGCTACTTTTGTCTAGAAAACCTCCAATGAAGTCAGGAAGTATCAGAAACAACTGAAAAATTACTAAGCAACAATAAAAACAGCAAAAAACAAAAACAAATGAAGAGCCAGATAATATCTACTGAATTAGGAAATGGATTTAGAGGAAAATGGTTTCCATTCCTTTATCCCTCCAAACAGCATGGTCTAGTGGATAAGGTACTGGGCTTGGAGTAAGGAAGATCTGGCCTGATTTTAACATTTATTAACTCCGTGACCCTGAACTGAGCCACAATTTTCTGAAAAATGAAGATAATCATACCAATTGTATCTACCTCACAGGGTGATTGTGGGGATGAAATGAAATAATGTTTGTGAAATGCTTTGTAAACCCTAGAGTCCTTTATAAATCTCAGATACTATCATTATTATTTTTTATTATTATGGATATACAGCTATATAAAGAATTTTTATAAAATGTGACAAAAAGAAATAATCCTCTTTTACTGTGTGAATGTTATTTGATTCATTTTTATATTATTCCGTTGGGCAAAGAATAGGGATAGATGATCACAAATCCATACAACAGAAAACAAAACCCCCCAAGTACCTATCTTCCTCCTATTGGGTCAGGAACAAACTCTTTAATATGAGACATATATTTTTTTAAAAAAAGTTTATTTTTAATACACATTGTTTGATGAATCATTTTGGGAGAGAAAAATCAGAGCAAAAGGGAAAAACCATTGGTGAGGGGGAAAAAAAAGAAAAAAGAGGTGAACATAGTATGTATTGATTTACATTCAATCACCATAGGGTTTTTTTCTGGATGCAGATGGAATTTTCTATTTAGTCTATATTTCTATTTAAGTTCAGAGACAAAGAACCACGATTTAAGCAATTACAGAATATAATCAATGAATTATAAACAAGATCTATAAATTATTAATACAGGATCAATCTTAATCGCAATAGTAAACTCCCATTTATTTGTAATGATTCAGGTTTCAAGTAACACAAAATTTATTTCTATAAAGTCTATTGGGATTGTTTTGGATCATGCAACCACTGAGAAGACTCAAGTCTTTCATAATTGGTCATTGCATTCTTGCTGTTATTATGTACAATGTATTCCTGGTTCTGCTTGATGGAACATATATTAATGTTGTTTATACTGATTGTTATTGGAACAGATCTAAGTGGCCACTTCAAAGGAAAACTAAGAGGAGTTCAAATGGGAATAAATGAAAAAAGCTTTAGTAAGTGATTGCTTTGTGCCAAATGTAGTACTATGTATTGAGGATACAATTAGAAAAAGGAATACCGTCTGCTCTCAAGGATCTGAAATCTAACTAAAGGAGATGGACATAGTTATGAAAATTAAACTGCAAAGAATGAGAATGTTGGATAGAGCACCAGCCCTTAAGTGAGGAGGACCTGAGTTCAAATCTGGTCTCAGACACTTAACACTCCTTAGCTGTGTGACCCTGGGCAAGTCACCTAACCTCAATTGCCTCAGGAAAAAAGCTAAAAAATCCAACCAAACAAAAAAACAAAAAAGAATGAGAATATCCCAAAGTATCAAAAGTGGTTTAGTGTAGCTAGGGCTTATGTTGAGTGGTCTAGTAGTCATGAACATATGCAGCAAGGGATAGAGCAAAGAAACTTCATGTCTAGTATGCAAGTTAATTACTGTTATTAGGCAAACAAAAATTTACTAGCAACTTTTTACATTTGTCATTCTCTGTCAGCCAAATTAAAGAGATGCTGAAACATACTCCAATAGATGCTGAAAGTGCTTCCTGGAAATGCTAGAAATTTCCCTGTGCAGTTTCCATTCCATCCAATTCAATTCAATTCAACAAGCATCCATTAAGTGTGTAAACTATAACCAAAAATTGTACTAGGTACAGGTACAAGATAGTAAACCAGATTTTTGGGCAGCAAATCAAACATTCTTGAAAGATAGCTTGTGAGTGTAAAGACATCAGATCCTGTTCCCTTATCTTCACACACATCCCCCAAAGTTAGCTAAATTCCTTGAGGCAACAGTAGATCTGTGAATGTTAGCAGAGCTGGATTTTTAAATTTATCTGGTGCCAGACCAGCTTCATTCTGAACTAAGTTCAGAGACAAAGAACCATTACTTAATCAGTTACAGGATAAAATCAATTAATTTTAAATAGGATCAATAAATAAATGATACAAGATCAATCTTAATCTCATCAGTAAATTTCTCTTTATTTATAATGGTCCAGATTTCAAGCGTCATGAAATGAATGCTGAATCTGAAGTCAGAGTATCTGATTCTAAATCCCAACTCTCCTACATACTATTAATGACACCTTGGGCAAGTAACTATTTCAGTTTGCCAGTTTTCTCAACTATAAAATGGGGATAATGTTAGGGCCTGCTTCCCAGGATTGTCATGAGGATCAAATAAAATAATATTTGTAAAGTACTTAGCACAGTGCCTGATACAAAGTAGGCATTTTCTAAATGTTAACAATTTTATGTATAGAGTGATTACTCTCCCTATTTTTTTCAGGCTATTCTTTACAAAGCAGGTTCCTTTTGTTTCTGATGCCATATATGAAGCCTTTTCATCATGGTAGAACCTGCTAAGATTTGTACTCCACTTAAAGAACTCAGGGTCATTCTAATACCTCTGAGCAAGATAACATTTATTAACAGGGGCATATTGCTTGCTAATGAAAAGGTTAATGGATTACTCCATTTTTATTCCAGAGACACTGATCAAGAGTATATCTTCCCTTTTTTAGATTTTGGGGAGTATAGGATAAAGAACAGAGCCGGGTTTTTTTGGACGATCCGAGTAGGTTTTTTTTTTTTTTTTTTTTTTTTTTTTGTTTAATATAATTATGTAGATATATGAGAGAGAAAAAAAGATGGTGACTTGAGTTTTCTAATTGGAAATTTGGGTAATTCCCAATTAGAAATCATCTGGTATTATGTAACATGGTTCCTTATATTCAAGTAGTTCTAAACTCAATTAATCCTCATCTAATTGGAAACTTGATCTAATTTAGTGGTTCACATTTAAGGGGGTCTACACTATAATTAGTGATGCTTTAAATAGTAAAAAGAGCACTAAAGTTCAAATCTAGAAGACCCATGTTTGAATTTTTGGCTCTGCTGTACATGTACAACTTTGGTCAAGACTTTTGTCCTTAGTTTCCTCACACATAAAATAAAGAGGTTCATTTAGAATGGTAGGGAAACTCAGAGCTCTAATCCCCTTATTTTATAAATGGGGAAACCAAAGACCGTAGAGTTTCAGTGTCTTGCTCTGCTAGTAAGCGGTAGGTTTTAAGTGACATTATCTGATTCTAAATCTGTTTTTCTTCCCAACATATCATATTGCTTCTCCAGTGGATTAGAGCACTTTAGGCTAGTCACTTCACTTCTAGGGGATTCTGTGTCCTCACTTATAAAATGAGAGAGTTGGTCTACTTCCCTGACAGTTTTAAATCAATTATCCTATGAGTCCAAAGTAATGACTCCTGGGGTGGAAATTCTGGGTACTATAACAGGCAAATGGGGCAGATCAGTTAGGTTGTATAGCAGATATTACACTTGGTGGAGACCACCTATTTACCGAACCACCCATGATAACAAAGGCATTTGAGGAGAGATATCTCAGAAAGAGGGAGTAGACAGTAGGAATAGAAAGAAACAAGAAAGGGATAGTTTCCCTAAACAGCAGACCCCCAAATCTTCATACCCATGATTACCACCACTTTCCCTCCTCCTTTCTTTTCTTCTTGTGGGGTTTCTCAGAAGGGTGAGGAACATAACTTAGAGTCACCCTGGAGAATGACTTGCATTCTCAGTATGTCTGTTCAGCACATTTATAATCTCAACCTCAGTCATCACACGGTTTCAGGGAAAACCAAAAGCAGTTCCTCACTGGCAATCAGTTGGGGCTCCTGTTTTTCTCTTCCTTTGGGAGGACAACAGGAAAGAGAGTGAAAGGTAAAAAGCTAGTGAGAAACAGAAAAAAAAGGTGTATAATGTATAACATTTATACATACACAAAAACATTTTTCTATGTTGGCCATGTTCTGGGAAAAAAAAGCAAGAAAGAGGAAGAGGAAAAATATTTTAGTGTGAATGCTGACCCCATTAGTTCTATATCTGGAGGTGGATAGCATATTTTCATCATGAATCCATTGGAATTCTGATAGATCACTCTATTGATCAGTCACTAAGTGTTTCACAATTGATTTTGTTTTACAATATTCCTGGTTTTACTTGCTTTATATCGATTTGTACACGTTTTCCTGAATGTTTCTGAAACCATTCCTTTTATTGTTTTTTATAGCACTATAGTATTTTACTACATTCATATACCATAACTTGTTTAGCAATTCCCCAATTGATGGATATCTCTCCTGTTTCCAATTCTTACATTCGTCTTTAGCTGGGTGACTATTCACACATCATTTGGTAATTCCAATTAATTGGAGAAAACAAAAAAAATTGACAAGTTGTTATTTTTGATAACAAATATATCAGGGATTGTGTCTAGTCTAAAAATATACAAAATCTGAATCTACTTAGCTGTAAGACCTTTTTTAAACAGTGATGAATTACCTATACTGAAATCACAAGAAACTTGAAATTTGAATGAAGATGTTATCTGAAAATCCTAATCATACTGATAACATTCAGCATTACAGGATAAAAGATAGTAATCCTTTGTTTGAAACAACATTTTCTTCCTCAGATCCATATTTAATAATCCAGATCTCTTAATTTATCTTTTAACATATCTCTTCATTTATACCAGAAAGAGATTTTAGCTTCTGTGCTAAAAGGGGAACATTTCCTACAAGAAAAATCCAAAATAATGTTTGAAACATGAAACTTTTCCTGAGAAGTATTGAGTATGAAATGTTTTCTTAGAATTTCTCTGGGGAATCTGAAAGTGATTTTTAAAAAAAATTGGATTGTAACTTGGATAAATTAAATACTGATACTTTTTGTGAATGGAATAGCACATACAGAAAAAAAATCACACAAATATATTTTTAAAAAACATTAACTTTAGAGAAAAAAACTGATTTCAGGAAATAAAAATGTGGTAAACCAACCGCTGGTTAGTCCTGAAAAAAAAAAAAATTTTTTTTTTTTTTTTTTTTTAACACCATTGCACCTTAAATTTAGGTTAATGAAAAAAAATTGTTAAAATGTTGAATGAAAATGATTCAGGCTTTCTTAATCTGAAAAATAACTTCTCAAGGATTAGTGAAGCAGAAATCCACCAGGGTTATTTGTGCATTCATGTGAGTTGTGCATAAAGTATGCATGTTGTCAGACATTAGTGCCTAGGTGATATACAACATCAAAATTTGTGAATCTTCAAATAGAGGAAGTGATGAGAGATGCACATTTTGAAGAGTTTAATGAAATTGAAGGAGTTATATGGAAATTACTATTTTTTAAAGTGGCCAAAACTTTTTTTTTCCTGGAAGGCAGAAAACTAAAGAAGAAAATTTTCATGATGTTCTCAAATTCTATAAAGTTATGTGTTCTAATGTGTTTCTCAAAGATTCTTTTTACCCCCTGAGATTCACATTTGGACTTCTTCCTATGTGCTTTCAGTGATAAGCATTGGGAACACTTCCATCAAGCAATGTCAATGTAAGTGGAGTCTAATAATCTTAGCTGTTTACTGCTGGGCATTGAAGAAGAATATTGCAATAAAAATCAACAGGAAGCCAACAAGCTACATTAAAAAATATAAATGAACACATTTTCTTTTGTTTATGAAAATGATTTTATATGTTATATTATATAATATAAATTATAAATTAAATTATATACATAATTATATAAATTATAAAAATGATTTTTATAATATGTGTAACCATTAAACCTTGCTGCTGAATTTAGTAGTTGGGACACTCACTTTCTCCTTCTAAAAGAGTCTTCAGTTCTAAATTCAAGTATGCTGATCTAGTTCAATCCTGTAAGAGAATAGTTTCTAAAGAGAAGGGTCAGACTATTTTTCTCCTGCTTTTTGGCTCTTTATTTCCATGTTCTAAGCTCCAGGGAGAATCACTTAAAGCTTAAGTTTGGTTCATGTCGAAGGTTTCACCAAAATGAAGTAGAAAAGCCTTCAATGTGCATTGTAGATCAGGTATAGGACAGATATTCATTTACTCCACACAAAAGAAATGCTTAAAATATAAAAGACATAAACATAAATTGACAAAGAATCCCCAAACAAGATCTTAGAACTGCTGTCATACTCTACTGGGAGATTAATACTTAAAACTTAATACTCATTTTGTGAGTTCACTAAATTAGCATTTCACTTTCATCTTGTCACTTTACTGTTCAAACAGTACTTGAAGGTTGGGTTATTCCCTGTTAGTCATCATCCACTTCAAGAATCACTACAGAACTTCTTGTAGTGAAGACAGTACCAAACAAGGACCTAGCATCACCTGAGTTAGCCTTGATCCAAGGTCCTTCTCTCAATGTCCCAGTTCAGCTATTTATTCTCAGAGAAAGAAACACCAAGCAGAAGAGATGGACAGAGGCTTGAAAATTAGGATTAGGCAGTACTTGAACTCCTTTGAAGATGAAATATTCCCCAGGGGTGGGGAAAGAAAAATCCCAGAAAGTTAGGAGAAAAAGAGACCCCCCAAGGGTGGGGTCCCACCTTTCACTTTTTACTGGAAGATGGTTCTTTCTCAGTCAGGAAGCCATTTTCTCTTATGGATCTTTGATGAAGCACTCCCCCCAGGTGACTTTCACACAGAATAGGAAAGGGAAGAAAAGATTGCCCAGGGAGCCCAACAGAAACCTTTGGTTGCACATTTTTATTTATTCCATTTGGAAAGGGCCAAGGTGATTATCAGTAGAGGGACAAGGATAGTGCATATGATACTGTAAGAGTTCCAAGCACGTTCTGTGGTTTGAACTCTATTCTGAGTTAAGGGGAGAGGGCTCACCTGGATTGTACCATTATATATCAAACTGTAATTCACATGGATATGATTCAAGATAAGCAAAATTTGAAGCCAGAATTGAAATGTGAAATCAGCACAAAAAAGACTCACCTGTTTTTATGGTTGTGACAGGAAAAATTCTGGGTTTTTTTTGTCTCTTTAATAGAATAAGATTTATTTTCCATTAAAAGATACTAGATTGAGTTTTTTTTTTCAAATCAAGACAAAAAGTAAAGTGAATATTTTCCAAACAAGTTTATGTGAAAATTTTACACATTTATTTACTATCAAGATATTAGTTTTTCCAGAGCTAAGGGCCAGTAAGCAAGCTGTGCCCTGAGCTTGGTATAACAGAAGTCCTTTGGGCTCACCCTCTGGTAAAATCACATAATTATTCTATTGCTTTGACTAGCCCCAGTTGTTCTCTGAGCGTGGTCAAGCTTGGACAAGTCATGAAGTTCTGCTATGAACCCAACCTGTCTTATTATTGCTATTACCCCTTATAGCCATTGGGATAAGATAACACTGCCTTGGGTCCCTCCATTAGGAGCTGGCCAGTGCATGTGTTTTATTTGCTTCCTTGCTTACAAGCCATTTCCCTCACTTTGAAATTAAATTTCTGTTTGATTCCTGGCTCTTCTGTTTCTAGCCTTCTCTGTTCTGCTCTGGCCATCCACAGGTCAGAGGAAACAAGAATTAATTAATTAATTAATCTATTTATCTATTTAGCTGCTGAAGCAATTGGGGTTAAGTGACTTGCCCAGGGTCACACAGCTAGGAAGTATTAAGTGTCTGAGAGCAGATTTGAACTCAGGTCCTCCTGACTTCAGGGCTGGTGCTCTATCCACTGCACCACCTAGCTGCCCCCAAAATTTATTAAAAGCCAACCACATGCCTATTTTAGGTGCTAGGGATACAAATATAAAGAACGAGAAAATTCATTCTTCCCAATGAGCTTACGTTCTCACTGAAGAGACAAAAACTACAAATAGAAAGTACAAATATATGCATGCTATGTATATAGCATAAAGTTAATATTTATTTACATGTACATATATTCAGTGATTAATCAATTAGTTAATATTTATTAAATGCCTACTATGTGCCCAGCACTGTACTAAGCACTTGGGGATACATCAAGCTTACAATCTAATAAAGGAAATACAATATATCAATGCATATATAAAGTAAGCCATATGCAGGATACATTGTTGTTGTCCAGTTGTTTCAGTTAGGGTCTTCTTGACAATATTGGAGTGGTCTGCAATTTCTTTCTCCAGTTCATTTTACAGATGAGAAATTGCAGCACACAGGGTAAAGTGATTTGACCAGAGTCTTGTAAGTGTCTGAAGCCAGGTTTGGACCCAGGAAGACGATTCTTCCTTCCTCTAGACCTGGCACTCTATCCACTGCTACATTTAGTGGCCCTATTAGCTATGCATAAAATTATTAGCCTGGGAGCAGGATGAAGGATGGATTGGCAAATATTTGAAGGCTTTCATCTATGAAAAGAAATTAGACTTATTTTTATTAGTCCCCAAAGGGCAGAAGGAGAAGCAGTGGGTTGAAAATGCAATGAGGCAGATTTGGGATTAATGTAAATGAAAATGTGGCAAAAAGAGCAATACAAAAGTAGAGTGGGCAGCATCAGAGAGAGCAGGTCCTCTTCTTTAAAAGTCTTTGGATGAAAGCTGGATAATTACATCGAGGGAACATTGTAGAAAGATTTCTTGCACCGAGATTGTCTTAGTTATGATCTCCACATTATGTCATTCATTGGTCTGTAGATAGAAAATTGGAACAGAATTCAGAAAACAATTCCAACATCTCATTTCATAGAAGAGCTAACTGAAACCAAGGAAAATTAAATGATTTGCTCATATTCAGAAAGATAGTAAAGCAACAGAGGCAGAATTTGAACCTAACTCCTCTGACTCCACAGCCATTGTGCTTTGCAGGATACTATATTGCTTCCTGGTTAATTTAATTTAAATGACTTTGAATTGTATTGTCACTTCAGTATTCAAAAATTAACATGCAACTGCAGCTTTCTTTCTGAATTAAAAGGCTGATAATATAAAGAATAATTAAAATGCCAGGAGGGGGATCAATAATATTGATGAATATTGAAAAGTTGAAAAAATTAGGAATTGATTCATCAATGAGCATTTATTCAACACTTACTTTGTGCCAGGTACTATGGGATAATAAATACCAATAGTGAACTGATTCCTACTCCTAATTTATATTGTGATGGGAGAGATGACAAACACATATAAAGTATATGTAGAATCAATATAAATAAAATTAACAAAGAAGTTTAAAACAAGATCATTGGATAGGGAGGAGGGCACATAGGGGAATTAGGAAAAACTTACACTTTCATCTTGAAAGAAGAGAGGGAGTGCATCTCAGCCAAGGAGGAGCTTGAGGAGGAGGTCCTGGAGATAGAGTATCACATGTGAGTTAGTGGGATCACACTGTGGGGGGCAACTGGGTGTGCAGTGGGCAGATCCTCCTGGTCCCCAGCCATGTAGCTCCAGTATCCTCCTCACTTTCTCCCCTACTCCTTCCCTTCCCCAGCCCAATCTCTTGCCCAGGCTGGTAGATCAGATAGGTATCACCTCACACCTGAACTAGGGCAATAACCTGTCTCTCTGCCATGAGCCCCACTGCAGCTGCCAGGGATCTTCCTGGAGCACAGGCCCATCATTGCCCCCTCAGACTCTTCTCATCTCCCCTCGTGGCTTCCCTGGCTTCCTCTAAGTCATAACTAAAATCTCATGTTCTACAGGAAGGAAGCTTTTCCCAACCCCTTTTAATTCTAGTGAATTTCCTCTCAATTATTTTCCTATTTATCTTGTATATAATTTGTCCATATTTGTTTGCTTATTGTCTTTTGCTGAGAGAGGGACCACCTCTCTCTCTCTCTTTTTTATGTCCCCAGTGCTTAGCACAGTGCCTGACACATAGTAGACACTTAACTATTAACTGACTGTCTGACACAATAATCTCCAGCCCTCCTATTATCTCCAGAATTAAATGTTAAATCCTCTGTATGGTGCTCAAAGCCTTTAAAAACCTGGCTCCCCATATACCTTTCTTTTTACACCTTATAAACCCTGCAATCTTTGTTGTTTCTCCATCTTCCCTTTGGGCATTTGCAGGGGCTGTCCTGTATGTTTAGAGTGCTCTCCATCCTCATCTCTGTCTGACTTCTTTGGCTTCCATTAAGTCCCAGATAAAATCCCATTGGCTACAGTAACCCCTTCCCGATCTTGTTTAATTCTCATGCCTTTCCCCTGTTGATTATCTCTAATTTATCCAGTCTGTTACAGGAGCCACCCGCTAGTAGCTGCTGGGGATCTAATTCTGATTAGCAGAATAGAGCCCTTCATATGAGAGGATGATAATGATATAAGGAGACTGAGAGGCAAATTGCATTCTCTAAGCTCCCTTCTCTTCCCTCCGATTTATTTCACCCCCAATTCACAAGCAATATCTGTCAATAAAGGCTGATTTGCAATTCCTTCAGGTGTCTTATGATTCACAGCTGTGGGGGCTCCTGGATGGTACAGTCTCCTTTAACCCTTTATAGGCTTCTGGGTTTCTCACTTAGACGTGGCCCTCAATTCCCCCCCGCCCCTTTTTTTTATTAGAACACGATTATTTTTCCAGTAGATAGGTAGCTTATTTTTACATAGTCACACAATTAATTTGGATGTTACCTTCCCTATTACATTGAAAAAAGGGACTGTCCTTTACCTTTCTTTGTATGCTTGGAGTTTAGCACAGCACCTGGCACCTAGAGGCTATAACTTCAATCCCAACACAATAAATGTGTGTCAAAGAATAGATCTGACAATCCATCCTGGATTTCTATGACTTTGTCCTTTCTTGGCTCTCCTCCTACCTATTTGATGTCTCTTTCTCAGTCTGCTTTGCTAGTACATCATCCAGTCATACTTCCTAACTTTAAGTGTACTCTTAAGGCTTTCTCCTGGACCCTCTTCTCCCTTTTCTACTCTCTTCCTCCCTCCCTCTCTCTCTCTGTCTCTCTGACTCTGTTCTCTCTCTGCCTCTCTCTGCCCCTCTCTCTCTCTGTCTCTGTCTCTCTCTCTCTCCATCTTTTCTTCTCTCTCTCCCTTTCTCCCTCTCTCTTTTCTCTCCCTCTCTCTTCCCTCCCTCCCTTCTTTCTCCCTCCCTCTCTCTCCCCCTCTCCTTGCTCTCCCTCTCCTCTCTCTCTCTCTTTCTCTCTCCCTCTCCCCCTCACTCTCTCTTCCTCCCTTTCTTTCTCTACCTTTTCCTCCCTCTCTGTTTCTCTTTTTGTCTCATGCACATGTTCCTTCCCTCTCCCCCCTCCCTCCTCCCCTTTCCTATTCTCTCTATCTTGATAACGTAGATTTAATTATTATCTCAATACCAACAACTCAGATGTACAAAGGCCACTCCAATCTGTTTCCACAGTTCTAGTCTTGCATAACCAATAGCTTGTCTTGCAAGGGTCTCCACAACTTGGGGATTTGGCCCTACAACCTGAGATAGAGTTTGGGAGAGGACCTCAGGGTATACCTGTGCAGACTTTCCCTTTCAATGACAGGAAGATGGGGAATATCCCTGGAGGCAAAAGAAATGAAATCATTGGAGATTGCATGATAGAAACCTTTCCCAGGTTCTTTGAATAAATCTCAGAGACTAAGATTTGAACCTAAGCTTTTGGTGCCCATGACTAGAATTGCCTTCATAATTCTGGTTGTCTACTTATTTCTTCTTTTTGTTGTTGAATTCTTTCAATCCCGTCTGATTCTTCAGGACCTTATTTTTGGTGGTTTTTTTTTTTTTTTTTTTTTAGGGGGAGAGTAGGAGAATACTGAAATGGTTTGTCATTTCCTTCTCCAACTCATTACATGGATGAGAAAATTTGACGCAAACAGGGTGAAGTGACTTGCCCAGGATTACCCAACTCATAAGTGTCTGAGGCAAGGTTTGAACTCAGGAAGATAAGCCTTCCTGACTCCAAGCCCAACATTTTGTGCCCTGTGGTGCCACCTGACTGCCCCTTTTCCCCTGTTGCTTGAGGGTAAATATGCCTCTTGTTGCAGTGTTTGCTACTCTTCCTGTGTGGTAGAGAAGCTAGAATGCACCTTCTGCTGACAGATAGTGCCATCATTGTAGCTTTACATTGTGCACTTTGTGTTCTGTCTGCCTAGCTCAAGTGGAACGTTCTTGAAACAAGACCATGTCTTGTGCTTCTTCTGTCTCAAAGATGTAGTCATGAACCTAGAGTAATTTGCTACTCAATAAAACTTTTGTTTCCTTGATGGATTGATAACCAAGGATTAGGTTATCCTTCCTTGAATTTTAATTGGAAGCCCAAAATCTACATTGAGTTACACCATTGATAGACCCCATATGTGACTTTACTAGCTTGAATATTTATAGAACTTTAAAGTTATAAAATACTTGACTCTATGGGTGACGTTATTAGGTTATATGTCTATAGAACTTTAAAGTTATAAAATACTTGACTCTATGGGTGATGTTACTAGGTTTTATGTCTATAGAACTTTAAAGTTATAAAATACTTGACTCTATGGGTGATGTTATTAGGTTGTATGTCTATAGAACTTTAAAGTTATAAAATACTTGACTCTATGGGTGACGTTACTAGGTTGTATGTCTATAGAACTTTAAAGTTATAAAATACTTGACTCTATGGGTGACGTTATTAGGTTGTATGTCTATAGAACTTTAAAGTTATAAAATACTTGGCCCCATATGTGATGTTACTAGGTTGTATGTCTATAGAACTTTAAAGTCTCTAAAACACTTGGCCCTATGGGTGATGTTACTAGCTTGTTTGTCTATAGAACTTTTAAAGTCTACAAAGTTTTTGGCCCTTGTTAGAGGACTTTGCTATGCCCACCCAAGTCACCTATGATGGAAGCATTCCTGTGGGAATGGCAGGGATTTGCTTCTTTCCATTGGCCATGTAGCTTCAAGAGGCTTCTTCCTTCTGGTAGTACCCAGGGTTTTAGGGCCTATTTGTTCACAGCATGGGAACTAGAAATTAAGCTAGGTAAGGGGGGAGAGCTACTTCTCCATTCTCTTCAAGCCTTAAAATCTATAATTTTGTTTGTCCTTTTACAGTTCTGGGCACATCCAATGGAGTCTCTGACTAGGAGCTGGAGCAATGGTGGCCCTGGAGGCAGGATTCTAGGCTCATTAAACCTTCTACACTCTCAGGGTAACTGAGAGAGCTTTCAGAGGGTCAGAATTTGGCAATTGTACCTCCTGATCCCCAAACTGAACAGGACAATGAAACAGACCAAAATCCCAAACCCGTTTCTTGGGGTTGCAAGGCCTAAAGAGGCAAGGATAGAAGTCTTGTTCTCTATTCTGGCTTAGTTTATGGTGCCCACACTATGGTTGAACAGGATTTTCCTTTCTATTCCACAAACAGAGAGTTACTCTTTCCAAAAATACAGCCTGTACAGACTTGGAAGCCAGTGGAAAGAGGCTCCTCCCCTCATGCAGTAGGGGAGCAGGATGCATTCTCCCAGAAGTAGAGCCTGATCATTTGTCATATGGTCAGTCTTATGTGACTTGGGTAAAGCTCTGTTATATCCACACCAGCTTTATGCAGTTGTTATCCTCATTTTACAGATGGGAAGGAGAAGGCTCAGTGTTATTTATCCAGTAGTTACTCCCATATCGGGTAGTAATGGTAATTATACCAATTAAACCAACTTCAAGTCTATTGCTCTTACCACCATGCAATATTGGTTCATATGTGACTCTAAATTAGAGAAATACATTTTGGCAGTTTAGTAATTTAGACAGCGGTCCTTTGGGCATTAAATGAAGTTCCATTTGGCTTAAAAATCATCCATCTGTGAGGATGTGGAGGTCAGAATTGGATATGTGATTCCAATTTAGGAATTCTATAGTCCTTTTCCACCCCTACCAATACAAATTTTTGTTGCCAGAAGGCCTGGGCTAAAAAACAAGGAGAGAAAGTACAAATCCATTTTTTTTTTCTTTTTGCTGAGGCAATTGGGGTTAAGTGACTTGCCCAGGGTCACACATCTAGGGAAGGTTAAGTGTCTGAGACCAGATTTGAACTCTGGTCCTCCTGACTTCAGGGCTGGTGCTCTATCCACTGCACCACCTAGCTGCCCCTAGAAAGTACAAATCCAAACCCCCTCTATTGACTAGGTGGAACTCAATAAATAGATAAATATGGTTCCTTGAGAGTGGGCATAAAATATGTCACAGTATTTATAGATTTTCCTATCTTGAGTGCATTCCCCATTAAGAGGGTAATCATATAAATTCTAATTTCATGAGGGTGCCACATGCAGCACATCTTAGTGGTATTTTGGTAAATACTTACAAAAGGCTCTCTGGAAAAAAGTGCATTCAGGACACATTTTTAGGATTAATTTTCATTATTAATCTTGAGTCTGAACAATCATCCCAATAAATCAAGCCCTGATTTGTAGTGTTTGTCCATTTCTGAGGTATAAATGCTCATACTGGAAAATTTAATAATTGACTCTCTGGTTCAAGCTGGCTCCCACATCCCTTTAGCACATCTGATCCAAGGGTTGAGGTTGTCTTAATTGGCCTGAACAGCCTTCATCAAGGCCTCAGCCATAAGAGGGGATATGAAACTGGTGGGGAGGGAGGGAGGAAGAGTCAAGAAAAGGATCATGTTTTTTGGGTGTGGTGGGTGTGTTTTTCTCTTCCGCTACTGTTATCATTGTGGTAAGCACTTTATGGTGGTTGAATACTCAAGAGAGGAAGCCCTGGAACTTCCTGTTGTCTTACTTATTTTGCAAAGTGTAATTCTGAAAAAAGGGAAGAAGAGAATAAAAAAGGGAAACTCCTCTGGTTTGGGGGAAGCCAACCTCCACCCCAGGGATCTGTTAAAACTGCCTTATTCCTGGAGGTTAAGGAGAAGGGAGACTATTGGGAAAGGGGCTGTGTTCCTGAACAAAATGGGAAATGGGAAATTTAATCAAATTTAAGACTGGAGTCCAGAAATACTCAAGTCAAAGGTAACCTTTAAAATAAAAAAATTAAAAAAATAAAACTTTTGTTGTGCTTTGTAGTTCACCAAGCACCGTATTAATCTTGCTAAGACATCACTTTTAGTAGTTCAAAATTTTCCAATGATTCCCCATTATCTGTTAAATCAAGTGTAACCAACTTGACTTTCAAGATCTCCTCTGTAGATATCTTGGACTCACCCTACTTGTTAAGTTTTATTTCCCACTTTTGTTGTTTTTTAGTCATTTCTGAGTTTTCTTGACCTCATTTGCAGTTTTCTTGGTAAAGATACTGGAATGGTTTGCCATTTCCTTCTCCAGCTTATTTGACAGATGAGGAAACTGAGGCAGATAGGGTTGTCCAGGGTCACACAGCTAGGAAGAGTCTAAGGCTAGATTTAAATTCAGGTTTTCCTGACTCCAGACCCAATGCTCTATCTACTGTGATACCTAGCTATCCCAAATTATTTCTCACTACTCCCAAAATAGAACTTTCTCTCTAGTTTCTTCACTATTCCCTTCACATGTTGATCCTCATCTTTCTGCCTGTGGTTATGTCTGAATACCCTTTGCTCTCATTTTTACCTATCGAAATTGTATTTTTTGAATCAAAATCTTCCCCCCCTTTTTTTTTTGCTTGTATTATAAACTTTTTCTGTATTCCATAGAGAGGATAGCCTCTGATATTTGTTTCTGCCCTGTTAGGAAGTGGTGATGATAAAGAATGATAAGGAAAAGAAGGGAGGAAGAGGCAAAGAAAAAGAGACTAGAGACTTCAAGCTTTAAGCCAATGGTCAAACTGAACCATTGAACAAACTGAACCAAAGAACTTATAACTTCTTTGACTTCCTGCAGGGAAGACACACTGAGGATAATAAAGCTACCTAAGAAAAAGTTATCACTAAATACATTAAAAGACGTTAGCATTCTGAGAGCAGAATTCAATGGGAAGACTATATTTAAAGCTATTGACATCTCTGTAATATCAGTTTTAATGCACACTTGTGGAAAGACAAAAATAGAACATAATAGATTTGAAATGTATCCTGACAAAAATTCATACAATATTATCTAAACACAAGGCCTGACACCTTAAATATCTGTAGAAAAATGAACATTCTGTAGCAGCTAAGTAGTACAGTGGATATAGCACAGACCTTGACATCAGGAGGAACTGAGTTCAAATCCAATCTCAGACATTTACTATGTGACCCTGGGCAAGTCACTTAACCCTGATTACCTCAAAACACACACACAAACGCCCAAACAAAGATGAAAAGTTCCTTGCCAAAAAGGAGAAAGAGAATTTTTAAAATTACAAAACATTTTATTTAACATTTAATTATTAAAAACATTTTTAAAATTTGACTTTTAATTTAAAATTTGTCTTTTCAAAAGTCATTTCTCCTGTGACAAAGAAAAGCAATTAAGCAAAAACATCAGATACAGATAATGAATCTGTCAGTGTACATAATCTTATCATTTCTTCCTTCACATCTCTCAAATAAAGAGGAAGAGAACTAATAGATCTCATCAGAGGACATCACAAATGAGTCAGAAATGCTTTTGGAACAAGGGGATCTCACTTCTCCAAACAACAATAAAGGCCAATAACTTGTCCATGCTGCTGGATATCTAATGTCACTGAAAGGGATCCCATTACTGATGCTTCATTCAAAAATTAATACATGAATATCACTTAAAATATTGAAGTGAACTATAGCAGTCATACATGGCATTGGCCACCAATGGCCACATACTGTCAATAAGATAGCTCCTACAAGTGACAATGAATCAAACTAGAAATAGCTACTGATGCTATATATCCCAGCTCTCCCATGAGACCTGCATTTGATGGGAAGGCTGTCCCATTTATGTCCTGCTGATCATTGAGGAGACAGAGAATGGTATCTACCTATTTACACATCTGGAGGTATGGTTGCCTCATTTCTCATTTCTGGTTACCTCAATGTACTGAGATCATCTGGGTGGGTAGTCTTGAGACTAAATTGCTATTGCAAAATACTTTCACATAAAGATTATGGAACCCAAATGACATCCTGGAGTTATGAGTACTTTGTGCTGTTACATGCAGCAACCAGCATATAATAAAATAAATAGCACTTGGATCTTGCTTCATATAGGTCTCACCTTATTCTCCTCATCAAGATCCTAATTATGGTTCTAATTGATGGTACACTTGCCCAACAGGGCAGCAATCATAATGCTTTATTGGTGAGCTTCCAGAGATCGAGAATCTAATTTCACCCAACTTGTCAATCAAATATTCTAATTACAACTCCAGAACGACATTAAAAGTGAGAATCTGGTTTATCCCCCAATAGGTTGCAGATAATTTCATTCACTGTTAATTTTAATATTTTTGTATATACTGCAAAAGGCTCCACGAAGTTTTAGGCAGGATAAATCCCTTTCACTTAGACATCAGAATGTCAGTTTTCAAATATTCTGGGGCAAGAGTCACAATGGGTCCCTGACAAAATATCTCTTTTCTGTCTATGTTGGATGAGTTACCATTTTCATATTTGTGGAAGTCTTAAAGAATGGCTCCAATATTTTGTTAGCATGTCCATCAATTGTTCTTATTTTTCCAACCTGAGGATTATAAATAAATAATTAGCTACCTAGAATCTTCCTGCCTAATATTCTTTCCTCAATTTGTAAACTCAGGTTTGTTAATCATACCAGCTTTTGAAATAGTTTACATGTAGAACCTTCATCTTAGAATGTTCTTTATGTGACAGGGATTGTCTTTAGAGTTGTCTTATAAAGTCATTCAGTCTAATTCCCTAGCTTTATACTTGAAGAAACTGAGAAATTAAGATCACACAATATCACAAGTAATAAATAGCAAGGACAGAATTTGAACTCAAAGGCCTTCTTAAAAATCCAGAGTTCACTGTGTGACCCTGGACAAATCACTTAATCCCAATTGCCTCCTCAGGAAAAAAAAATCCCGAGTTCATTCCAAGATACCATGGTACCTGCTGATTTATTTTTCGTTTGTTTTCATTGTTTCATATACCTAGAATGGTCCCTATTCTAACTACTTAAACATCCTGACATAGACATGGTGGTACTTTTTATTTGTAAAGATGGAGTGAAGAGCAAAGAGAGGGAAAATTATTAATAGAATGGAGGAGGAAAATGATTTGCTAACAGCAAGGAAATCTCCTAAAACATTTTTTCCCAAGGAATATATCTTCTACATAGGAAGGATAAGAAATTATCTGGGCAGTATAATTTGAAGGGAATTCCTTTGAACACAAATAATCTCACTCATCTATATGCTCTAATACCTGAACTTCTGCCATTATTTTTTGGCTTGATATTACCCTCTTTAGGTGTCCTATTTTTAAAAAATAGAAATATATCTGGGAAAGTCATAACCCAGTATTACTTTTTGCCTTTTCAATCAAGGAAAATGGCATTTTAAGTTCCCAACTCAATTTTTATTCCTTCCTTGTTCCTGAAAAGTTACCTTATTGAAAATAAACTTAAAACTCTCTGTTCTTAGTCTTTCTTTCTTCAGAGGTAGATATATAGGTTGTCTACTGATTGTATTTGCCCTATGATTTTACAGGGTGATGAGAAAGACTTGAAATAGCAAGACTATTCACTGTTGGTTAAAACCACATAGGAAAGTATGCACCAGAAATTGTTTTCAGAAGCAATTAAACAACAGACTTCTATTCTTTCATTAAGCCATCTTAGGTTTTGGCCAGTTATATATGTGGTCCAGGTACTTCATTTTATAGATGAGGAAACAGACCTAGAGAAAAGAAGGATTTACACAAGATAATATAGCTGCTTAGTGGCAGACCCCGAACGAGGACCTACATTTCCTAGCTCCCAAATTTGGCATTCATTTCACCATACCACATTGTTTCTGATCTTCTCCAACTGATTCATCTCTATCTTTACTTTGAAAATTATCTATTTTTCCTACCTTCCTCTATTTCTGGTTCCTAATTCTGTTTGCATCCTCTCTCCCTTTAAAAGCTTACCAAGAATTCTCCCCAGTCTCTGTTTAATTTTCATTTTGTCATTATTTTTCCCCCCTTTTCCCATTTGTATCATTGGAATTCCACATCCTTGATATAAATGTACTTGAGAGAAAAGGGAAAGTTTCAGAAGCTTTTATCAGTGCTGTGGCTGTTACCTCTCGTAACAGAGTTATTGACTTGCCCTTTGGAATGTTCTACGACTAAGATTTTTAGAGTAATTAAATACAGATTCTTTCCAGAGTCACATGCAACACAGGCAGGTAAATATAGACAAATGGGGAAAGCCACTTAATTAACTACATAGCCCAAAGATGTACTGCTTTGTCACAAAGCATAAGGGGAAGGGAATAAGCATATATTTAGTATCAGTATGTGACAGGCACTATTAGACACTTAACAAATAGGATCTTATTTGATCCTCACAACAGCCTTATGAGGTAGATGCTGTTATAATTTTTACAGTGGAGGAAATTGAGTCAGACTTACTTTAGTGTGACTCAGGGTCATACAGCTAGTGAGTCAAGGTCACATTTGAATTCAGGTTTTCTGGATTCCCATCCCAGCACTCCATTCACTGTTCCACCTAACTGCCAAAGAGATCCCATCTGACTCTCTTTCTCTGCTGAGAAATTCAAATGCATAACCACAATATAAGGGCCATTTTATGGAAAACCAGCCCACGGAATTGAACTCTATATCTTTGAGCAGCCTTGGAGTTGGAAGGAGACTGGTACCCTTGTTTAAGCAACGGTTGCTGCCTTTCTGCTCCCATAGTTGGATTGTTCTGTCTCTTTGTGAGCATCCTTCCTTGCCAGGATACTTCCTCTCTCCTCCCCTATCCTGGCAAAAGATGTGTAATCTGATCTCCATACAAGTACCTGGGGGGAGAGCTGGGATGCTCTTTCTGTAACTGACCTGCAGTGAAATTGCCAATGAAAGCGACAGTGAAAAGATCCCAGATGTTGCCAGGAGAGACTTGGAGATAAATTCCTGCTGCAACATTTACTGACGGTGGAACTGTGGGCCAGTCTGAGCCTCAGCTCCCTTACCTGCAAAAGAGATGTAAGAATCCTTGCAGGACCTAACAAATGAGATGATAGCTTTGCACACATTTCTGCCCTACGTAAATGTCAGCTTTTCCACCATCTACCATTGGCTGTTTTTGCTTGGACATTTCTAGAGATGGCCATCCTTTGTGATTCAAAGCATGTACCCCGTGCTTTAGTGGTAAAATGAGATAATATTTGTAAAGAACTTAGCACTGTGCCATAATAGAAGCTTAATAAATTCTTGTTGATTGATTGGCTTAACCAGTATTCCTTACACATCTTGAAAGTGTGGAGGGGAAGATTCAAATTGAGGTCTTCCTGACTTGGGATCCAGTGCTCTATTCATTATATCTAATTGCATCTTAATTGGACCACCACCCTGCCTTGACATAAGGCAAAAACTTGAATTAAAAGTCATGTTGACCAGAAACCAAGCTGCATAAACAAGATCTCTTGGATTGAAATTGGACTGCTGGTCACCATTTCTCTCTGGGTTACCCTAACTGAAGGATTTAGGTGTCTCAGTGAAATCTTGAAAAGGATTAAATCTTTACTTCTAGGAACCAAATGCATTGTCCTGAGCTCCATTTGAGATACCAGGACTGTGACATCCAATTCACTGATGCAAAGACTATTTTCAAGTCCAGCCTGAGTGATTCTTTCCACTTTTTGTCATCGGAATGGTTTCCTGTTATGTTATAGTGGAGCTCAGGATTTGGAATCAAAGAACTTAAGTTCAAATCCTAGCCTTTGGCATTTACTGTCTGCATCACCTTAGCTAGGTTACTTTCTCTCTGAGAAATTCAGTTTCTTCATCAGTAAAAAAATAAGAGATTGGATTAATGTGCCTTCAAGCTCTAAATCTTGTGGGCAGCTAGGTGGTGCAGTGGATAGAGCACCAGCCCTGAAGTCAGGAGGACCTGAGTTCAAATCTGGTCTCAGACACTTAACATTCCCTAGCTGTGTGACTATGGGCAAGTCACTTAACCCCAATTGCCTCAGCAAAGAGCAAAAAAATAAAAAATAAAAAAATAAATCTTGTGATCCTATTAAGTCTCCACTTGCTCTGTACCTATTGCGCTGGAATACTGAGTAAAAAAATAACAGAAGATGAAAGCAGCAATAATGCACCACAACCAAAATTACGGTGGAAACAACACGGTTACTTGTATGGGCTGCACCATAAGAAAATCAGCTACTTCCCACACCTAGCCCAACAGATCTTCCAGGGTTTATTTAAGGAAAGGCATGAAGAGCATAAAGAAGAACTCATTTCATGATCTTACAACTGCCTTCTAGGATCTCTGACTCAAGTATGTTTGAAAAAATAGAAAAGGTATTGTCAAGAATGCAGGACTGAAACAAGAGAATAACAACAATGACTTTACCACATTAAAATGTGGATTTCTTTAGAGCAAAGGCTGTTTTTCATTTCTATGTGAAACACTGTAGATATTGATGCTACTCTCTGGTTAGAGGGTAAGTGTTTTTTAGTGCATTTACTAGGGGGGAAACTTTCCTAAGTAAAAATTTTCCTAAGATAGATGGTGGGCAAAAAGCATTGAATGGAGTACCAAAAGGAGGGAAAAGAAAAAAAATGGATGTAAAGCTAGGAAAATGCCCCACAGCTGTATTGACAGCAATTCCTGATGGTATTATTTTCCCTTTTTAGTGTTGGGAAGGGTAGGCTAATGACATCTTTTCAGATGAAGTCCCATCCTGAAAAACCACATATATAAGACTTTTAATGTTTACATTTTTGGTACTGAAATGTAACAGCTATCAGATCCCAAGCATCCTGAGTTCCATTTCTAGACAAAATTATTAAGTCCACTAAAGCCTCTCCTAAGTTGCTACATTATATAAATTTAAAATTTATAAATTTAGCAGCCTGGGGGCACTGAGAAAATGAATTTGCAAATTTAACTTGTTCTGCTAATTTCCAGTGCAGGTTGAGACAATAATATGGGAAGATAACACTTAAGAACTCAATATTTGCTGCTTAGTTTCAATGAAAAGATATGAAAAGACACTTTTCTTCTTTGTAAGGATGTGGAATTATGTGTGGAACACTGCAGCTAATAAATAAGGTTTTTTGATTTGTGATTAGTTTTGTGCAACTGTTTTTTTCTTCATCTTTTGTATTCTTTGTTTTGAAAGAGATAGCTCTGAAAAGAAAAAAAAAGGATGAGAAGAGATATATTGGGCAACAAAGGTCATAAAAATATAAAGGATAGCAATAAAATTTTATTTTTAAAAAGAAGAGGGTTGACTTGGATGATCTTTACAATTGCTTCTGTGGCAAGCCACTTCACTTAACTGGGACTCAGTTTCCTTATCTGTAAAAGGAGAGGGTAGGCTTAAGTGATTTCTGGAGTCCTTCTAGCTCTAAATCTATGATTCCACAAGCCAAATTTTCTGATTTCAAATCTATAATTCTATAAAACTATGACCATGATGGAGAATAATGCAAAAAAAATAGTGAGAATCATGTTGATACCATCTGTTGAGCTGCCAGAGCTGGAAAAGATGCTCTCTGGTAAAGAACTTGAAAGACAATGTCTGCTCAAAGGCAGACCTAGGACATGCCAGTCAGCAAATGAGATGATCTGTATATAGGTTTCTGAGGAGTAATTTGTTCATTGATAGAAAGCATTATTATTATTTTCTTTTTATAGCATAAAACTTTTCTCCTTAGATTTTTGTGAACTCTACTTGCAAAGGGAATCACTATTAGAGCACCAACTGGGTTTCTCAGATTTTTATGAATGGGCAGAGAAGTGAAAGATCTCCCAAAAGTCATCCTGGTCCTTTTTGTCACATCAGAGACTCTGACACAGTGGCCAAATTGATATTCATAAAGTATAAGTCCTAGCATGTCAAGTCCTGGTTCAAAAAGTTTCAGTGACTCCCTGTTTCATCTAGGATAAAATACACATCCCTCTATTTGGTATTCAAAGCCCTTTTTATCCTAACATTCTTTCCAAGATTATACATTATTCCTTATCACCCACTATATTCCGGTCAAGGTAACTTACTTCCTGTTTACCTATCACCTCCCATCACCAGGATTATGTATTGGCTGTTCTCATGCCTAGAATAGTTTCCTCCACATCTCCCTCTTAGAATCCCCCATTTCCTTCAACCTTCATGAAACCTTTCTTGGTCCCCCAAATTGTTTGTACCCTACCCCCACCCAGAAATTTTGTTATATAAAATTTGTCTTGACATATGAATGCAAGATCTTTGAGAGCAGAGATTTTTTTTTCACTTTATTACTTTAGTACTTAGAGCCTGGCACATAGTAGGCTCTTAATGAATGCTTGCTTATTTGTTGCATAAATGAATGACACAAGGCTCACAGATACTACAAGGTAGTAACAGGTGGAGTGATGAGATTGTCCCCTAGAATTTCTTGTTGTTTGCATTAAAATGAAGGCTGCAGGATCAGTCCAAGGAGGATTTAAAAAAAAAATTGCAAAAATTCCAGTGTAATGATGATGTTCATAGGCTCCCAGGTCTTCAAGCTGAAGGTAACTTTAATGGTTAACTAGCCCAACCACTTGGTTCTATAGATACAGAAACCAAGATTCAGAGATATAAAATGACTTGCTATTAAACAAAACTAGCTGTGCTGGAGTATTGCTCATCCCTTGCTTGTGTTTAATCTGAACACACCAGAGCTAAAAGATATCTGTCAGCATCTCTCTTCTTGAGTCAATTCACTTTGTGATGCAAATTTCCTCAACAGTTTTTTTCCTTTTTTGTATCAAAACTGGGTAATACTGTAAAGTAGAATAATGCTACCACAAATACAGAAACCCCCCGATGCAAATTAGTCTGTAGTACAGGATTATTAATCTCAAAGAAATTAGAAAAAAAATTAAATAAAATGGCTTGTGTCACTAACCAATCTCAAGTTACTTTATTGTCTTGGTCCATCTGTTCTTTCATTTTACTTCTACTCTTTCTCCTTCCCCGGAATCCTATCCTAACTGATATGTAATTCCCTTTTCTCTTCCTTTTGCAGAGTTCTTAGCTGTGAAGCTTACATGAAATTTCCATATGAATTTATGTGGCAAAAGTACCATGTCTAGAATCTGATGACTTGCATTCATATCTCATTTCTGAGGCTCACTTTTTGCATGACCTTGAGCAAATAATTTCTCTCTGTTTCAGATCAATGCTCTATGGGATCTGAACTCTGAGAGTATTTGGCTAGAGGAACCAACTTGAGATCTCTCAGTGGAGGTAGGTGTACTGTGTCAGTTAGGTTTGTGTAGAGCTGTTGGAGGAATCCCAAGGGGGAAGATTTCTCTCCATGCAGTCTTTATCACAGTGACTTTCATCTATTGGGTTCTTGTTGAATTGACATAAAATTGAAAATTACTCCATTACTCACTTTCCCAAATGGACTCCAACCCTTGGGTTTCTGAACCCTCTAACTTCCTAAATTTCAACTTTTCTACATCCCAAGTGTCTCAAAAAATGAAAGTTGAAGCAACAATTTAATAACTTACCAGAAGCTCATTTAAATTTTAGTATACCATTGCTGATGGAAAGGGCATGTCAAGTGATTTCCCAATGGCTTCACACATTATCCCTGTGAATTACCAAACCAAAATACCCTTCACTTTTAAGCCACTATTCCATTATATATGTCATCCCTTACAACTAAAATCTAAAGTCTTGAGCACAGGGTCTATCTTGTTTTTGTGTTTATGCCCCTAGCATAATTTAACACAGCATTTATCACATTAGTAAGCACTTAATAAATATTTTGAAATTTGTCCAACCATCTGTCCATTCATTTATTACTTGTATCTATCAGCATTGAAGCAATGGGGATGAGAAAAACCTTTAAGAATCAGTCTTTGTTGTTGTAAGCTAAATATGGATGAGAACTGAAGGAAGGCAAGGCTGATGAACCTTTGTGATTCCAGAAAATGCCCTTAAATTTTCTGAGACCCTGTTAATGATCTGTAAAAAAGGATATAATAATATTTATACTGCCAGTTTTCTGGTAAAGCAAGTACTTTATTTAAAGTATGATGTAAATGAACATTCTCTCCAGGTTCACACCCAGTTCTCATTCATGTACACATCTCGATAAATACTACATGCAATGCAGGTTGCTTTGCAGAGAGGATGCAGGAGAGCAGGCTGTAAGGGCCATTCTTTATAGAATACACCAGAGTTCCTCTGACACTTTTTAGAGAAACACCTGGTTCAGTGTTCTCTGGGCCTGTTGCTTTGGGATGGCCCTTTTTGTTGTCTTGATCTTGTACCCATGCCTGAAGGGGGCATGGAAAGGAACCTGTATCAAAGCTGATTACCTTAGCCACTGAGACAGGAGAAGAAGCCAATTCAGCAGGCTCTCTAACTGGTGTTGTATAATTCTGGGGCTTCCCATAAAGTGAAGCTTTTAAAACTTTTTCTACTCTTAACATCTTTTGGCTAGAGAAAAATTTTTACATAACCCCAGGCATATAGGTATATAAAATAAATACACAAGTCAAACATTTACTGATAATAAATTATAGAGGTTTATTTTAAAACAATTATTTGGTAGACATATGTTACCATTTATTAAAGATGAAAGCAAATTTACATACTGAGATGTGAATCTTTATTTTTATATTCGAAATGATTTTTTTTTTTTGCTGAGGCAATTGGGTTAAGTGACTTGTCCAGGGTCATACAGTTAGGAAGTGTTAAGTGTCTGAGATCAGATTTGAACTCAGGTCCTCTGGACTTGTACTCTATCTAGTGTGCCATCTAGTTTCCCCAGAAATGAAATCTTGAATAAATATTTGATACCTTTTGCTGTTGCCAAATTTTCTGCAACCCCCACATTCAGTTACATGGCCCCATATGAAGTTGCAATTCACAGTTTAAGAAATTTTGCCAAATGTTAAATAAAATATTAGCAAAGAGATTATAGCAACCTATCACCAGAATAATACACTACGATCAAATGGAATGTTTATCAGGAATGCAGGGCTAGTTCAATATAAGGAAAACTATCAGTATTATTAATCATATCAATAATAAAACTAACAGAAATCATATGATTATCTCAATAGATGCATAAAAAGTATTTGAAAAAATATAACACCCAGTTTTAATAAAAACACTAGACAGTATAGGAATGAATGGAATTTTCCTTAAAATGATAAAATGATAAAAACGATAAATGATAAATATCATCTATCTAAAACCATCAGCAAAAATTATATGTAAAGGGGAAAAGCTGGAAGCATTCCCAATAAGATCAGGTAAAACAAGGATGCCCATTATTACCACTATTATTCAATAGCGTACTAAAAATGTTAGCTTTAGCAAGAAGAAGAAAAAGGAATTGAAGAAATTAGAGTAGATAATGAGGAAACAATTACTCTTTGCAGATGATATGATGGTATATTTAGAGAATTCTGGAGAATCAACTAAAAAGTACTGAAAACAATTAAATTTAGCAGAGTTTCAGGATAGAAAAAAACCCACATAAATCATCAGCATTTCTATATGTTACCAACAAAACCCAGCAGCAGGAGATAAAAAAGGAAATCTCATTTAAAGTTGCTGTAGACAATATAAAATATCTAGGAGTCTAAAGGCCAAGACAAAGTCAGGAACTATATGAATACAATAACAGAACCCTTTTCATACAAATAAAGTAAGATCTAAACAATTGGAAGAATATTAATTACTCATAGGTAGACTGAGCTATTATAATAAAAATGACAACTCTGCCTAAGTTAATCTACTTATTCAGTGTCATGCCAATCAAACTGTCAAAAATATTTTATAGAGCTAGAATAACAAAATTCACCTAGAAGAACAAAAGGTCAAGAATATCAAGGGAATTAATGAAAAAAATGCAATGGAAGATAGTCTGACAGTACCAGACCTAAAGCTATAATCTAAAATAGCAGTTATCAAAACTAGTTGGTACTGGACAAGAAATAAGAGTGGTAGGAATAGGTTACATACACAAGACATAATAATGTACAATGACTATAATAATCTAGTGTTTGACTCTAGCTTTTGGGATAAGAACTCCCCAAAATACCTGGGAAAATTGGAAAATAGTGTGGCAGAAACTAGGCTTTGACCAACATCTCACACCCTATACCAATATAATGTTGAAATGGGTTTATTATTTAGACATAAAAGGTGATATTATGAGAAAATTAGTAGAACAAAGGATAGTCTACCTGTCAGATTTGTGGAAAAGAGAGGAATTAACGGTCAAAGAAGAGCTAGAGAATATTATGAAATGAGAAATGAATAATTTTGGTTACATTAAATATTTTTGCCCAACTGAAGCCAAAGATTAGAAGGGAAGCAGAAAGCTTGGAAACAATTTTTACAGCCAATGTTTCTGATAAAATCCTCATTTCTGAGATTTATAGAAGACAAATTTCTAATAATCCAAGTCATTCCCTGTAACGACCTGTGTTATGATTAAGCTAAAAGGTAGGATAAACTTACCTCAACAGGCATGGGACATCTCCGGCTCCCAGCCTCCACTGAGAGAAACCTCACAAATCACAGGACACGGAGATAAACATCTTACTTTATTGAGTTCTGCACTTACATTGTCTCTTAGGCTATGCTAATGGCGGTCTGGTCCCTTCTTCCTCAGCAGTCCCCCTTTATACTCTCTTTGTCCTTCCCCACAGCGAACCAATCATGTCCCTTCCCAAAGGTCTCCGGTCTGAGCTGGCCTGCTATGATAGGACGCTGGCCCTCGAGCCGTGTGCAGCGCCTGCAGATCGTGTGCAATATGCAAAACATCTAACACGTGACTTAGGCTCTATGGTCCTCCCTCCCGCGGTGTTCTGCTGTATCAGCACTGCCATATCAGCAGTGTTATGTCACACCCTGTGCTCAGCCATTTGGCCCCCAGATGGTCATGTGCGTTCCTGCTGGCTACAAGCCCCTGGGCCTTACAATTCCCCAATTGATAAATGGTCAAAGTATATTCACATGAAGAAATTAAAGCCATTTACACTCATATAAAAATGTTCTAAATCATTATTGGTTAGAGAAATTCAAATTAAGACAATTAAATACTACTTCACACCTCTCAGATTGGCTAAGGTGACAGAAACAGATAATGATAAATGTTAGAGGGGATGTTGGAAAATTGGGACACTGATACATTGTTGGTGGAATTGTGAAATGATCCAATCATTCTGGAGAGCAATTTGGAACTATGCTAAAAAAAGTTATCAAACTGTGCATACCTTTTGATCCAACAGTGTTTTTACTGGGTCTATATCCCAAAGAGATCTTAAAGGAGGGAAAGGGACCCACATGTGCAAAAATGTTTGTGGCAGCCCTTTTTGTAGTGGCTAGAAACTGGAAACTGAGTGGCTGAATAAATTATGGTATATGAATGTTATGGAATATTATTGTTCTGTGAGAAACGACCAGCAGAATGGTTTCAGAGAGGCCTGGAGAGACTTGCATGAACTGATGCTGAATGAAATGAGCAGAACCAAGAGAACATTGTATATAGTAATAGTAAGATTAAATGATGATTAGCTGTGATGGACTTGGCTCTTCTCAGCAATGTGGTATTTCAAAACAATTCCAATAGACCTGTGATGGAAAATGCCATCTGAATTTAGAGACAGATCTATGGAGACTGAATGTGGATTGAAGCATAGTAATATCACCTTTTTTTTTTTTTTTTTGCTTGTCTGCCTTTTCTTTTTCATGTTTTTTTTTCCTTTTGGTCTGATTTTTCTTATTCAACATGATAAATATGGAAATATGTTAAAAAGGACTGCACATATTTAACTTATATCAGATTGCTTGTTGTCTTGAGGAGTGGGGAAGTAAAAAAGGAAGGGAGAAAAATTTGGAATATAAAAACCCATGTTGAAAACTATCTTTACATGGAAAAATAAAATACTATGGAGAAAAAAAGGAGTTCTGCTGTAAAGGTTAGTCTTTTCCATTGTAGAAGCATGGCAAATGTACCCTTATGACATGAAAGCAGGGTTGTGGTTAGAGCTTTTCCCTTTTTTCCCCTTTCTTTTTCTTTTATAGGGGACTGGATAGTAAGTCTGAGGAGAATGTCTTGAATCTTAGAGATAACTTTGGGAGTGTGAGAGGTGAGAGTTCCAAGATACATCAATTAATGTGGGGTGAAACAAGTACATTTTCTTCTACATTTACTATAGTGATTCTTGGAGGAGAAGACCACTGATGAGAGGCCTGCCAACAGACATGAGTCTGGAGAACATTATTTAGAAAGCTGATGTGAAATGTAAAATGCCATTTTAGCAGTTTCCCCCAAAATACTTCATGTTGTGCTAGTCTTAAGTTTCACCCTCCTTATTCATGTTAAAATCTTGGGGAGGAGGGAGGTAAGGAAGGAAAGGAGAAAAATTTGGAACACAAAAGTTTTACAAAAATGAGTGTTGAAAAGTATCTTTACCCGTATTTGGAAAAACAAAATACTATCAAAAAATGTGTGTGTGTATGTGTGTGTGTGTGTGTGTGTGTGTATAAATAAACAGTTATTGTGTACCTGATCTTTAGATATGGCACTCTTTTCACTCACCCCCACAGACAAGAAATAACAAATTCACATTTTCTTCTTCCTTTATAAATCATAAATATATTAAATACTAATGTATTTTTCTACCTTCAGTTTTAAGCTACTCATTGTCCTCTCAATTTTTTTCTCCAAAACTCTTATTTCAGTGATATTTTTATTTTACTTGATTTCTTCTAGATATTTTTGTGGTGCTTATGGACCTTGTGGAACTGTGGCAAATGCCCTAAGACTTGACCACAAGAAGGAGTTACCTGGTAGTAGTCAAGGCTTACACCATTCTTTGCTTCAGAATATATGAGCAGAGCTACTCACCTTTCCTAAGGGTCAAAGCTAAAACCATGGAGGGCAAAAGTGTAAATCTACAGCTTCTTCCTTTTTCTATCTGAATTATAATTAACAAGCTATCTCTGTCTGATGCCTTTATTTTTTTCTCCTGTTTTTCTGTTTCATAGCCTTAATTTCTTCCTCTCATTATTTGCAGATCTTAGAATAATTATCTTTCTCTACAAACCTATGATAAATATATTGTTGTCTGTTCTTCATTCTTGAAGAGGACTGTAAATCATGGTGGTGATGTCATAACATGAAAATGGATTTATTTAAATGAGGGAAAACTGCAGAGTCAACAGCCTCACTTTCTCTTCCACAGCCATCTGATCATCAGTGAATAAGGCTGGGTAAGAAATGAGGCAAAGAATGACTTCTTTTACCTACTTAGAAAGGGAAAAATTAATTTGGGAGGGGGAGACCCTGGCAAAATGAATGAACAAATTAACAAAAAAAAAAATACATTAAGCACCTATGTGCAAATCACTATCCTAAGTGCTGGGGATCCAAATAGAAAAGAAAGACAGTCCCAGCTTTTAGGAAGCTCATATTTCAAAGAGGGACACAAAATATATGGAAGGTTTCAAGATGGAAAGATCCTGTGGTCCATAGGGTACAAAAGCAAATGGTAAAAGCCTCGTTCATAATGTCATTTAAGGAATCTTTGGATTCACTAGACTCCATTCAGGAAGGAAGGAAGGAAGGAAAAAAGGAAGAGAGGAAAGCCATGTGAAAGAACTTTTGACTTAACTTTATTAGCACTATTTAAGTAAGATGAGCCAGTCATGTAGCTATGATGTAATATAGCTTCTAGGGGAGATAGCAATGATTTTGGGGTCCCCTGACCTTAGGGGCTTCTTTCTAACACTAAATCAGTAATCCTAAATCCTCTGGTTTTGGAGTCTGCCTCAGGGAACTCCCACACCCAATCTAAGAATAATAATCTATCTGATTCTGAATAGACCACTCCTGGGTTCCTTGCTGACTGTTAGATAGATAATCTGTTGGTCAGTGAGAATCAAATTCCAGAAACCCTTTCTTGCTCCTACCTCTGGGCCATAAAATTAGCATATCAGTAACATGGAGAACTAGATAAATGTGTCTCTTTGCTACTAAATTCTCTTGGAATTTAGTCTGCTTATAATGTGTTACAATTATAATAAATTTTGCTTCTTGACCAGGAAATGGGTTCAAGCTTGCAAATTCTTTTGAGACACCTCGTGACACTGGTCTGTGACCCCCAACTTTTTGTGATCCTCCCTTTGCAACCTCAATATTTGGTGGCCCATACAGGGAGAGTTTGTCATCCCCTGGCTTGATTCCCTCCTTGTCAAGGTATGCCCCCATTTTTTTCCTTCAACAATCCTATAGCTAGGACATCCCAAGCCACTGGGAGAAGACTTGTCTGGATCATCATGAGCTCCATCCTCAGCAAGTTTTCCTTGACTGGGGACCTTTAGACTTGGAATTTTTGCAATTTTTGACAAAGTTAACCTTGCCACCATTTCACTTTCTCTGGGACTCCAGAGAACTCAGAGTGCTATAGGGTGGCTTTTAGCAAAATTTTATAGCTTTTGGCGAAGATGGGACAATCCTCTTTCATGTCATTTTTTTCTGTGTCTGTGTCTCTGTGAGAATGTCTGTGTCATGTTTGTTCTGCGAGCTAGATTTTGTTACCTGGAAAGATTTAAAATGCAGCCAGCAAGAAAAAAAAAAAAAAAAAACCTCTTTGCTATAGTTAGAATGCTGGGAAACATTTTTTAAAAGCCTAATTTTTTTTCTGTGGATTTCAACTCTGGCCAAGCTGGGAACTACATGAAAAGTTAGCTAATTAAAATTAAAATAACATCTTAGCAGATTCTCAAAATTTTGAAAGCAATGATTAAGAAGTTTGGCAACTAGTCATTCTAAGATTGCAAGAAAAATTCCTGAAACATTGGGGATAATTCCAGGAATTTACCCATTCTGGAACAAAAGAAAAAGGAAAAACAAACCAGGTAAATAGCAACTTTTTACTAACCCTTCCTTAACTCCTGTCTTGTCTGGAGTCTCCTTCTAGTCCTTCGGAAAAGCACCCCAGAAGGTATTAAGGGACCCTCTCCACTCTACTATCCTGAGTGTATCTCAGTTGTGGCTATTGCTAACAAGATCAATATAGCCCAAGTCCCTTAATTTGCTAATTCCTCTCATCTCAGAACAATAGGGAAATTCAAATCCTGCCTCACCTGTATAAATAGGGGAAGCAGTCATGGGAACCCCACACAAGGGGATGGAATGGAGGTAAGTCCCAATGGTCAGCATTCCCTGAGCCCTGGCACCTGAAACTACCATTAAAGGGATATCCTAGCACCAGTCACTCTAGCCCTCAGCAGGTTTTGTCCAGGAATTGCTTGGGAAGAATTTGGGTACCCCTGGCAGCACCCAACATGGCAGTGTGAGGTGAGAAAGCCAGTCAGCCTCTGCATTGGGTAAGACCAACATTCTGCCTCAATTATGGATATGCATTAGCTATGTAATTTATGGCAAATTATTTTATCTCTGCCCAGTTTTCTGATTTGTCAAGAGAAATAATAATTGTTGTGAAGACCACATGATTGCAAAGTGCTTAGCATAAAATGTGCTATGTGAATATTAACTGCTTTATTTGGATATAATTGCTTCACATTTGATAACTTTATGGATATTTTGTAGATGTGATTAGCAGATAAATTATTTCTATGTGTCTGTAAAGTAATTTTGAAATTTGAGATATTTTAGTAAAAACGTTGTTAAAGGAGCTTTAATTAAAGCCCAATCAAAGGTTTATATAAATTGTAAAAATAGAAAAGAAGTTTGCCACTGCTTTAAATAGTCTAGTTATCTAGAGTCAGATGTCTGAGGTCCCTGTCAGTAAAAACTGGCACCTTAACCCTTTTCCTGGCTCACAAAAGAGAAATGATTTGTGTGAATTGGAAAATAATCAAATTGCAATTCAGTTTGTCCGGGACATTTAATCAGAATCTAGGGAATCTAAGTAAATTTTAAAATCTGTTCTGTCTCAATTTTAAGAATTGTCTTGTTTTCTCCCTAAAACAAAAAGGAAACTTATTTAAGGGAATAGAAATTACAGCTAAGTTACTTGGAGTTATTGTCATCATGTTAAACCTATCAGTTCACCTACAAGTATGAAGAGTGCAACACCTTTTCCCCCTTCACAGAGTTAGGGAGGGAGGTATCAAATAACACAACCCATGAAAACATTAAGAATAATTGGGGTGGGCAACAGCAAAGCTCAGCCCCTTCCCTGGGATCTCTGTCAACTCCCCTTAATTTGTGAACTTGCCAATTTTCTTGAAACCATCAGGGTAAACAAGGTCATCAGCCCTCAGAAATGAGCCTGTTTAGAATTTATGGTTTCTAAACAAGGAAGACTTACTAAGAATCTGTAGGGAGCCACAGACAATGGGGGAACTCTGGGTGAGGTATAAGACCCTTCAGCGCAGAAGGAACCTGCTGACAGTGTCTGGTTCGCCTCTCATCTCCCCTTGGGCTGTCTCAGCCTTCCTGAGAAGTCAGGGGGTTGTGACAACCGTGTTGTACTTGAAGCAGAGACACTTGCAGTAAAGAGGCATTTACATAATAATAGCAGGGTGCTTATAGTTAGCACAGGCATCATGTGCAATCGTGATATAATTGTACTAAGGTATTTAGGGGCTGAGAGAACTTGAAATAAACGGACGCCATCTTTGACCATCCTCATCTCATGGGTCTCTGCCTTCATCACTCCTCCATTAAGACCAAGGACTCAGGCTGAGATCCTCCAGAGAGTGAGTCCAGACAGTACATTTTGACACCCCAGTGTAGGGGCTCTAGAAAGCACAGTACATATAAGCTTGTTTAATAATTGATCCTTTGAACCAGAATAAATTTAAACATGTAAAACATGTTAAACAAAATATATTTATGTAAGTCCTCATAAAATTTTAAAAATAATGTATCTAGCCCTAAGCTGAGATTGGTAGAATTTTCTATTAGAGATAAAATCTCTTGGGACTAACAGATATTCTTTTAAGTTATGAATTTGATTGCCTGATCATTACATCAGTAATCTACCATTATTCCTCAGAAAATGCCTTCCTGAAATGTCTAGGTGGATGACTTATCTGGGCAAGAGTTGGGAGGACAAACAGCCTCTGCTTAAGGTGGGATCCTTCTGACTCAGTTTCCCAGTTCTGTTTCTTTGTTTCCCACTTGATTATTCTTGAGTCTGGCTATGAGGTAGAATTATTACTGCATGATTGGCTGTCAATCAGACCTAAGGATGCTTTATCTTGTCATGTATGTGCTCTCAGGCTGAGGCCTGAAGGACCTGTTTTGACTCTATTATAATCATGTCCCTGCTTTTTTCTCTTATAGAAAATTTCTATAATCAGAGCAAATGGTCAATAGAAGCCATGAACCCAACACAAGCATCCCGGGGAAAACATATGGCTTTCTACCTTAGATCTTTTTTTTTTTTTTTTATTAAAGCTTTTTATTTGTATAACATATGTATGGGTAGTTCCCCAACATTGATCTTTACAAAGCTTTCCATTACAAATTTTACCCCCAGTTCCCTCCCCTCCCCTAGATGGCAGGAAGTCCACTACATGTTAATAATGTTGAAATGCTTGACAAGTTGTGCAGGAAAAATCCTATCTACAAGAAAAAAAAAAAAGAATCAGAGAAAGGCAACACAATGCAAGTAAATGTCAATAGAGATCATGGAAATGTTACGTTGTGGTCCATATTTCATATCCCTCTCTCTGGGTGTATATGGTTTTCTTCAGTGAACAATTGGAACTGGTTTGAGACAATTCTTTGTTGCAGAGAGCCATGTCCATCAGAATTGATCATCATGTAATACTGTTGTTGCTGTGTATGATGATCTCCTGGTTCTGCTCGTTTCACTCAGCATCAGTTCATGAAAGTCCCTCCAGGCCTCTCTGAAATCGTCCTGCTGGTCGTTTCTTACAGAGCAATAATATTCCATAACATTCATATACCATAATTTATTCAGCCACTCTCCAATCGATGGGCATCCCTTCAGTTTCCAGTTTCTAGCCACTACAAAAAGGACTGCCACAAACATTCTTGCACATTTGGTCCCTTTCCCTCCTCTAAGATCTCTTTGGGATATAGGCCCAGTAGAAACACTGCTGGGTCAAAGGGTATGCACAGTTTGACAACTTTTTGAGCATAGCTCCAAATTGCTCTCCAGAATGGTTGGATCCGTTCACAGTTCCACCAACAATGTATTAGTGTCCCATCTACCTTAGATCTTAAAGATGCTTTCTTTTGCCTATCATTGCAGAATGACTCCCAATTTCCTTTTGCCCTTTGAAAGGGCAAACCCAGGTAAACATAACCCCCCACCAATGAACATGCACAGTCATCGCCATAACATAGAGGTAGCTCAGGGATTCTGTGAGAGACCCCTCACATTTGAACAAACCCCTAACTTCCAACCCCTCTTCCCCACCCAGAGCTATGGAGTTTTTTTTTGTCTAAAGGCCCACACAGTCTTATCAATTTGTTAAGATCCTGAAAGCTAAACTAATTTACCTAAAGCCTTTTACACTGTACATGGATGGAAGGCAGGGCCAGGTCCTAGGGGTCTCTTGCCTTAGAGCCAGCTGCCACAGCCCTTCTAATAGAGGAAGCCCCAAGCTCACTATTGAGTTCAGAGCATTTTGGAAGCCAAAGGGCATCATTGGCTTGGCTGGGGAGGCTCTCCGATATCAGGCTCTCCTGCAGACACCCCCACTTGGCTCTCCTAGCTGACACACGCCCCTGCCACTCTGCTCCCTGACAACACTCAGTCCCCATATAATAATTGTGGCATATCCAATTCCAAGATTATCCTGGCAAACTCACTCATAATGCTTGTACAGCACCTTCCTTGAAGCTTCTTCATGACCTCCTGAGAACTAACATTCCCAATGATATAATGCCATAATTATAATCATCCTTGGGGACAACTAATGAGGAAGCTACCACAAAACTTGACTTCAGGTACCATCTGTGCACTGAAGGGATGTGCTTTTCTTTGTAAAATGGTTTTTCCATTCTACTTTGATGTTTCTGGGGAATGCCTCTGACTGGAACCCTCCTCAACCTGTGAATCCTCTCTAACACCTTTTAAACATTGTGGTTCTTGCACCCCAGGTCATTTGGGTGCTCCTTTCACTGTGTATAATGTCACTGCTTCAGACACAGCCCCAGCCCTTCAAAGAGACAAAAGCAGGGATTTGAGGAAAAACATTCTTTGGTATTTCTCCTAGGAAAAGCTGTTTGAAATTTTTTTTTATAAAATTAAAAAGCTGTTTGGATGAGAATTATTCATGATAGCCTTATCTTCTCCCCCAGCCTTCCTCTGGATGGGGTTCCTGGCTATTGTCTCTACTAACCCCTGTACTAACTCCACTTCTAATTATTCTTTATTTGCTCATATTTGGCCCCTGCATTTTTAACCTATTTGTGAGATTTGTTTCCTCCAGACTCCAAGCTATGAGCTCCCAACTATTTGTTCACCCTGAGTACCACTGGCTAACCAGTTCTGACACCCAGCACCCTTCTGTTTGCTGCTGCCTCCATCTTCAAATTTCGAGTCTCTCCGTCCCAGTCTGGACCTCACTAGGCAGGGACAGCTCTACACTCCTTATCAGCATGAAGCAGCTCCAGAAGGTGAGATCTCCATCTCTTTGTCACAAATGACTTTGGAGGACAACTACTCAAGAGGGGAAAATGATGTAACATAGCTTCTAGGTGAGATAGCAATGATTTTGAGGTCCTCTGACCTTGGGGGGCTTCTGTTCTAACAAGTCAGTGATTCTAAATCCTCTGGCTTTGGAGTCTGCCTCAGGGAATTCCCACACCCAATCTAAGAATCACAATCTGTCTGATTCTGAATAGACCACTCCTGGGTTCCTTGCTGACTGTTAGATAGATAATCTGTTGGTCAGTGAGAATCAAATTCCTGAGACCACTTCTTGGTCCTACCTCTGGGCCATAAAATTAGCATATCAGTAACATGGAGAACTAAATAAATGTGCCTCTTTGCTATTATTTCTTTGCTAAATTCTCTTGGAATTTAGTCCACTTATAATGGTGTTACAATTACAATAAACTTTGCCCCTTGACTAAGAACTGGGTTCAAGCTTGCAAATTTTTTGAGACACCTCATGACACTGGTTTGTGACCTTAAATTTTTGGGGTCCCTTTCCCAACTTCAACAGTTAACGGTGCAAAATAAAGCTTGACATATCAATTACATATCAATTAATTTGGTATTAACCAATCAGTTCCCTATGTTGCTTAATATAGATCTTTTCCTTCTGCTATCTGTTCTTTGATCTGTAAATCATTGTCTTCCCTTATTTGTTCTTTGAAATCTATGTCTTCATCTTGCTTATTTACCCAAACTCTATATAATATAGCTTCAAATTACTTAGGACTCACTGATTTTTCTAACATTGAAACTTGAACTCTGAGCATAATAGAACTATCACTGCATCACTTAATCAATGGATCTTCAGATACTTTTTATCTCAATTACTGGTGACTACAATGGGACATACTAAGTCAGATTGAGTTTTCAGCCCAGTAACCCTCCAATGTACACAATGGAGATTTTTATGGGAGATTTAGAATCAATTTATGGTTTTATTATATTATAAATTATATAAATATATAATCAAGAAAATTGATTGATCAGCAATTGGCAGAGCTGTAGGTATTTTATATATTTGTTTATACTGATGTGAACTCTAAACTAATTTATTCTGTTCTCTTTTCAGGAAATGCCAAACCTAGCCCATCCTGTTCCTATTATCAATTATAATAACACACAAAAAGGTCAGTTTCCCCAGATTGTCTTAGAAGCATAGTTAAAACATTCATGATATGAATCCTAAACCAGCCCATTCTGTTCCCCTTCTCAGGAAATGCTAGAGGTCAATTTTCCCAGACTGTCTTGTTAACACATAATGGTAAGAACCCCAAACTCTTTATCAGCTCAGCAGACCCCCATTGTTAGGAGTCTTGTCATTTTTATTACATTCCCTTGGCCTACCCATGAGCACTTGATATTTTTCCATTAGGTCTGACTTTATTTGTGTGGAAAGTATTTTGTAGTTTAGTTTGTAAAGTTCCTGACTTTCCCTTGGCAGATAGATTCCCAAATATTTTATACTATCAACAGTTATTTTGAATGGAATTTCTTTTTGTATCTCTTGCTGCTGGACTTTTTTAGTAATATATAAAAATGCTGATGATTTATGTGGATTTATTTTGTATCCTACAACTTTGCTAAAGTTGTGAATTGTTTTTAGTAGTTTTATAGTTGATTCTCTGGGGTTTTCTATGTATACCATCATATCATCTGCAAAGAGTGATAATTTGTTTTTTCACTACCTACTCTAATTCCTTTAATCTCTTTTTCTTCTCTTATTGCCAAAGCTAACATTTCTAAGATAATATTGAATAGTAATGGTGATAGTGGGCAACCTTGTTTCACTCCTGATCTTATTGGGAATGGTTCTAGTTTGTCCCCATTACATATGATGCTTGCTGATGGTTTTAAATAGATGCTACTGATCATTTTAAGGAAAAGCCCATTTATTCCTATTCTATCTAGTGTTTTTAATAGGAATGGGTGTTGGATTTTGTCAATGCTTTTTCTGCATTTATTGAGATAATCATGATTTTTGTTAGTTTGGTTATTGATATAGTTGATTACGCTAATAGTTTCCCTAATATTGAACCAGCCCTGCATATCTGGCATAAATCCTACTTGGTCATAGTGTATTATCCTGAAGATGACTTTCTGCAATCTCATTGCTAATATTTTATTTAAGATTTTTGCATCAAGATTCATTAGGGAAATTTATTTATAATCTTCTTTCTCTGTTTTTATCCTACCTGGTTTAGGTATCAGCACCATATCTATGTCATAAAGGAATTTGGTAGGACTCCTTTCCCTATTTTTTCAAATAGTTTATATAGTATTGGAATTAATTGTTTTTTAAATGTTTGGTAGAGGGGCAGCTAGATGGTGCAGTAGATGGAACACCAGCCCTGAAGTCAGTTCTTAATTTGTTATTTTTCTAGCTTTTTTAGTTGTAAGTCCAGTTCTTTGATCTTTTTTTATCTATTTTATGCAAGTAAGCATCTAGAGATATAAAATTTCCCTTAATAACTGCTTTGGCTGCATCCCGCAAATTTCGGTATATTGTCTCATTATTGTCATTCTCTTAGATGAAGTTATTGATTGTGTCTATGATTTGTTGTTTCACCCATTCATTCTTTTTTTTTTTTTTTTTTTTGCTTTTTTTGCTGAGGCAATTGGGGTTAAGTGACTTGCCCAGGGTCACACAGCTAGGAAGTGTCTGAGACCAGATTTGAACTCAGGTCCTCCTGACTTCAGGGCTGGTGTTCTAACCACTGCGCCACCTAGCTGCCCCACACCCATTCATTCTTTATGTAATTTCCAATTAACTTTTTGTCTATTTTCTCCTGCCCTTTTATTGCATGTGATTTTTATTGCATCATTATCTGAAAAAATGCATTTAGTCTTTCTGCTTTTCTGTTATGCTTTTCTCTTTTCTTTCCCCTTTCTCCCCAGTATTTTGCTTCTGATCACCACCTCTCTCAAACAGCTCTCTCCTCTTTAGAGTCCCTCCCCCTTTCTCACTCCTTTTCTCTACTACTTCTGTTTTCCTTTCTATTAGACTTCCTTTTTCTTTTCCCCTTTCCTCTCCTACTTTCCTATAAGGCGAGACAAGTTTCTCTGTGAAACCAAATATGTCTGATATTCTTTTTTCAGCCAAATCTGATGAGAGTAAGATTCACACAATGCTTATCTCCCTCCTTTCTTTCCCCACAATTATAATAGGTCTTCTTTGCCTCTTTGTGTGATGTAATTTCCCTTATTTTACCTCCCTTTTCCTCTTTTTCTAGAACAATCCCCTTTCCACCTCTAATTTTTTTTTCATATTATCATAATTAACTCAAATTATACCCACACTCTCTAAGTATACCCACAATAGAAATATAGTTCTCAAAAGTTCTTTTCTTTTTACCTTTTTATGCTTCTCTTGAGTTCTGTGTTTGGAGGTTGAATTTTTTGTTCAGATCTGGTCTTTTCATTAGAAATAGGTGAAATTCACCTATATCATTAAATGTCCATCTTCTTCCCTGGAAGATAATGCTCATTTTAGCTGGATAGTTTATTCTTGGCTGTAATTCCAGTTCCTTTGCTTTGTGGAATATTAGATTCCGGGCCCTTTGATCCTTTAAGGTGGAAGCTGTTAGGTCCTGGGTAATCCTTATTGTACCTCCTTGGTATTTAAATTGTTTCTTTCTGGTTTCATGCAATATCTTTTCCTTGGTGTGATAGTTCTGAAATTTAACCACGATATTCCTTGGAATTTTAATTTTGGGATCTCTTTCTGGAGGTGATTGGTGAATTGTTTCAAAGGCTATTTTACCTTCTGATTCTAAGACATCAGGGCAGTTTTTTTTTATGATTTCCTGTAAGATGATGTCTAGGTTCTTTTTTTCATCATGGTTTTTTAGGAAGTCCAATAATCCTTAGATTGTCTCTCCTAGATCCATTTTCTGGGTCAGTTGTTTTTCCTAGGAGATATTTCATATTTTCTTCTATTTTTTCATTTTTTTTGTTTGACTAATTCTTGAAGTCTTATTGAGTCATTCACTTCCATTTGTTCAATTCTAATTTTTAGTGTATTATTTTCTTCAGTTATCTTTTTTAGCTCCCTTTGTCCCGGCCTGGTTTCCTGCCCTGTCTCGTAGGGCTGCCATCTGGGCTCTGTAGACTATCTCCTTGCCCAACTGAAACAGACCTGTTCTGAAGCTCTTCTAAGGTAACTACTTCTGGGAATGTGTTGTACTCCAAATATTTAGGGGTGCCTTGACTCCAGAACCAGTTTAGAGGTTTAGTCTGCTGTTGGTTTGAGAGAAGGTCAGAGGAGGTCACAGAGAGTCCTATCTGCTCTTTGCCATCTTGGCTCCCATAAAACCCCTACCTCCACTGTTAGTAGTTGTAATCCATCCATCCAGTTCAATTTCTGAGACTGTCTTGATTAGCATATCTTTAGATGGGGGCCTGGTCAGTCCCACCTGCCTCCTTCTTGATTGCTCTCTGGCTTCTCCCCAACTCTTCCCCCTATTCTCCAGAACTGTCCCTTGTTCCTCCTTTCCCCTGAGACTTTAAAGGTTAAGCAAGTTGCTTAATAACCTATGATTATGCCTCGTCTAGTCATATTTGGTTACTCCTATGATCTATTTCAATAATAAATGCCAAATCTTTGCAATCTGTGATAAATGCATGTCATGAATGTTTCATATTGCAAATTATTATGCTCTCCCAAATTTCTCATAAATTTACTTCATATTTCCATATTAGTACTGTGTTTTATCTCTACCATCTGAAAAACCTGTTAGATAGTAGCTGTTGAAGTCTAGCCACATTGAAATCCTAAGCAACATGGCACTATGATTCAAAAATCAAAAGAAAGGCTGGATTGTTTTAATGGGATGGCTTCCTCTCTTTCTAGGTGAAAAATTTAGGCTAGAACCAGAATTTTTCTGAACCTGGTGCCTTTTTACCTTAATTATCTCAAGCAAATAAGCAAGAGACTTGTCTGACTATCTGTCTGTCATTTGTAATTATTATATTGTTTTGGCTAACTTCCTTGTCTAAATTCTTGCATAGTCCTGTTCTGGTCTGATGAAAATCCCTGGTGGCCTGTTAAATATTCCTCACTAATTATATAAATCTGACATCTCAATTCTGTCTTGAGGAATCAATGATTACTATGACATCCCTTGGGTTCTGGTAACTCTAGTCTGGTTTTCATAAGGATGGTTTATGACATTTGTCTGTAGCTTTGGAAGCGAAATTGTTCCTGGTCAAATCTGTTCCTTTCCTAGAGATACCCCTTTGGGCTATCTTACTTAATTGGAAGACATTGCTTTCAAAGTTGCAGTTTGTCTAGAACCTGGATTTGACATAATTGTAAAAATCTCTGAAAGGGATTAATTTGACATCATTGGCCTTGGGGAAGATCTTTTGATTTTGAAACATTGCATATGATGAGGTCCTTAGTAATTGGGTGCAGGTAGCAGAGAGGGACTAGAGCCTTGATGGAATTTTTCTCTGGGGCAGGCAGGGAAGGGCATTGCTAGAGATCAGTTTAGCCTCGTAGTCCCACTTTCTGGGGAGGTCGTCCAGTCAGAAATCCAAGTTCTGTCAAACCCCTCATGCCTATCCTCTGGGGAGGTCATGGGCAGCCCACCTATGTCCTGTCCGAAATCCCAGTCATGGCTCTGAGGTTAAATTTTCCCTATAAATTTTTCCCTGGCTTGTTCCACTTTTGCTGAGTCCCTCTTGGGTTATAGCCCACCATGGCACTCGTGGTGTCTCTCCCTTTGCCCTTCTTCCATGCTATGTAACATCTTTCCTCTCATCCCCTATTAAGCCATCTTCTAACTCTTTTAGGGTGCTGCCACCTAAAAGCATGCTCCAACCTCATGGGCTGTTTCCTTTCTCCCGGCTAACTGTGAATTCCATTAGGAAACTTGTCTTTTCCATCAACCCCTTTCCTCACTATGTGCTCTTCCAATCCTATTTCATATTTACCATTCCTGGTGTTTATTATATTTCTTTGTTTTGTCTGTAACCTCTTCTCCTAAATAAACCTACCTTTTGCAAAGACATGACCCAACCCAACATTTGCTGCTTTCCTAAATCACATTGTGTGGGACAGTAATGATCACTAAAACAATCAGAAGTCTGTCTCTTTTACATTTTTTACATTTTTTTGAGATAACCTCTACCCCTGATGACCCAGTGGGTTTCAATTTTCTAATTTAAGTTTCATTTCTTCAATTTAATTTTTATACTGTAGAAACCAAATAACTCGATTTCTCACAATCTCCTTCCCTTTTAAATTGATTTCCACATCCTTTTCTAATCCCTCAAATTTGGCTAATACTTTTACATCTTATTTCATAAAACTCTCCTGACTCCTACACAGATCTCTTTACATAGGATGAATAATTAACCCCTGAGTTCTCTGTTAATACTTCTGACAGAGCTGTACTAGGAGTGTCCTCCTTTTCCTGCCAATAACCTGTCCAGTGCCATTCTATTTTCTGACGCCATTCTGCTGATGGCATCTAACTACTCTGTTATTCCCTTCACTACCTGTCTGATATAACTTATCAATAATATTTACCCACCACAGTAGGAATGACCCAAATCCAGAACTAACTAGATTTCTAGTCTTTAATTCATCAGTTATTATCCTTGACTTTTTTCTTCAAATGCCAGGGTAAAAAGAATAGCCAATTGGGTCAGGGCACAGGTGCCCACTCCATTTCCCGGCAAAGGAGGTCTGAGTGTGCTGCCTCCACAATACCACCTGAGGTTGGGGTACACTCATCCCTGAGAAATTGTCAGACTCAGGTACATGCAGTTACAGCCCCTAGATTTTGGAATTTTTTACCCTGCCATGAGAGGCAAACTCTAGAGCTAAGGAACTAGTATAATCTGATTAATTCCCTCATAGAATGGAAAGGTAGAATAAAGCACTGCAATTCTCCTCAGGAATGTTATTTTGGGAAACTGAAGAACCCCACACTTGAATTCACTCTCATGTTTTTCATGTTACCCAACGGGAATGGTACTATCTGGGCATGGGGAATCCTGTGGCATAGACGTAGAAATTGCTCTTTGTTCAAACTTTTTGCAGAGTATTTTACCAACTCTACCCAGGCATTGGTGTCTATAACATTCTTCCTTTGAGATCTCTTCCTATCCTATCTATTCCCAACTTACCCTTTTGACCTGCATTTTCTAAATGTCCAGCCTTTATAGCTAACCAAACATTATTCCAAATTGTACAGGCAGTTCCATAAAATCCTTTCTCTGTCAGGACATGCTTATTGTAACTACTAGCCAAGTCTCTATAATTCTATAATTTGAATTGTTTGTGGGGGATCTTTCTCAGCAATATTAACCCAAATCTTATCCCGATGTCCTCATCCTAAGTCCAAATACTATTGCAGCAGAGGAGTAGGTAGCATTAATACTATATAACCTTCCCTCTGCATGGGATCAATAAAGTCGTTATTGGGAACTCACTCAGACACTGGATAGTTTGAGATCCATTCACCAACTCATTTTAGTTCATTCCTAAACCAATGGGACCCAAGGTCCTTTGGGACATGGGGCGATGATCTTGATGTAATATGATTTTATGATCCCCTGACCTTGAGGGGCATTAAGTCAGTAGTCCTAAATCTTCTAGCTTCCACACCCAATCTGCCTGATTCTGAATAGGCTATTTCTCACTTCATTGTTGGCTGATGATTTGGTCAGTGATAATCAAATTTTGGAGACCACCCTCCATTCATCTGGAGATTACTCCAGAACCCTATCCTTGAACTATAGAATTAGCATATCTATGGTAGAAGCTGGATAAAATGACTCTCTTTGGTTCTGTTTCTTTACTGGATTCCCTTAGAATTCAGTCTGCTTTGTAATGGAGTACCATTACTTTCAATAAAACTTCGTCCTTGACTAGGAGATGGGTTCAAGCCTGCAAATTCTTTTGAAACACCTCTCAACACTGCTCTGAGGAACTTTTGGGGGCCCCCTGCCCAACCCCAAAAATCTCATCTTCTGAAACAACTTCCTGCTGAGAATGGGTGTTGAGCTGAGTCATCCTACAGGATCCCATTTGGAAAGGTTTGAGCTGTTTGAAGATCCAGTAGGTTGATCAGATCATTAAAACTAGTCAATACATCATCTGGTGCCTACAAATCACATCATTTGGCACTTCAGTCAGATCCCATAGGGTTTAGTTAATTGTTGAAGCTTCTAACCCAAACCAACTCTACCAGTTATCTATAATTACTGCAGTTCTAATGTTAAACTTGCCTTCTGAATAAATAGAAAATTTCACTGACTCTTTGAGTAAATGTTCAGTGGGACACACATTTTAATAACATCTAGGAGAATACCAGTAACTTTTTCTGTTGAAAATTCCAAAGTTTTTTTTTTTAATAAAATTTCCTAATTGTGCTTCTAATTTTAATCAGGTAGGAAGGAAATGCAAAGAGAAAGGGACTGATAAAAAGGAAAAGATCCTTTCCCCTTTGGAGAAATTTGCAGCATTGTTGATTGATGTGGTGTAGTTCTTCAGGAGGAAGAAATGATTAATCTAAGGCTACCTGGTCTTAACTCTAAGACCACCTGACCTTGGGAGTGCTATAGTTCCATAGACATAGCTGGCTGTCAGATAATAGTCTGTTAGTCAGAGATAACAAAATTTCTGAGACAATAATGAGGTGCATACCAGACCACTCCTAAACAGGACCTGTAAGCCATAAAATTAGCATAGCAATGACATGAGGCACTTGGTCTCTTTAACTTTTTCCTATAAATTTATCTTCTTGCTCTTGATTCTTTGCTAACTTCTTTTGGAATTTAGCCTGCTTTAATTGGCATTACAATTATAATAAACTTTGCTCTTTGATTTGGAGATGGGTTCGAGCGTGCAAATTTTTTTAGATGCCTCATGACACTGGTCTGGAGCCCCAGTCTTTTTGGGTTCCCCCTTAAACCTCAACATTGTGAAATAATTAGAAACTAAATTTGTGAATGGAAAAGAAATTTGCAAACTAACTTATTAAAATCTGAAAGATCCTAATAGGTTTGGGGGGTTGCAGTTGCCTAGTAGTTGTTCACACAAATTACATACCCCTCCATCATTTTCTTTTTCCTCTGAAAAATGACAGAAAAATGTTCAGATCTTAAATAAAACTGGTTAATTTATAGTGAACAAATTTTAGTGATAATAGCAAACAATTTTCCTTTTTAATTCAAATAATGATTAAAGAATAATCAAAATTTAATTTCAAAAGATTTTTACCTCATCACAATATATCTTCTGTGAATGATTTAATTTAATAAAACTTAATCAGAAGCAAAGTCACCTTAAAGAAATTAGAATAAACTGTGCATTTGAAAGCTCTTAAGAACCCAAATTAGAAAAGTTTTGCCTGAACTTGGGATTTTAGGAATTTATTCCACTGGGGCAGGAAGGTTCTTCATATAAATTATTCAAAAGAAAATATGTTTGTGCCACAGGACACACTATACAAACAAATCTTATTCCCACACTAGTAACAAATTTAAATAAATTGACTTTCCCATTGATGTAACAAAATATTCCATAAGTTACATTCCTCAAAGAAAACTTGAATACACTAAAATCCTCTTTTCCAAACCATTCTAAAAATGTTTTAGCTTTAGTTTCAATAATCAATAAAATAACAGGTCCCATGGACAGTTATATCAATTATTCTTACATTTCTTTGAAAGCTTTTAAGAACCTTATTTCATACAGACATACATCTAGTGACCAGACCAAATACTCATTTACCTAATTATAAGATATATTGACTGCTATGTTCAGATTGAAAACAGAAAGATATTACATACTTGAACTGTGTTTTGATTTAGTGGTCACTAGCATCCCACACAGCTGGGTGCTCCATGGGATAAAAGCTCAACTGAGTGGGTTTCTTTTAACTCTCAGGACATCCCATTGATCATTTTTCAGTGACCCTTGGTCTGGTGGAGGGACTTTTATACTCATGTGAGTCTAAGCCCGAGAAGAGGGCCAAGTAGAGGAATAGGAAAAAGTAAGGGGGAAATTGGAGCTCCACTGTAAAGTGAAAATAAACACAGTAGTTATGTAAGTCAGTGCACAGATCCCAGGTAAGGAGAAAGATCCTCGCTGAAGGCAGTGTTGAGTCTGGCTGTGTTAAGAGGACCAGGAGGCAGAGGACAATGGGAAGCCTCTGATGAGGGTCCCCAACCCAAGTCTTGGCTTACAACTCCATTTCTGGTACATTAGTGTCCTAAGTTTTCCACACCCCCTCCAACATTTGTTATTTTCATATCATTTTAGCCACCTGATAGGTGTGAAGTGGTACTTCAGAGTGCTTCAGTTTGTATTTCTCTAAATCAGCAGTGATTTAGAGCATTTGTTCATTTGGCTATAGTTAGCTTTGAATTTTTTTATCTGAAAATTTGCTTGTTCAGATCCTTTGACTATCACTTGGGGAATGACTCATATTCTTATACATTTGACTTTGCTCTCTATATATTTGAGAAATGAAGCCTTTATCAGAGAAACTTGATGTAAAAAAAATTCCTCAGTTTTCTACTTTCCTTTCAATCTTGGTTGTGTTGGTTTTGTTTGTGCAACAACTTTTTTAATTTGATGTAATTGAAATTATCCAAATTACATCTCATAATGCTCTCTATTTTTTGTTTGGTCATAAATTCTTCAATTATCTATAGATTTGACAGATAAACCATTCAATGCTCTCCTAATTTGCTTATAGTATCATTCTTTATGTCTAAATCAAATATTTATTTTGACCTTATCTTTGTATATGGTGTGAGAGTTCGACTATATTTTGTTTCTAGTTTCTAGTTTTTCTAGTAATTTTTGTTAAATAGTGAGTTCTAATTCCAAAAGCTTGGATTTTTGTATTGCTCAAAAACTGGATTATTGTGGTCATTTTCTACTGTGCATTACAAATCTAATCCATCCCATTGATCCAGCATTCTATTTCTTGCCAATATTAGATTGTTTTGTTGATTACCTTTTTTTAAATACAGTTTGAGATCTGATACTACATTTTTTCCTCAGTGATTCCCATTTCTTTTTGATTTAGAAAAATAGCTGAAATCGTGTAGCACAATTTAAAATCGATAAGTCTATCCAGTTACAACATTTACCAAGTGAAAACAATATAAATAAATTTACAACATGAAATCCCTTGAAACATATTAAAATTCTGTCTTTGAAGAACTAATAAAATGATATATTATAATCTTTGTATGGGGAATATAATTCATAATTTCATTGTTAAAACAGGCTTATGTTTATAATTCCCATGCTTCAGATAAACTGAGAATATACCCAAATGCAAGAGTTGAAAGAGTAAGACTGCCAAATTAATCTTTGGCAGTACAGAAGGTATTGTGATCTATAATTTGAAATGCTGGAAGTAATTGGCCCTTGAATTGCTATTCTGTATAGTACCATTTATAACTATAATTATATATATTCATATATACATATATGTACGTATATACACACATATATATAAAACCAAATGTGATTTGATTGAATGAATTCTAACAAAATTATGATACAGTTTCATTTAAATTGAGATGTGTTTTTCCTCTTAGAACAATTGTGATATTTGACTTTCTATAGGTAAAACATACCTTTATGGAAAATACATTTCAGTAAAATATGTAGAGCACAAGAAAAATAATTACAATTGTGTGTAGTCTTTCTAGCAAAATTCTAGCAAAAAAAATGGTGCAGAGATAATTGGGAATGGATAATACACCAAATATCTTAAACTTAAAAAAACATATTGTATTTGATAAAATTAATTGGAAAAATTATTATTTACAGTACAATTGATCTTTGGCCTTTGTAACTATAAGTGTAACTGGATCATAATTACTCTAACCTGGTTTCTGAAAGCTATTACTATAGAATGCCTAAATTGACAGATGAGTGAAATGATTTTTTTGGTAAGATAATTTAGAAATGCATTCAACTGGCAATACTGACAATGAGTTTTAACTCCACATTTTAAATATATGATATTATTTTGTGCTTATAATTATAGTATGCTTATAATTTCTTGCATTATGATTTTGGGAAACTATCATATATAAGAATTAAATATAAAATGTTTTTGTATTTGATATTATTTGAGATAGGATACCTAGACTATAATGCATTTGCTGGAGGCTAACTCTTTTTTTGATCTGAATGCTCTCATTTTGTAACTTGGAACTGTTATTCATTAGAAACTTTTGTCTAGAAAGCAGAGTACCCTTCTGGTTAAAGGTTATCTTTAATATTGAAATGGGTATGCTGTGATCTATTAAAATTTACTTCTTTGCTTGGGAAGTTTTATTGTTGGGTAAGGCTTTGTTAGACAATGAATTTTTGTGGCTGGCAAACTCATACACCCTTATCAGTTCTGTTGAAGAAGGAACCTTAGAAAAGAGAATGTGTAAATAAGGACTTTGTAAATTCTACTCTGAGTCTAGAAGTGAGTTGGGACATTATCTTACAAATAACTAAGCCCCTTCCTCAACATAAACACAGGTGAAGTGGGGGATGACTTTGCTGATAGTATAGAAGTGATTTATATGATGAATTATGTGATTGCTAAATATGAAAATTATGAAACTGAACATGGAATAGTATATATGAAAATTACATCTTTGAGCCAACTTAGTCTCTACAATCTCAATTGTTTAAAACAAATTTTCTTTTACCTTAAGAGTTAATATTCAATACTCTAAGATATCCAGGCTAGAAATAGCCAGTTTTTTCTTCTCTGTATTTGAAGTAAACTATTATTTATTCACTGCATGTAAAACTTCAGAGTGTAATTATTTTCTTAATTTTTAATGACTGATTATTATACCAGGGTATATTTAGACCAAAAAAGTAAAATGATGAATGAATGCTTTTAGAAAGAACTTGTATGTAAGTACTAAAGGTGAATTCTTTTTTGTTCTTTATTTTTAATTAACTTAATGAAACATGAAAAAAGACCTTATATTGCTCTGAACTATAAGTGGGATTTGTTATATGAGGTGGAATTATAATCACCGATATAACTCTGAAGGACAGAATTATGGAGAGAACCTGGGAAGCATATCACCAAAGACTTTTAATCCAACAAAGCATTCATCAATATTTTTCAAACACCTATGAATCAGCTCTATTTTTCTATCATTTGACCCACATTTCTTCATCTTAATCCCAAAGATAGAATGAGATACTATTAAATGCCTTGCTAAGATCAAGATGAAGCAAGGCTTTAAAAATTAATATACCTTTTGACTTAGTAATTTCACTATTAATATATGCATATATATAGTATATATTTAAAAACCCAATAAACTATTTGAAGCAAAGGTATCTGGGAATATTGGAAGAACTAGAAGTTTTATCATCAATTACAAATTCAATTACAAGAACATTAGTTTTTACACCTAGGCTTAATAGCAGAAGAATAAAGGTGGTATAAAAAGAAAAGTGTCATTACATATAGTTTTGTTTTCATAGAATCTCAGGGCAAAAATGACTTCAGAGTATTGATGGTGAAATATGCCTTCTGCCTCTCAGCACAGAAGCAGTGGAGAATAGATGTGGAATGAGACATATGTTGTCAGACACAGTCAATACATAGATTTGTTTTCTTTGATTGTATTTTACTTGTTACAAAAGATTCTATGGATGTGTATGGAAATTCTTATTGGGAAATAACCTCAAGAAAGCATCATGACTTCATATGTATAATATGAGTACCATGTTCCTTGCTTTCTCAATGGGTAAGGGAGGAGCTGGAGAAAGGGAGAAAATACAGAATCTAAAATACAAAAATTTTAAATTAAAAAAAAAATAGATCCAACTGTTCTCCAAACTAAAAGAAAAGAAAAGAACAACAGTAACAAATGGAACATTCACAAACTATTTTAAAAGGAAAAGGAAGCTCAATAGGAAGTAGAGGGAGTTAAGCATCATCTTGCCCATACCCCTTATTCTCCAAGTGAGAAAGCAGGAGCAAAGTAGTAAAGTGATTTCCCTGAAGTCACAAAAATAGTTAATGACAAAGTAGTAGAGAGAGAAATGTCATGAATTTGGTGTCACAGGACCTAAGTTTGCATTTTGGCTCTGTCATTTAATACCTATGTGACATTAGGCAAGTCTCTTGACTCATCTAGAACAGAAAGTTACCTTCATGGTCATCTCTAGATCTATGTTCTTCTAGGACTGGAGTCGATCCTGAATGTAGAAGGTTGCTTCCTCAGCTCCACTACCTGGCATTTGTCTGTAGGTAGAGCCCACCAGGTATGCAGCAGAATTGTTAGTGTGTTAGGAAGGATCTCGCTCCCTCCTTCCTTCAGGAGAGGGTGGCTTTCTTTTTAAACCACAAAGTACAAGTGCCAAGGGGTTTAAAAAGCAAAGGAAAAATTGCCCTGTTTTGTCCACATTCACAATCCACAGTTTATTGTTGTGTTTTAGGAGAAATGTGAACCATAATATTATTATTCTCTTTTATCCCTCTAATGCACTATAATCTCACTTGAATAAGCAGCCAAAATCCATGGCTAGTATCCGATGATTAAATCCAAATTTTCTTTATTAAACTTGAATCATTTAAATCTATTTCCCTTCCAGGTTTTGTTCTCCTTCTTAGCTCCATCTCAGCACTTGAATTCAAGCACAATTTAGACAGATTCAAACGGCCATCTGGCTTTTAATATGGTGTCACATGTACACTGAGAAAACTTAAAACAATACTGCTCTAAAAAGATAATGATTCTTTTTGTACCCATACTAACACCTGCTACTTAGTTTTTTTAAAACATATTTTCAATTAACAGGCATTTATTTTCTCACTCTTCCACCTCCCCTTCCCCCATTGAAAAAGAAAAAGATAACAGTTCTAAAGGAGCCAGCTGTTCCTTTGAGAAGGGGGGATGGAGCAGAGTAAACAATATTGTTGGTTTCCCTTATGTACCACCCGTTCAACTAGGAAAAGGAATTAGTGTGTGGAGGCAGAGAATCGATGAAGCAGATAAGTCTCTTAAATCATTCAGCCCTTGTTTGAGGGTCACTGGAATGGTCATCTTAGGCTCCCCAGTGTCAGTTTTCAGCACTATTGTCATTGAGGAGTGGAGAGCCAGTTGACCCATAACTCAATTCACACAATGGAAAAGTACCTCCGTCTAAGTGTCTCAGGTGGAACACTGTACTGGCTCTAAAATCTGCTATTCTGTACCACCCTAAAGGACGAGGTCTTTGGTTTTAACCTTGCTTCTAAGAGTAGAATTTCCTTACATTTTTCAAATTCTCCCTAACTGTTAAAGTTGTCTGGGACCAAACTTCCACATCAGCCTGTTTAAAACCAAACTCATCATCTTTCCCCCTAAATCCCTTCCCTGTCCTTATGGATTACTGTAGGGCAACATGGTTCTTCCAGGTCCTCAGGTTCACCAGCTAGATGCCATTCTGGACCCTTCACTGCCTCTCAAGCCCCATATTCAGTCTGTAGTTTTCATCTTTGTAACAAATATCAGATACACCCCTTCTCTCCTCTGAAAATGCCCCTGCTTTGGTTCAAGCCCTCATCTCCTTGTGCTTGGACTATTGCAATGGCCTGCTGGTCATTTGCCTGCCTTACGTCTCTCCATCCTCCATTTAGACCCAGGTGATTTTCCTAAAGAGCAAGTCTGACCATGTCACCCCCTATTCAATAAACTCCAGTAAGCCCTTCTTCCGTACCTCTCTAGTGGCTCTTTAATTCAAGATCAAACACAAAATCCTTAGGTGTCCAAAGCCTTTCCAGGCTTCTTAGGCCCTACCATGTGTTCTTCATCCCAGAGTCACTGGGATGTTCCACAAACAAAATTCCCTCTCTTTCAGCTCTAGACATTTTCTCTGGCTGTACTGTATTCTTGGAACTTCATCTTTCTGTCTCCTGGCTTCCTTGAAGTCTCAGCTAAAATCCTGTCCTCTATGGGAAGTCTTTCCCAACCCTTCTTAACTCTAGAGCTTTTCACTCTTTATTGCCTCTTGACCCTGTATATTGCTTGTTTGTACATATCTGCTTGCTTATTGTCTTCCCAATAAAAGGAGGAGCTCCTTGAGATCTGGGATTGTCTTTTGTATCTTACTGCTTAGGATAGGGCTTGGCATACAATAGGCACTTAATAAGTATTTATTGACTAAATGACTAACATTTTCACTGGTTTCTCTGATAGTACTGTGCTCTATGATGTGGTGTTTGGTCCCCAAAGTTGGGGTTTGGTCACACGAAGAATTCAAAATGGCCATTTTCTTTGGCAACAGGTAGATTTATTTAGGGAAAAGGTTATGGAAATAAGACTTGGGAGAGCAAGTTACTCAGTGAAACTCACAATTACCCAGGAGAAAGGGAGAAGAACCCCATGAGGTTGGGGCATGTCCTTAGCTGGTAGGCTTAATCCTGAAAGGAACATAGCAGCCTGAACGAGTTGGTTAGCTGTAAGGAGAAGTGGGATTGGGAAATGTAGTGGAGTTAGGGGAGGTACCACATGGCATGGGAAGGGGAAGGGGAAAGGAAAGGGGAAGAAGAAAGACATACAGGGCAGAGTGCCATGGTGGGCTGACCCAAAGGAGGGCAGCAATCATGAGATGGCTCATAAATAGAATTTATAGGGAAAATTTAACCTCAGGGACTTGGGATTTATACAGAGTGTGGGTCTCAGGACTTTGACATAACTTGGATGTCAGACTGGACCACCTCCCTAAAGGGTGGGACCATGGAGCTGAACTGATCTCTATCAGAGTCTGCTTGCCTCTGGGATCAATTATTTAATTTCTCTTGGTCCAAAACATCATTCAGGATCTCATCGATAGAGGTTTATCCATATGGTTTTATGATTTCAGTCTTCCAAAGTGATTTCTTATTGCTGTGTAATTGTACTTCCACTAAGGTCCCATTACTCTGCTTCATAAGGGCACAGAGGCTCTCAGAGGTTATGCTGAGGGAACATAAACTCTGGTAGATTCTACGGAATTGGAAAGACTTCAGATATATGGATGGGATAAACTGAGTGAAGACCTCTTATAAAAATGTGATCTCACCTGTGCCCTAATTGTGACAAGTTAAGCTATAGCTAAAAGCTGCAGGTGTTCCATTCCCCTATTGCTCACAAGAACTTTTAATTAGCATTTAATATGGTTTAAAAAAAAAAAAGGTGTATTACTGAATAGTATTCTTTGTCCCTGGGGTAGATTTCCTCCTTAGCATGTAAGCTTGGACTCCCTTAGCTAATGGAAGAAGAGTTCAGAAGAGGGTAGGGGCTTCTGCATTAGGGTTTATATAATCTTATGTTTTGCATTTTGTGTTTTTGCACTCCTCTGTGTTTTGAGTTGCCCTTTCTTGGTAGATCCTAATAAATCCTTTTTTTTTGCTTTTTGCCTTGAGAGTCTCTAAATTTCCCACACATGTGTTACTCTTGATATGTCTGTGATCAAAAGTCTGGCCTAAGATTGGAAAAGCTTGCCATGAAAAGAATGGCCACCAATAAGGAGTGCTTTCTGGCTCAAGAAAATAACTCATAGTTACCTGTGCCATGGGGAGGGAATCACCCCAACTATAAAATGTGGATTCTTGAAGAATCAAAGTATCCTTTTAATTTTAATTGTGACTAATATATTTGCAACTTGTTTTTTTAAAGAACAAGTTAGTCTAAAAACAAGAAAAATCTGGGTATGATATTAAGTAGATGCTTGCAGAATCTCAAAGATGTATATTTGATATAATGGACCCAAATCCATACCACCAAAATTAAGTGAGAGTGACATCTAGTGGCAATCCAGAGCAAACGTTTTCATCTCATTCCTAAGGCAAGGTAGCTAGGGGTTCTAATGGCATGATGAAACTGAGAATTTTTAGGAGGAAAAAAAAAAAAGTTGGTCTAACACTTATGTTAATGCAAAATTCTAGGTTGACTTCAACCCTTTCCCCACTACTCCATTCCATCCACTTCTGAGCTGTTAGTGCCCAGGTTTAGCCATGTCCCCTCCCTCTCCAATAGCTCCCTATCATTTCCTGGATCAAATATAAAATCGTCTGTGTGGCTTCCAAAGCCTTTCATAACCTGCCTCCTTTCTACCTTCTCAGTCTTCTTAAACATTACTACTCTCTACAAACTAGTGACACCGGCCTGTACCTAGAACAAGGTATCCATCTCCAAAATCCAGGCATTTTTGTTCATTGCACCCCTTGTATGCCTCCTAGTTTCTTGTAAGTCCAAGATAAACTTTTACATTCTATAGGAGCCCTTAACTTAAGGTGAGTTAATTATTTCCAATTTATCTTGACTATAGCTTGTTTGTACCTAATTATTGTTATTAGTCGTAGTAGCTAACATTTTATAGCACTTACTATGTGCCAAACACTGTATTAAGCACTTTACAATCAGTATTTTATTTGATTCTCACAACTCTGGGAGGAAGATATTAATATTCCCATTTTGTAGCTAGGAAAACAAGCACAGAGAGGTTAATTGAGTTGTACAGGGTTACACAGCTGGTAAGTGTCTGAGGATGGATTTAAACTCAAGTCTTCTTGAGTCCAAGCCCTAAGCTCTATCTATTGCATTACCTAGCTGCACATGGTTGTTTGCATGTTATCTTCCCCATTTGACTATAAGCTCTTTGAGTGCAGGGACGATTCTTGCTTTTCTTTATATTCCCAGTGCTTGATAAAGTACTGACATATTATAAGCTCTTAATATTTATGGACAGGGCAGCTAGGTGGCGCAGTGGTTAGAGCACCAGCCCTGAAGTCAGGAAGACCTGAGTTCAAATCTGGTCTCAGACACTTCCTAGTTGTGTGACCCTGGGCAAGTCACTTAACCCCAATTGCCTCAGCAAAAAGCAAAAAATATATATATATATATATATATATATATATTTATGGACAGACTGACTGGATCCATGACTATTGGGATTACTCAAAACTCTCTGATAAAGCTGAAATGCCTTCTTCTGCAACGTATGCTTGTGAGAATGAATTTTCTGTGCTTGTTACCCTGAGATCAGTTTCTTTTTCCTTTCCTCTTGCTGATTTCACTTCCACAACATCCACGGGTCCTGTTCTCCCCATTCACATAGCCCCACCCCAGCCTGATCCTTGTGCCTTCCTGCTTCCCTCTCTAATCCATCCCCCCAACAGAGAAACTTAAAGTTGGTTGGCTGTTGCCCTTCCTTCTCAAAGAGAACCAAAATGACATCATTATGTTAGAGTAGAATTACAGTGTATCCCACAGTGGCTGATCAGATCAATATGAGCTCGGGATGCTCTGCCACAGGTCAGAGCATCCAAATAGTCCTTATGGACATTTTGGGGTGGACTCTCTATGGGCATCTCGAATTTCTTCTGAGCTAATTTAATTCTGCTTTGCTCATAGAGCACAACACTTTCTCGGATGAGGGCACTCCCATGCCATGCAATTGATTTTAAAGTTCTTAAATAAACCTAAAGTGCAGTTCTGACCACATTACGCCTTGCTCAAGGAGTTTTAGTGATTCTCTATTGCTTCAACATGAAGATAAAATTCCATAGGTTACAATAATGTCCTCTAATTGTCATGTAAAGCCCTTCTCAGTGAGGCTCCAGGTTACCTTTCTTGCTGGATTTCACATGATTCCTCCACATTCATTGTAAGATCCAATCAAATTGGTGTATTTGCTATTCTTTGAATATGACAATCTATTTTTCCCCTGTCTTTTTTTTGCATAGCCTGCCCTTTGACTACTCTGCTTTCCTTACTGACCTCTGCCTCTTGTATTCTTAGTTCCTTTCAGATTTAGCCCAAGTACCAGCTTCTAGAAAAGATTTTATTTCTCAGATTGTGGTTGCCTGACTCACCTCTACCACTAATCTCACTGGGACTAATAGCAGTAGATCCTGTTGTACAGAAATGTGGGGATGGCATTAAGACAGTGAGCCAAGTCAGAACTTTGTTCCATTTTCTGATTTCCTGCCTCGGCTTTCACCTATGTTTTACAGAATATTCCCACTTGACTCTCTCCTCTTTTCTCTCCCTCCCGAAAAGGCTTATTTAGTCCCATCTCTGTCTTTAGGAAAGGTACTGTTTCAAAGTGAGAAGGATATGAAGAGCCATCAGTCAACACTGGTACTCTGGAAAGATCACTATCTCTGGTATGAAGGAATCTGGGTTCAAAGCCCACCTTGGGAATATCTCATAGTTTCCTGGGTCTCAATTTACATTAAGATGAGGGAGTTGCACCAAATGGCCTCTTAGATCCCTTCCAACTCTAGATTTAGGAGGCTCTGATCTTGTATCTAGGTTATTCTTACTCAGCTCTCTTGTTAATAAATGAGTGGCAGAGTCTCTGCCTGGGACTCTTGATGTTGCTTTCAGGAGTTGAAGATTTGGTCCTAAGTCCTAGCCTCTGTGACTGGGCCAGTGCTTTCTTCTGCATCTCTGATGCTTCCTGCTCATCTGCCTTGAGTTCATCGAATTATTTTCTTCAGTGGATTTTTCTAATGCTCAGGTCCTGGTTATTCCCAGGCTTGCCCACTAATGAGTAAGTATCAGTTGTTAGTGGATTGTGAAAAATGGAAAGAAATGTTTTTCAAGGAAAAGATGACTCTAGGCAAAACTGGCTATAATTGAAATATTTTATTTAGCCTAATCAAAATAATAGATGTACTTCATCCACTTGGCTTTTTCTATGTGGGTAAATAAGTCAAAATCTCTCCCAGGAAAACTTGATTTTAATTTTTTTATTTTTGGTATCATAGGTATGTCATTTGAAAACAAGTGCATCTGAAAGATTTAATCTTTCACAAAGAATCTTTACTTAATTGGACTCAAGCTGAATTTCTTCTACCACTGTAGTGAAGACTTTTGGTGCCTATATTTTATCTGATGTGCATTATCAGAGTTATGGAACAAGATTACTACTATTGTTTTATCTTCCAAGGAATCCAGAATGATCTTGATATATGAATGATAGATAAGCTATTACAGAAGATATGCAAGGCAATCTTTTATTCTTTCAAATTAAGTGCTTTTATACTTGTGTGATAAACAAATGATAAGCACAATGGAATCTCAATAGTCTACATTTTTCACTTAATTGTAAGGCGGGAAATGTGAATCACTGTTGACTGTTGCTTGAGAAAGTCTGCTTATTCCTCCTAATGCTGATCCAGGATGCCTTCAATTCATGTATAGATGATTTAAAACATTTGTATAGATGTGAGTAGACATATAGGCTGGTAATTATCGATGTTCTCAGATTTCACCATGCATTTGGATGAACACAGTATTTTGCTAGTAAATAGTTAACTGGTTTTATGAAGAAAAAATATACATGATTATTTTAAATTAATTTGTGCTGTTAATATTTTATACCTCATTTTTGATAATAGCAACAACAAAAAAATCAAGGTGAGGTTTGTAACATTTGCCGATTTCTAAGATGTAAATGCTCACACTGAAAATTTTAAAATTGGCTCTTGAAATCTGGGACTAGCTGACCCCAGTCTACCCCTAGATGAACACCTTATGGAATTTGTCCAGCTATATATAATCTGGGAAAGACAGCATAGCTGGAAAATGAGCAGAGCTCAGACTTGCAACAGCTAGGTAGTATAGTTAATAGAGCATTGAACTTGGACTTGTTTAGACAAGAGTTTCAATCTTATTTTATTTAGCTGTGTGACTCGAGTCATTTAAACTCTCTTGACCTTAACTTTCTCATATGTAAAATGGAAATAACAGCACCTATCCAGCAGAATCAAATAACATATGCAAAGTACTTAACAAATCATAGAATGGTATTTAAATATGTTTAAAAGGAGGAGAGCAGCTGACTTGCTTCTGTAAATTGCAAGGCTTTTTTTTTTTTTTAAATGACTCCAAGCTTCTCATTAAAGCAAAGACCCATATTTTCACTACCATCTTACTAGTGTTGATATGTGACAATGAGATGTATAATTTATACTGCCTTTGAAAAATTAATAAGTATTGTATAGAGAGCAATGAAGAGGCACATGGCAGGTAGGAGCAGGCTGCAATATATTACACGCAAGAAAGTCTAAAGAACAGCATTGAGGAAATGTATATAAGGCAAGAGGGATGGATGACATGAAGATAGCTAGGGTAATTCACTGGTACTTTTTTGATGATGAAAAACAAAGACTGCTTTTAGCACACAGGTTGGACCACCTTTGGCAAACTTTTGGGAAAACATGGGACAAATCATACACAACAGGCAGAGATGGACAGATGGAGATTAACATTGTTGGAAAGCATTTCTTTGTTACTGGGAGCCCAGATCTATTTGAGCATAATCAAGATACAGGTGTAAGAGAAAATCAGGGATAAAGATAGCTTTGGAATAGGTATGAAAAGTTAGTTATATAACTTTATAGAGTAATTCTGAGGGAGACTTTTGACATGGTGGAAATAAGGACAGACCAACCATTTGTAAAGTAGTATTTCATTATTATTTATCTGATGATCCCTTAGGGCTAAATATGATCTGTTAAGCTATTATTAGCCTGTGGCATTTCCCAATTATTCCATAAAGTCTTCAAATGGACAGGGACCATATCTTATCTGATCTCTGTATCTTCTCCAGCACCTGGCATGGTACATTGTGCCAAACATTCTGTACACAATACACATTTAATGTTTATTTGCATAAAATATTCTTAATCAGTTTATTTACTTGCCATTTACCATTTTCAAATATTATGTGCTTTTACTTTTCTCTGTACAAGTTTGTTTTTGGTATAAGAAACTTGTTTCATACAGTATCTAAAAGATAGATATTTAACAAAATATTAATTAACAAGTGTTCTATTCATATACACACTTCTTTTTTCTTTTTCTATGAATTTTAAGAAACATTTTATTGAAACTTAGTAAGTGCTTGTTTTCTTCCTTTCTAGAGCACCGGAGCTGTGAGTTCCCCCTTTTTGCAGTTCCTCTGACTTTGAACCCTATGTTCTTCCCATTATATAATGCTGCCTCCCAAGACAGAAAGAATGGCATTCGGCCTGGTGAGAAACAATCTAAAGTATGGGTCAGTCTGGGGGCATAAAGCTTTTTAAAGAGGGACAACAGGGAAAACTTGTGAGTTTTCTTCTGTAGCTACTTAGATCTGTTAGGAGACCTGTACTGGTTATGTTCTCAAAGACTTATACCCCCAATACTGCTGGGGAATCAGTTTATCAGTTAGTACTCAAATGATTTTTTATTTCACCGTTCTTAGTTTTGTTTCCCTACCTAAATCGGCCAACTACTTGAGGACCTAATCTGTTTTAAGTATAAGGGCTAAGTTTTAGCCTCATAAAAGAAAAATTCTTGTCTATGAAGTCATTGATAAAACTCTTGTAGGAATGAACAAGTAGAGATTGTGACAATTGTTTTTCTATTTAATGAAATACTACTACTATCATTTTCTTTAATGAGGTACTTGGAGCTGATATGTAAAAAATTTTCTTCTCTAAATAATATTTTGGAAAAAGGAGAATAACTTCCTACATAAAAATCAACTATTATATATAAACCTTTTCCACATCTTTCAAACTTATGAAGTGAGCTGTTCTGTCCATTCATTTATTACAGATAGATTCTGCCTAATTTGTATAGCATTAAAAATTCAGGATTGGGTAATATCTACCTATATTAGTCTTTTCCTGGCAGGCCAAGGCCTCCTATTTATCATCAGAGAACATTTGTTTGCACCTGTAGAGTGCTCCATGGATATACCAATGGCAAACTCCATCCCAGGTTAAATGATTAAGAAATACCAATGCACATAGTAGGTGCTTAATTAAATATTTGTTGATTGAAAAGTAACATAAGTCAATTCTATTTTGGCCCAATATGTACATTTAGTGTCCTTTTAAAATTCTGCAACATCTAAACAATGTTGTCTATTAATACCGATTTCTTGGTCTGCCAATAAATTTTAACTTTGTTTAATATTAGAATTCATCATCTGACTCTGCATCCCAACTACAAGACTGTAGCTGCTCATCCTGTGGGAATTCTATTTCAATGTCATAGACAAAATCTGGGTCATCCTTCTTTTTCTGATTCTTTTTAAAGAGTTCGTCCATAATGCTCTTCCTTTTTGCAAGTTCCTTATCATCTAGTTTGTTCAGATCTTCCCCAGGATCAATGGCTGTTTCCTGTTGAATTTGTTCCATAGTTTGGTCCAAGGTTTGCCCCCTTAGAAAACCTTTTAAAAAAGTGAATAACTTCTCCAACTGCTGCAGAGATACTCTCTCAAGATAGAGTTTGTGTCTTGGATTATACTTTAGCTGTTCAGCAGCTCTACTACAATCTAGAAAAATGAAAAAGTTAGGTATATTGTCAGTTATGGAGGCAGGAAAAAAAATTCTTAACTTATAAGAGAATATCAGTGCTGCATTCCCATATATATTCTCTGCCTCACTTCAAACCAATTAATGAGCATATCAAAACATTACCCATGACGTCATTGGTCCTCTTCAAAAACAAAGGATGAACAATAACAACACACACATACTCATGAGTATTTCATGGGTGCCAATTGTGCCCATTATCCATGTTTTGGATCTATTGACTCTTTTGGCAATCTAAATGTATTTTACTTGAAGGACACAATTCTGCCAGTAAAATATTGACATCTCCAGAGATATATTCATTATATATCTCCCAAAATGCAAGGATGCAGCATCCATAACCTATCTAACATGAACAACTACCTAAAAAGAGACATTGGGCTCTGTCTGGACCTAAAATCTCTTCCCTATAAATTTAACACAATTTTCCCTAAGGATGCCACAGCTGCTTCTTCTCATATCCTTTACCTTAACTCATACCTTATCCACAAAGGTAGTGGTGCTGGGGGTTGGCATATTTTAGGAACCAATCCTCTCCAAAGAGAAGACCATGAATGACCTACTTATTCTTGGCATATAGAAATCATTGAATACATACACAGATCTGGTCCTACTCACAAGCATGGTAGGTAGATGTAGTTTATAACAGGGTTTTTTAAACTTTTTCTATTCACAATCCCTTTTTGCCTGAGAAATTTTTATGTGACCCAGGTACATAGGTATACAAATAAGTGTACAAATCAAACATTTACTAATAATAAAGCATAATTTTGCAACCCCCACATTTAATTATGAGATCCCATATGGGGTTGTGAACCACAGCTTAAGCTGGGGTCTACAGGATAGCAATCCTTATCTGTCTTATTTTACTTCCAATTTTTTATGCTTATTCAGAGAGAGGAAAGCTGATGAGCAGCAAGCATTTATTAAGCACTTACTGTGTCTAAGCACTGTGCTAAGCACTTGGGAAGAAAAATACAAGCCAAAAAAAAAAAAAAATTAGTCCCAGCCACCAAAGAACTCACATTCTAATAGGGGGAGTCACACAAAAGAAAACTGAAGAGAGATTCCTACAAAAGAAGCCTGTCCTAAGGGATAGAACTGTTTAGGCCAGATTTACCACTAATCCAAAAACTTAATCTGGGGTCATGAACCCAGATTTCAGGGAGTTTGTGAACTTGAATAGGGGAAAAATTTATTAATTTTTAGCTTAAATTCACTATTTCCTTCAATTATTAATTAAAAACAATAACAACAAAATTTGACTCCAAGAAGGGGTCAGAAGATATGGACAGACTGCTTGAGGCATTCACAGCATAGAAAAGGTTAAGCATCCCTTCTCTAAATGCTAGCATCAAATTCCATCCTTCTTTCTACCATAATACTTGTCTTTGTTTCTGGTTGATTCCCTAGCCATTCTGCAACACAGTGCAGAGAAAAAGTATGAGATTTGATATTAGAAACCCACAGTTCAAATCGTGGCATCATCTGTATGGCCCTGGGCAGGTCATTAACCTCATCCATGAGAGGAGTGGGTTACATGACTTTTGAGGTCCTTCCTATCTCTAAAGATAAGATCTTATGATCCCATAGATCTGTCCATTGATATTGTTCCCTAACCCAGGGAAATAGGTTGTATTATACAATGGAAGCAATATTAGACTAGAAGTCAGAACTTTGGGTTTGAGTCACTGCTCTACATATTTATACCTGTGTGATCTTTGGCCAGTGATTTGACCTCTGAATTACAGTTCCTTCATCTATAAATCAGAGACAATGATACTTGTACTGTTCAGGTCAGTCTAAGTTCTATGCACTAAAGACATATTTGCTATTATTACTAGGTCTCTGAGATCAGGGAGATGAGTGATTTATTTTTAGATATTTTATGTTAGCATAATATTTTTGGTTGGATGGCTCTCTAATTTTTCTATTCCCTTCTGCTAGTGATGAAACAGTCATTTAGAAGGCAGGGACTAAGTACTCATTTTAGCTAATATTAGTTCAAAGCACAGGGAAAAATTACCCCCTAAAATTTATATGATGATTGTGTGGCCCTCTTTCAGCTCACAAGAGACTATTCTAACAGAAGTGAATTAAGTAGGTAAGAGAACATTTGATACCTGAAAATTTGGAAAAGTTTCGGATTGGCATGATTCGCTGGCGAATTTTGTCCTGGGCCTCCCCTTGATAGATCAAGATAATGGCTGGAGGTCGGAATCTAATTCCACATTTCTTGGCAGTGCACGTCATTCTAATTCACAGCTGCTGGGCAAATCCGAAGGAATCTGATGGAAGCATTCTATCTAGTTGCATAATGACTCCCTGATAAAGGAAAAGAAGATAATTTCAATAGCATTTTCGTGTCTGATATTCCTCAAGCTTCCATATCTCCCATTATCATAGGTCAGTTCTAGGGTTCCATGATATTGAAGAGAATGGCTATTTCTTCTCGGTATAGTCCAGAAAATTTTGTGGGGGCACTGTTAGTTCATCTATAGGTATAGGTTTGTTTAGAGAATTCTTGGAGCATTATATTATCAACTCTAGGTCGGATCTGAATTCCTAAATCAACTCTAGGTCTACTCTAACCTCATAGAGGAGTAACATTGATTCATTTAGTAAATATGGAGAGTAGTATGCTTTAAAAGAGAATGCAAGTCTTAAGTCACGAAGACCTGAACTGTGTGACCACAGGCAAGTCATCAACTCCGATCTGTAAAATGAAGCTAGCCTCGGAATTTTTGTTAAACGCAAATAAAATAGTAACTGTCCAGGAGCACCAGGATGGCGGCTCCGCCTCTTCAGCAGTGTCCAGCTGCATAAGGCTGAGATAAATAACTAGCATTGCTTAACTATGCTAGGATGGTCATTCCCAACTGTCCAGTATTGTCCAGGAAAGCCAAATGGCCAGCCCCACCCGTCCAGCATATGGCTGGCTGCGCTAAACGTCCAGCACTTGCTTAGCTCTAGATGTCCGGCCCCACCTGTCCAGCTGCGTCCTGTGGCATGGGACCGCATGTCCAGGAGTGCCAGGAAGGCCATACCCACGTGTCCGCCCAGGCCCTGGATCCAGCACTTTCCAGGAGCCCCAGCCCGCCCAACTCCAGGAGGAAGGCCCGTGCCCGGAGGAGAACTAGAGCGGGCACAGAGACAGGCCAAGCCGGGCTCAGCCTCCCGCTAGCACGGGTACTGATGGGGGGGAAGCGGGGAATCCTGGCCTGGAGCTACTTGGGTCTCCCAGGAGTAGGTGAAAGAAGTTACAGCACCTAGCCCAATCCGGCTACGGCTCCAGGCCTCAGAGCCTTCATCACCTCGGGAACAGCCGCCGGACTACGTCACCTACGGCCCCGCCCCGGCTCACTGAGGAGGCGAGTCCAAGAAGGGAGGGGTGGGGCGGAGCTTAAAGGGGAAGGGGAGAGGCGTGGCTCAGAGGGGGAGGAGCCGGGAATGGGAGAGGCGGAGGGGAGGATGGAGAAGAGGCGGGGCATAGAAGAGACCGAGAAAGGAGGGGAGGAGAAACTGGAGTAATGTTTGATCCACCGCACTTCATTTCGTTTATAATGCTCTGAAAGTTATGCAGGCTCTTTTTTCTCACAACAATCCTGTGAAATAATGTAAACATCATTACCTACCATTTTACAGGAAACACAGCCACTACCCTCTCCCTCCTGCCCAGAAGTCCAGCACTGGTTCCGCCACATCTCATTCAACTCTTCTGGGGATAGAGGGCGGGACAGCAAGAACTTGAGTTTGAGGGACCTTAAAGGTCATCGGGACTAGGCTTATTTTATACGGGAGGTAACTAGGTCCAGCAAGGGTTAGGAAAGAGAATGGGTTATGGATATTGAAGAGAATGAATATTTCTTCTTGGTATAGTCCAGAAAATGTTGTGGGGGCACTGTTAATGATGAAAGATCCAAGTGCTCTTCATTCTAATTCTAGTGCACAGCAACCTCCTGTGAGGACACACACAAAGTCTCTATTTCAATCTCCATAATCTAGAAAATGGAAGTTGTCTATATGTTCTTTCGAAAAATATGAATTGCAAATATATTTGCTACACTAGGCCAAATGTCACAGCGTGGGGTGAGGGATTGTGGAGGAAGGGGAGATGGGAAGTGTTCGTGGGAAATGCGCACGCGCCTTCCTTGGGTCACTTCCATTGCTGAGCCCGCTTCCTAGGAAGGTCGCTAGGGAAAGGAAAGAGCTAGGGAGCAGAGGTGGGGGAAGTGAACAACGAGTGTGTCGCTCTGCGCATGCTCCCAGCTTTCCCTTTTCCAGTCTACTCCCGCGGGTATCCCCGGTACCGGCGCCCTGGCTCCTCGGGTGGGGATCTGGCTCCTGGTGTGGGGGGCGACCGTACTTCTCAGCCGCGCTGCAGCCTATCGCTCGGGTAAAGGGGAGGCAGAGGGAGGCCACGGGGAGCGTTAGGAGAGGTCTGTGGGCCTAGAATCACGGATACACAGAGGAGTTAGGGTAGAGCCGAAAGAGGGGATGAGGAGGGAGATTTAAAAATCGGGAACCCCCTGCTAGTTTAGCAGGAATGAGCTGACTATGGGCGGAGTCCGGCTCTTCTGGGAGAGTCGGGAAAGGACTGAAAGTGACCTTTAGCGACGCAGCTTCTGGTGGTGGCGGATTAGGAGTACCTACTCTGAGCTGAGTTCAACTCGAGTGTCCTCTTTGCTGGGGTTCTCTTTGCTGGGAAAAGAATGTAATTCCTCCAGCCGGGAAGGAATTGATGCTTTCTCTTTCCTTTTAAACATTTGAACTTAAACACTAAAAACAAAACAAAACAAAAACATTTCCATGCAAATAGTAGAACTCAAGACAAAAGGTGGATCTCCAATTTGTATCAATTCCTTTTTCTTCTTAGGATACATAATTTACACTTTATTCTCAAAATTGGTGTTAATTTTTTTAAATCTAGGACACTGCACTGTGATAAAGCACTATCTCGTCCGAGGGCAAGGGTGGTGGGGCTGTGTGTGGAGCATCTCTAGACTGACCTTTAAAAACGACCTGGTCCATCAGTTTGGAGGGAGGCCCAGCATTCTCAAGAAAGTAACAACTCTTTCCCACTTATTTCATGCAGACAACATAACTGTGCAGGAAAATTAATGGCTTGAGGGTTTTTTTTTTTTAAGTGCTGTGAATAATACTGCTAATGGCCAGAAAAACAGGGATTTGAAATGTTTGCAGGAAGCTGGAACTAACTTTTAATTCTAACCTGCTAAGGAGGAAATTTGGCAATTTAGATTCATGTTAAGTAATTGGGCTTCAGTATTTTCCTTGGCAGTGACATCTGATTTTCTCCTAGAGTCTTGAAATCATTATTGCTGTGGAAATCTTCCTGTGTAGTATTGGAAATTTAGTCTTGGTGCCATTGAGTTTACTGGATATTCTAGTGTGCACTTTTGTAAAATGTAATTGCCTTAAAGCACTGTTTTGATTTTAGTTTTAAAACTAATTTTGCTTTAAGCAAATATAAAATAGTAAAAATCTAGATTTATAATAAAAGAAGTTAGGGTAATTAGATATTTAAGAGAATTCACAATAGCAAGCTATAGAGAGCTTTGCTAAAACACTTAAAAATGCTAATATTTACAAAATTTGGTTGTCATTTCTACATCTTTTTTTCATTTTTTTTCATTTCTACATCTTTAAAGAATTTTTGTCATGTTACTTTGTCCTTTATTTAGTAAACTCACTTTTATGCATAATATTGGGGTAGCTAGGTGTCATAGTGGACAGATGAAGAGCCTAGAATCAGAAAGACCTGAGTTCAAATATGACCTCAAATACTTACTAGCTATGTGATCCTGTTCAAGTTACTTAACCTTGTTTACCTTAGTTCTTCATCTGTAAAATGAGCTGGAGAAGGAAATGGCAAATCATTCTAGTTTTTCTGCCAAGAAAATCCCAAATGGGATCCCGTACGATTGAACAGCAACATACAGAATATTGTGCTGAGGAGCTTACTAGATTTCTTGTTACTCTTAGGTTTACATTATTTGCAGCTCATATTTAAAAATTTAAAATTCTTTTTAAATTCCCTCCTACCTTTTCGGAAGAACATATGGACAACTTCCATTTTCTAGATTATGGAGACTGAAATAGAGACTTTGTGATTGCTGTGCACTGGAATTAGAATGAAGAGCACCTGGATCTTTCATCATCCCTTCATTTGATTGTTATTGGAATTAAATAGATTCTCATACATTTCTCTCTAAGTAAATATGAAATTGCCCAATTAAAAAACCACATTTTTAAAAGAAATTCAAGTAGGTCAGATTTTCCAGGAAAGTTAATAGAGAATTTGTTGCAATTTCATTAAAAATAATTTCTTTTCAGGCATTATCACTTAAGTATATATAGGGAATCTACCTTGTTAGTTTCACAAAATATTTCTTTCTTTTGTTTTTAGGCAAAAATACTAGTTGTTCTGAGATTATCCTGATTCAAGAAATTGCGAAAGATGGCTTTCACAGGTAAGATTTCTTAATAAATTGTTTCAGAATGTTGTTTTGTGTAATTTGGGGATAAAATAAATTGCTAAAATATTTAAGTGATCAGATGTCTGGAATATACTTGGTCTATTGGTAGTTATTATTCATTGATTACCCTGTAACATGTTTAAGAATAGATATGGAAATAGTTAATTGAGGAAAAAAAATAACATTCCAGCCAATCTCATCCTCTCAGTAATTTGTGTGATAGTTTGATTTAGGAAGATCATAACCAGACTTCAAGTGTGACTATAAAATATCCTTTTCTTATGCCTCTTAATTCTGGTGCTATCTCTGTTAATTATGTTCTATTTATCTTTTATAAGGGCAGCTAGGTGGCACATTAGATAGAGTAGTGGTCAAGGAGAAAGAAAGACTTGTCTTTCTGAGTTCAAATCTGCCCTCAGACCCATTTTCCATTTGTCTCAGATTTCGAGAAAGAAATAGCAAACCACTCCGGTCTCTTTGCCAAGAAAACACCACATGGGTTCATGAAGATTTGGGCATGACTTAAAAACAACTGAATAATAACAATTTATGCTGTATGATTTATTTGTACATATTTGTTGGGGACTCTTTGAGGGCAGGGTTTGTTTTTTGTCTCTTTTTGTGTCCCTGGAACTTAGAACAGTTCCAGGAATAGAGGCAACATAATGGTTGCTATCAATTGATTTTTTTTTTAACAGTAAAGTTAGAATTTTCAGGATTTACAGTGCAGTACAGTCAGAATTTTCAAAGAAATTCCCTTGATGCACAGCGTAGGAAAAATGTGTCATACTTTGTTATGTTATTTTGCTTGACTGTAATCAGTGTCACAAAGGAGTATTCTATTAAGAAGCAGCCATATTGGAGGCAAAAAAAATTAATAAAACATTAAAAACAAAAGACAGCCAAATCCTCCCCACTCCCCATTGCTGATTCTATGATTTCATCTCAGTTTGCTAGAGGGGAGAAAATGGCGTGTAAGGCTGTCAGAACCCCATTATATGTGGATAGAGCACTAGGCCTAGAGTTAGGAAGAACTGAGTTCAAATCTAGCCTCAGACATTTACTAGCTTTGTGACCTTGGGCAAGTCACTTTACTTCTACCTACCTCAGTTTTCTCATCTGTAAAATGGGTACCTGTAAAATGTCTCCTGAAGTGGTAAGGATCAAATGAGATAATATTGTAATTTTGTAAACATTAAAATGCTATATAAATGCTAGCTAAAAAATATTGGAAAGAAATATTATGAAGCAGTTCTTATGTAGCATATAAAAAACAAGCTTTGCAGGAAAAGGAGAAATTATCTTGGATGGCCATGTGAGAATGGGAAGTTAAGACATTTGAGGTTAGGAGGAAGGGCATAAGATATATTGTTGTAGGAGATGAGTTGGGGGGAACTCAGATGAATGGGGAACAAAGTGAGCTTTTGAAAGAACTACAGCATGATTATGATAATTTGATCATTAAGTGAAAAGCCTTTATCAAAAGAATTCATCAATATAATTATTTTCTAAAATTAGAAAACAATGGATGACATGTGGCATAATGGAAACTGAATGAAGATTATTTATTTTAAATTTGTTTTTCTTTTAGAGACTTGCTAACAAGAGTGAAACTTGGCATAAATGTTGAAAATTCACAGACCTGCAATGTTTTGATTAAATATCATCTCCCTTCGGGATTATATGTGGACCCGTATGAATTGGCTTCATTACAAGAACACAATGTGACAGAGGTATATTTAATAAGTAAAGTTGGTTGTGATTATTAGGTCATTTATTCTTTGAGTATTTTAAATAGGAGAAGCTGTGACTTGTCAGCAAGGAAATGTCTTAATTATTTATTTTGAAAATATTTCAAGATTAAAATCAGAATGATACATGTGTTAAAATGTGTGGCATTTGTTAGGAATAACAATAACTGTTACCTAGTATTTTAAGATTTACAAAGTATTTTCCTCATAACAACCCAGAGCAACATTGTACACTAGTTTAAATAAAACTTAAATAAAAATGGGGAAACCAAGGCTTAGAGTAGTTAAGGAAGAAAGAAGGAAGCAAGATTGATTAACTGCTTATTATATGCCAGGTAGAGATACAATACAAACAAAAAGAAAAAATTCCTGTCCTTCATCTTATATTCTAATAGCTTAAGTAAACACACAAAAGGGACTTGGAAAAGAGGAGATAGAAAAAAAAAGAAGGATGGAGGTCTGGTTTTAGAGTATGTAGAAAGCTGGGACTGGGCTTAGAAGGTAATAAAAGCAGATCCAACACAATATGAAATACAGACTCCTGGAGGAATTCACCAATGACGGCCATTGTACATGGGTCATTCCTGGCGGAATCAGCCAGGGAAGTAGCTACCCAAGGGTGAGGAGGGATTTGAAAAATAGAGAAACAGCAACAGGACTGGGAAGAAAAGGAGACTTTATATGACTTTGATCATTGCTACTTCCTTATCCTCTTCCCCTACAAAGTATCTCTTCCTACTACTTTAAAAAGTCATTAATAGCATATTTCCTTTGAGAGTAGACCTAGTTCCCCCATGAGAGTTGATGGTATGGTAGAATATATCCCTATCCAGGCATGCCAGAAAAAAAGAAGATATAAGCCATGACTCTCTATTCTCCCTCACCCCATCAAGTTTTGTTCATTTTATCTTTTCTTATTTTAAATTTGGCAAAAGTCAACAAACATGAACGTTTTCATGTATATAGGAGAATAATATTAAAAGAAGATTATATATGAAACCACAAATCTTATTATGTAGAGTATATTTTTTTAATTGAATATTTCCTAAATTTCACACATTGATTCCAAAGCTGTCTCTTTTTCTGTGGCACATTCTGAACTTCTTTCTTGTCTCTTTTCTGCATTCTTTATTGACATTTTTCTTTCTTCAGTTTTTTTTTTTTGTATTGCTTTTTTTGCTCACCTTTCCCCTCAAATCCTCACATGTAACAAGTGAGAATAGTTAAGTAAAACAAATCCATATGTGGATTGTGCTTGACCCTACTTTTTAAAGGTTTATACTTATAAGCTTCCTGAAATAAAAACTGCTAATTTTTTTGTGACATTTTATAAAATTTCTTATTATATTCCATATACAGAAGCCCATTCAATGGTATTTTATGACTGTTAATTGATAGATGTCTCAGAATTTCTCTAATCTCATGATTCACAACTTTGTATACTTGCTCCATAAATTAATTTACTTCTTTATAGAATGAATTTGCAAATGAAATGGGGTTGGGAAACATCGAGTTATTAATATGTAGTTATCTCTGTTTATTGAGAGCTCTCCTAATTAGCTGGATCATGGCTGTGATCCCCTTCTGTGGGACAGAGAAGTAGGGTTAGATTTCTAGCTGGTGAGGTGGAATGGAGTTCAGTTGTGGGGAGAGGTTTGCTTTTGTTTTGCTGAGTGAGGCCTATTACCCTCATGAAGTAAATCCCTGTCTAAAGGAATTAGGAGCAGATATGTAGTATGGAGTAGCTCTCTTTAGTTTTTGAGCACTTTGAGAAAAGAAAGAAGCTAAGATGGGTTCATTAGGAACAAGTCATGCCAAACTAAGCTCTTTTCCTGTTTTTGATAGAGTTATGAGCTTATCAAGGAATAATAGTAATGTAAACATCAGATTATAGTATCCCAGGTTGAGAACTGGAATCATTTTTCAGGTGAGGAAATTTGTAAACCAGAGTCAAAATAAGTCATAAATTCAGAAAGTAGTGGAGCTAAGATTCAAACTTAGGCCCTATCACTATTCATTATAGAATGTTTCCAACTACTAACAAAAAAGGAAAACAAACCAAACCCTGTAAATATTGTTCCAGGTCCAATGTAGAGCTCCCAAGTATGAATCCCTGAAAGTGATTCCAACTGAGGTGCTTTTTTGGAATTTAAATTTTTCCAAGCTGCCTGGCTTTGCCTAAGGCTTTTTGGCTTTCTCTTCTAGATTTTTGAGACTTAGGATATTTTGATTTCAGCAAGGCATTTGACATGTCTTTGTGGGCATAATGAAAAAATAGACAGTGAATGTTATTCAATTATGTGAATTTGTAGGTAGTTGAACAACTGGATAGAAAGATTGTGAGTTGAGAATAATCTGGTGAGAGAGCTTCAGATTTATTCCTTACTTTTTGATTCAAATACGAATTTGATTCTTTAGGGATTGTGATATTCTGTCTTTGCTCCACTAGAAGAATATTGTTATTAAAAAAGATGTTAAAAATTGTTTCTGGAAACAGACTGACCTTTGAAAACTCTGGGGTTTTCCAAATGTGATGTAGTCTACTCTCTTCCTCTTGTTATAAAAATATAAAAATAGCACTTTGCGATATTAACACTTTGTTTTTAAACCAAGATTTCAGGATTTGAGATTTTTTTTTTTTTTTTTAGCAGCTACTTTACTGCTAAACTTGTAGTCAACTGAAAGCTCTGGGTTTTATGAATTGTTCTTAGACTAGATCCATATGTATGTCTATATGTCTGTATGTATGTATATATCCATATATACTCATTTGTGTATATAAACAGGGCTTCTTAAATTTTTTCCACTCCTTACCCCTTTTTGAGAGAAATTTTTACATGATCCTGGGTATATAGATATACAAAATAGATACACAAATCAAACATTATTATACTAAATCATAATTTCATTATCTCACATTTAGTTATGAGATTCCATAAGGGGTTGTGAATCACAGTTTAAAAAGCTGAGATATAACACACGAATATGTATACATATGTAAATATATTCACACTCATGTATTATATAACATATGTGTATGTGTATGTGTGTGTGTCCACATCTATCTATCTATATTTTATTTTGGAAATAATTCTAGAGTTGGAGTCAGAAAACCCAGTTTTAAGTCCTGGCTTCAGTAGAGGCCATTGTGGACAAGTCACAGACTTTCTAAATTTTGATTTTCCCAATGGCCAGGGATTAATGCTTGCATTACTTTTCTGAAAAGGTTGTTAAGAAAGTGTTCTTGTCTACTTACATGGTTTTAATGATTACCTCTGTATATGTGGATTCCAAATTTAGGTTTCTATTCCAGACTTCTTTCCCATAGCTCCAAATTCACATTTCCAGCTGTCTGCTAGCTATCTTTTTTCTATGTAACTTTTATTTTGTTTTTTTCCAATTAACAAGCATTTATGTTTTCTCCTTTCTCTCTGTCTTAGGTTGAAAAATCATGCTGTTATTATGTAATTCTCCTGGTTCTTTCTATTTCATTGTATCAGTTCATACAAGTCTTCCCAGTTTTTTTCTGATATTGTTTGTTTGTTTTGTCATTTCTTATGGTGCAATGATGTTTCATTCATTTACCATAATTTCTTCATTCCCCAGTTAATGGGTGCCCCCCTCAGCTTTCAGTTCATTGCTGTTCCCTTCCCCTTAATGTGTGTGTGTGTGTGTGTGGGTGTGGGTGTGTATGTGTGTATGGGTGTGTGTGTGTGTGTGTATGTTAGTGGAACCAATGGTTTTCCAGTTTCCTAGGTTCATAACCTTAGAGTCATATTTCATTCTTCCCTCTCACACATCATCAGTTTCTAAGTGCTATGGTTTTTCCCTTCACAATATCTCCCTTGTATTTGGCTCCTCCTCTTTACTCTCACTGCAACCATGTTTATTTAGGCATTTGTCTCTTTCATGGTCTTTTCATTGATTGTCTAATCTTCTCCAATCTATCTTCTAATTTTGATTAACTTTTCTAATGCCTATAATGTTGCCTTTCTATTCTAAAACTTTCAATTACTTTGCTTTGCCTGCTGAGTGAAATATGAGTTCTTGATTCTGCTCTGCAACCTGATTTCAGCTGACATCTCCAGCCCTAACTCATAATATTCTCCATTCATTTTCCATATTCTAGCCAAATTAGATTAATCTTCATTTCCTTTTTTTATTCTCTTCTATCTCAGTGTCATTGCTCATGTTGTTCCCCTTACCTAGAACAATCAATACACTTCTCTGTTCCTCTTCCCACTTCTGCACATTGAAATCCCTTCTTTTCCTTCGATTTGATTGCTTATTCACCCTAGGTTATATGCCCACTTCAATTTTCTGGGTGACAGTCTTCATGAAATATCTATCATACATAAGCCATCCTTGGTAATATATTGTGGCCTACTGTTAGAAGTAGCTCTAACACTATCACTCTATTTTAGGTTTAATGTTGGAATATAATGAGGCACTTGAAAGTCATTAAGCAATAAATAAAAGAAGATCTGGTTTATCCTAACACAATAAGAATATGCATATAGTAATGCACATAGTCATCAGAGAAGGGATATGGTGAAGGGTGAAGGATCTGGTGATTTAAATGGTTTTTCTAAATATACCCAGTTAGAGGGGCCCAGATTCTGTGTGGTACCAGGAAGCTATGTGTGGGAAGCCAGGGTCAATCAGGTCCTGGGCTGCTTTGCACAAGAAGTAGGACAAGAACTAATAGTTTAAAAAAAAATTTAAAAAAAATTTTAAAAAAAGAACTAATAGTTCTGCCATATCTCAATATGACCACCATGTGTCTAATTATTATACCTTGGGCCATTTGCAACTTTAATTCTTAAGAGATTATGATATTCGTCTGGAAAACATTACTATTAAAAAATAGGTGTTTGTGTCAGGGAACAGCTTGATATCAATGAAAGCAGATGTATTTCCCCAATTACAGAGATCTGTAATTAATTCTAAGTTCAGATCATTGCAAGGTCAACCAAGATATATGAGCTGCTTGATTGATTACCCAGTTTGAATAGGCATTTTTCACCTATTTACATTCTCCTTTGGAAATTTTTACTTTAGTCTCTTTTAAATGGTTGTGGACTAGTCTTTATTTAAAAAGTTCCAAATATTTCCAGGTTTGATACAATTCAATGTCATTTGCAATTTAAGAACGTTAAGGAAACCTCATGATCTATCAGGAGGAATTCCTTTTGCATTTGGACTTTGTGGTTATTTGCAGGCAAAAGCAATTTCTGTGCTCTTGGGTCTCTCTGTTTAACACTGGTTAAATGTAGATAATAAATTATAATAACCTGTGCCTTTATCTTTATCTCTTTCCCATTTTTTTTCACCAGTAAGTCAATTGTATACACTTTGTTGAGAATGTTTTCATCTGAATTTTATCCTTTCTTCCAATTTGGTGCTGATTTTGACCTTTGTTGTGATGGAATGCACACTGGTAATCCATTCTGAAATGACTTCTATGTCAGAAGCCTTAAAATAGTCAGTTAAGTTCTTTTCATGATATTATTTGATCATGTAATGCCTCTTTTGATTCTCTACATAATTTATGTTAGGTAGATGGGTTTCTCAGTATTCGGTCTTTGACCGCTTTCATGTCTTGACTTCAAACCATATTTGACAGCATAATTTTGGGTATTTTAGTAACACTTAGAGGCTTTTGTCAGATGCTTTGTAAGATTTCTATATTTACCTAACTCTGCAACAGATGTTGGTTTGTCAGCAGTTATTGTCTTTATGGTCATCTTTTTCCTCATATTTGCTTCAAGCACTGAAAAATAAGATGACTGAATACCCCTATGAAATGATAGTCCTTATTGTCTATGAACTCTGACTGCCAAGTTCTTTGTTGTTGAGTCTTGTGAACTATCAGCTCATTTAGATGGGACTTCTTTCTGCCTTTTGAGACCTTCAGCTGGGAATCTTGGAAGACTTTACAAAAGATGTAGTACCTGAGCTCAAACTCTTAGGTCCCAGTTTCTTCTTCTTTAAAATGACAGGGTTAGATGATGATCTCTTTTTCCAGGTCTAAATCCTATGTTGCCTTGGTTCTGTGAAGGAACTATTCCCCTATGTTCATCTCTTCTGGGCTCTCACCATTGCTTAGCCTTAATTTTAATACACTAAAAGTTTTTGTGTAAATAAAACCAACAGAAACAAAATTAAAAGGAAAGTATGAAGCTGAGGAAAAATCTTTACAGCCAGTGTTTCTGATAAAGGTCTCATTTCTAAACTATATAAAGAATTCTGTCCAATTTATAAAAATACAAGTCATTCTCCAATTGATAAATGATCAAAAAACATGAACAATTTTCAGATGATGAAATTAAAGCCAACTATAGTTATATGAGAAAATACTCTAAGTCACTAATGATTAGAGAAATGCAAATTAAAACAGTTCTGAGGTACTACCTCACACCTCTCAGACTGGCTAAGATGACAGGAAAAGATAATGATAAGTGTTGGAAGGGATGTGGGAAAACTGGGACACTAATGCATTGTTGGTGGAATTGTGAAATGATCCAACCATTCCGGAAAGCAATCTGGAACTATGACCAAAGAGCTATAAAACTGCATATCCTTTGACACAGCAGTGCCATTACTGAGTCTGTACCCCAAGGAAAGCTTAAAGGAGGGAAAAGGACCCACATGTGCAAAAATGTTTGTATCCCCTCTTTTTGTGGTAGCAAAGAATTGGAAAATGAGTAGATGCTCATTGATTGGGAAATGACTGAATAAGTTGCGGTATATAAAGATAATGGAATATTACTGTTCTGTAAAAAATGATGAAAAAGCTGATTTTAGAAAGCTCTGGAAAGATTTACATAAATTGATGCTGAATGAAATAGACAGAATCAGGAATACATTGTACACGATAACAGCAAGATTATGTGATGACTAAGTATGAAAGACTTGATTCTTTTCAGTAGTTCAGTGATCCAAAGCAGTCTTAGTAGATTTAGAATAGAAAATGCCATCTGTATCCAGAAAAAGAACTAAGGAAACTGAGATCTAGAAGAAAAAAAATCAGCAAAATCAATTAATACATTAAAAAATTCTGAAAATATATGCAGTATTCTACACTCAGGGAACTCACACCTCTTAAAAAAGGTGGGATGGTTAAACCATTCTTTAAAATCTAATTTCGATATCATATCCTGGAAGTCTTTGCTAATCTCTTTCCTTTAGGCAGTAAAGAATTGATACCTCTCTAATGCAATCTTCTATTTTTTTGTTTTCTCTTATATGTAATTTTTTATCAGTTATTATTCCTCTACCTATGAGAAAGGATCTAGCCTTATCTAAATCCAATATTCAAAGCTAAAATCTGCTATCATTATAAGTTACCATTTGCCTTGTGTCCTATTTTATATTAATTTTTAAATTATCCAGACCAGCCTGTCTATTATGTGAGAAACAGAACTAACCTTACAAACTGGGGTTGATTTCCTGACCAGCCTGAGCAGAAAAAGAAGCACTTTGGCTTCTTCTTGACTCCTTATTTGCCTCTGTGAAGAACAGGAAGCAATTAGAATGATTTAATCACTTTAGCCTCCATATATCCTTTTGTTTTTTGGTTGTTTTTTTTTTTTTTAATAGTAGTAGATAGCATATGGATTTGGAAATACTGACAAAATTTCACACTTTTGGGAAAATATTTTATTATCAAAGCTAGGAAGCAAGGAGAGATTATGTCAAAGGTTGTTCTCCTATAAAGATGAACTTTGGCAGCCTTTTTTTTTTTTTTTTTTGCTTTTTGCTGAGGTAATTGAAGTTAAGTGACTTGCCCAGGGTCACACAGCTAGGGAATATTAAACATCTGAGACCAAATTTGAACTCAGGTCCTCCTGACTTCAGGGCTGGTGTTCTATCCACTGTGCCACCTAGCTGCCCCGGCAGCCCTTTTTTTCCAAGAACTTCCTTGGGTTGCAGTGACTTTCCATGTAGCAGTCTCTACAAAGAACATAAAAGCTCTTTTCTTTTAACTAGCTGGCCTTAATTAAACATAGTTCATACTTCTGGGGCTCAGTGAACTTGAACTCAGTGGATTAAAATTACATCTTTATTTTCACCAACTTGTTACTAAAATTTAATAGTTCTTTCAGTTATAGGCAACAGACCACAGTAGTATTAGGCTTCACTGGTCTGTCAGAGAGGGCTATCACACACACACACACCAACATACACAGACAGAGTTAAGGGTCCCTACTTTAGGGGATTAGTTGGCTAAACTGGAGAGAACATATTTGTGAGGAAAATCTTGTTTTTTCTTTTTCAAAGTCTGGTGTATAGAGAAGGGGAGGAAAGTTAGGTTGAATAGGAGAAATATGCCAGTCAATTTGATTTTTTTGCCTCTATGAGTAGCAAGTCTTTTGGGATTTTTTTTTCTTCCTTCTAAATAATTGTTTTCTCTTTTCACAGGCAATGATAGTTCAAGATACTGTTGATGTAGAAGCTCCTGACTATTTGTCTGAAGAACTTGATGTCTTTGTTTATGCCAAGTCAGATGCCCAGTGTTCTGAGTGCTTTAGAACAATTTTGCCTGTTCACTGCCGGTATCACCAGCCTGAGGAGAAAGAAGAAAAAACTTTTGTGGTAGTGAAGAACCCAGAATTACTTGTCAATTGCTATAATGGCAAGTGTTATTTTTTAAAATGCCCCTCAAGTAAGATGAACAGGTATCTCATGGGGATAGAGGATGGACCTTTGATCTGTTTTGTATAGGGAACCACTACTCCCTGGTGAGGAAATTCACTCTACCAGTGTAGTAGCACCTTTTTTCTACCTTATAGCCTCAGAGAGCTGCTCAAGGCAACACAGAAAGTTTGTCTGAAGCAGAAATTGAATCCATAACCTCAAGGTTGACTTTATGCTACCCCATTCTACCTCCTCTCATAGAGAGTTTCTCATAAAGGTGAATAATACCATAGACCTTTTCTCTCTCTCTCTCTTTTTTTTTTTAAATTGAGTTTGAGAATCCCTTTTAACTTTGGAGCTGCCTCTCTGTAATGTGAGTTAATTGAATGTAGAATAAGCCAACTGCCAAGAACTCTGCTAAGTGCTAATTATGTTGGAAATTTGGTAACAAGTTTATGATCACCACATATTTTATTTCACTATATAAAAATATAAAAGTTGTCAGACTGAGTCACTATGGTTATCCATTCAGACCATATTATGGCTTTGATAGGGAAATCAAGTGATACACTTTCCTCTTAGATGACTTCAGAATGTTAGAGATGTGTCACTTGAATATCCTAATTTGAATTAAAAATCTATTATTTATCTATCATCATATATGAATTTAAGCATTTTGGAGGAAATTATTAATTTTTCAGCCATTGATATTACTTTGAGTTCCATGCCTAAAGAACTCTTTGGATAAAATAGTACTATCTTAGTCTAAATTTATCTCTTTTATACTTTGAGTGATATCCCCTAGTTCTAGTATAGTGGAAGTTAGTAAACAAGTCTATGTTAAGGACAGCTAGGTTGTGAAATGAATCGAGTGCTAGGCTTGGAGTTGTGAAGACCTGAGTTCAAAACCAGCCTTTAATATCTGTGTGATCCTGGGCAAGTCATCTCTTTTTATATCAGTTTCCTCAGTTGTAAAATGGGGACGATAATACCTCCCAGGGGTAGTTTTGAGCAGGGCTTCTTAAATTTTTTTCCATTTGTGACCCTTTTTGCTCAAGAAATTTTTATGTGACCTAGGGCATATATGTAAATAAAATTGATATACAAATCAAACATTTACCGATAATAAATCATAATTTCATGACCCCCATATTCAGTTATGAGACTAGGCAAACCATTTCACTCTATTGCCTCAGTTTCCTCATCCTGGGGGGGCATCACAAATCATACTTTAAGAAGTTGGGGTTTTGAGGATCAAATGAGATAATATTTATGAAGTGCTTAGCATAGTTCTTGGCATATAGGACTTGATATAATAAATAAGCTCATGCATATTGTTCTTTTTCTTTCCCCCTCTCCACAGATTTCATAAATTAGATTATAAAAATATAGAATTGGTTGCTATTTAAATCATCATAAAAAAAAAAAAAAAAACATTGGTTAAGCATCTACTTTCTGCAGCATACCATGCTAGTTGTTGGTGATGTAAGAGGATGATCCAAAATTTAGCTAACACCCTGTCTCAGGAGGAGGACTTAGATTATATGAAAGGGGTAAGACATCGACAGAAATAATTGTAATCTGCTCTGTTACATGAGAAATGCATTTAAGAATAGTAAGATAAATTGCTTTGTGAAGACTGCAGTGAAAGGTAGCTGTTGAAAGTTGAAGTGTGTGAAAATCAGGAGAGTTAAATATGTTGAACTAATATAAGTGCATAAAATGCCATTAATAAGCATGGATTAGGTGCCTGCTACTGCCAAGCATTAGGAGATAGAAATCTAAAGATGAAACAACAATGAAATGAAGCAGCTGGTCAAAAAGACCTTTGCTAATGTTTAAGAGAAGCTTGAATATTGGTGTCCTCAGACAAAAGACTTCCTTTCTCTTAGCCTGAGTAAAGGTTCTTTCATGTCTTGTTATTCCTTCTTTCCCTAGATTTTCCTTCTCTGAACTGCTGGAAACAGTCTGACATGGAAGCTCCTTGTTCTGTGAGGAATAAGCACATCTGTCAGTGGAGCAAAGTGAAATATAAATCAGTAAGCTTAATTTAAAAAAAAATTTCTATGATGCTTCTGTCACAATTATAAATTACAGCGTTGGGGCACAGTCCATGGGAGGTGATTGATTTTTGTCTCCAATACAGAAGCCCACCTTTAGGTTTGTCATTGTTTCAACTAACTCCCTTCACTTCTCTCCAAATTCTTTTCTTCCAGAATAACTAACTTCTGCACAGATCCTCACTGTTGGTTTTTCTTCCATTTTCTGTCCTCTTCCTTCTTTGAAGTTTTAAAATTTGCTGTCTTTGTCTAGTTCTCTGTTGCTGTTGTTCAGTCATGTCTGACTCTTCATGACCCCATTTGGGGTTTTCTTGGCCAAGACACTGGAGCGGTTTGCCCTTTCCTTCTCCAGTTCCTTTGACAGATGAGGAAACTGAGGCAGGCAGGGTGAAGTGACTTGCCCAGGGTCACACAGCCAGTGTGGGTCTGAGGCCGGATTTGAACTCAGCAAATGCTCCTTCCTGACTCTAGGTCCAGGGCTCTGTGCACTATGGTGCCAGCTGTGCCTAGCTATTACCATAACATATGAAGCCATTTTGTGTTGTAACCAGATAAGCTTGAACATATTTACAACCCAAACCAGCAAATGATATAGATGTGTTAGACAAACACAAAGTCCAGTTGTTATCACGCTATAATAAGTGACTAAGTACATAGAGTGCTGGATCAGGTTTTGGCAGAACTGAGTTCAAATCCAGCCTCAGACACTGGCTCTGTGACCTTCTAATTGTCTCCGATTTCTCATCTGTAAAGTGGAGATTATATCATCCACCTCCCAGGGTCCTTGGGAGGTTCAAGGGACATACTATTTGTAAAGCACTTTGGGAACCTTAAAGTGCTATATAAAATGCTAAAAGTTATTATCAATATTGTGATCTTTGAGGAACAGCTAGAGGTTGCAGTAGATGGAACATGGGGCCTACAGTCAAAAAGATCCAGCCTCAGACACTTACTAGCTGCAAGTTCCTGGGCAAGTCACTCAACCCTTACTTGTCTCTGTACCTCATCTGTAAAATGTGGTTACATTGGAGAAGGAAATAGCAAACAATTCCATTATCTTTGCCAAAGAAAATCCCTTGAGTTCACAAAGAAATGGACCTGACAACAACAGCAAACAATCACTGCTGGTGGGAAGTCTATCCTAGTTAAAACTTAGTTGATAGATAGCTATATAATGTGGAGGTGTGTTCAGTAAACATGAAACTATTTTGTAGTGGAGCCACCTTCTCAGAGCTAGAAACTTATTTTCATTTGGGTGTCTGGTAAGCATGTTAATATTTCTCAGAACTCAAATGAATTGTTATTGACCGTATAGTATTGACTAAATTTTTCTAATGCTACAATATTGCTAAGAAGTTTCATTTGAATTGCAAGTTCATTAGTAAGTGAGAAATTAATAATAGTTTAGTGATGGGGCAGCTAGGTGACGCAGTGGATAGAGCACCAGCTCTGAAGTCAGGAGGACCTGAGTTCAAATCTGGCCTCAGACACTTAACACAATTTCTAGCTGTGTGATCCTGGGCAAGTCACTTAACCCTCATTGCCCCAAAAAAAAAAAAAAAAAAAAAACAGTTTAGTGATAGAGTAAGTTTGGTAGCAGAAAATTTTGGAAAGTAATTTCACCATTTTAAAACCAGGTAAAATTGGTGCTTAACAGCTTACACTTTTTAAGAACTTGTTCTCTTAAGTGAATTTTTATACTTTTTCGAAGTTGTTTTATTTTTCCAAGCTGTTGACTCTTTTTTCATGATTCTTTTGCACAATTCATTTCTTTTTCCAATTTTTCTTCTGCTTTTCTCATTTGATTTTTACAATTGTTTTTTTAACTCTTCCAGGAGAACTTTTTGGGCCTGAAACGGATTCATATTTCTCTTTGAGGTTTATTCACATGTAGGTGTTTTGACATTGTTGTCCTCTTCTGAGTTTGTGTTTTGATTTTCCCTGTTGCCATAGTAGCTTTCTATTGGCAGGATTTGTGTGTTTTAAAGTTATTTTCAGTCTATTTTTGTGACTTTTAAAGTTGAGCTCTGCTATTGGGACTCAGTTGGCATTGTCCCATGCTTCTTGTACCAGGGGATGGGAGACTAGTAACTGACGACCCACTGTGGCTCCTGGGCTGCTTGACAACTAATCTGCTGTTGGAGGACTAGAGGCCTCACTGCTGACCTGCTGCGTTGCTGCTTTGCTGAGCTAGGATGGAGGGGACTTGGTTGCTGATCTATGTTGGGCTAGGAGCCTCTCACTGGCTTGCCTAGACACCTGCTGTGCTGGGCTACACTCCTCTTTTATCCAACTGAGACAAACCTTTCATTCTGAGCTATCGTGGGCTGAAAAATTGTTTCATCTAGGCCTTGATGGGTTCTGTAGAATTAATTTTGAAGTGTGATTTAAAGTTGTTTTGAGGGGGAATGGGGAGAGCTCAGGCAATTTCCTGTCTTTTTTTCTGTTATCTTGGCTCTGCCTCCTTTCTTAACATCCTAGATGAGATTTGAAATCGGTCTTTTATTGCATATTGCTTTACTTTGGATGATGTCTTCTTTTTAAAGTCATAATGAAGATAAATGGCTTGACTAAGGTAGTGATGACCTATGAACTTTTAAAAGATATTATTTAATATTGAAAGAGCATAAATCAACAGATTTAGAATAGAAGAGGCCTTATATATAATTTAGTCCAATACATTTTCATAAATGAGGAATCTGATCTAGAGAGTTTAAGTCACTTCTCCACGGTCATACAGGTGATAAAGCTAATTGTTATGGATTATGTGAATACCCAATTTGTGTGAGCTTTTATAGTGACATAAGTTTAGAAACCAAGTATTTGGTTAATTTTAAAAGAAAGCAACTCTAATTTACCTGTCAGATTTTTAAGGTTGTTCATTTCCCTAAGACTTTTGTAACTAATTTGAGAATGGGCAGTTAGCTACAGTTTGTAGGTAGTGCTTCTGTTGAACTTAGAAAATCAGTTTAATTGCAAAAGACAACACCATGGCTCTTTTGCTCTTGATGTAATAATTCAGTTGTGACAGTTCTTGAGTAATAGATTTTTCAAGATGTTTGGAGAAGAAAGCAGTAAGATAGAAAAGTGATGAGAGATTTTGTAGTGTGGGTGTTTACTTGCTACTTTTATTCTTTTTACTTTTATTTTATTTTCCTCAATTGCATATAAATTAACATTTTTGACATTTAAAAAAAATTTGAGTTCTATCTTCTTTCTACCTTTTCTCCCTCTCCTTGAGAAGTAAAAAATGTGTAAATATTAATTTAAAAATTAAATATTATCTTGAGAAGGCAGTTTGATATAGATTATACATGTGCAGTCATGCAAGACATTTCCATATTAGCCATTTAACAGATTTCCTAATGTGATTCTTGTTAAGAAGAAACATCTTTTTAGAGCTATGTTGTTTATATATACCATATAAAACCATTGTGACAAATGGAATTTTATAAAAATATTAATATTACTTAAGATAACTATGGTAACTGTATTGGGATCCCATTGGGATTTGTTATACTCAAACTTAGGTTTAAGGTTCAAAGAAAGCCTCCATAAATGTGACTTCAGCAATGGTGTTGAGAACAGGAAATAAAACATTGCATTATAGAAAAAGCTCATTGAAAGAGCCTGCATCAAAAAGTGCTTTTAAAATATAGTGAGATAATTATTGGCTGAAAGAGATTCACCAGAAAACAAACAAACTGATAACTTTCTCCCCCAAAACTGAGTGATTAAAGTAATTTTAAATTCTCCTTTGAAAGTGTGTTTAGAGTTGCCCTCTAATCTTACATTTAACTTGTCAATCCTCTTTCTTCATAGGTATATCAGAATGTGACACTACAGGTTCCAGTGGGGCTAAGAGTACATTGTCTCCTTGTATGTGCCATGACGCTGCTTGTTACAGTGTTCTGTTCTGTTCTTATCCTTAGAGCAGTCTTCAAACATGGTCATTTATCCCCGTGAGAATGTAATGTAAATGATTTGTGGTATTCTAGAATTATGACATTCCTTTTAATTGACAGTAATGTATTTTAGTTTTATTGAAATCAATTTTTTTTTCTTTTTCTTTTTTTTTTTTTTTTTGGCAGTTGGGATTAAGTGACTTGCACAATTAATGGTCACACAATTAGATAAGTGTTAAGTATCTGAGGTCTTATTTGAACTCAAGTCCACCTGACTCCAGGGCCAATGCTCTATCCACTATACCCTTTAGCTGCCATTGGTGAAACCAATTTAATAAAATATGGAATGGTGTTTTGTAAATAATTTCACCTAATTTTGACTTAATACAGAATTTTAATGCTGAATTTGTGCTTCATAATTCTTCATGTAAAAAGTGCCAATATAAACAATTTAATTCTGTTAAAAAGCTGAATTAATTTTCCAAAAATAAGGTCAACTACAAGATAGTAAACCCTTGGAAGGTAAAGAATCATGCCTTATTTATTTTTATATCTTCCTCATGGCCTATCAGTGTTCTTTGCTCTTAGTGTAATATATGTTAATTGAATCGGAATGGAAAAATAAGTTTTATATGCAGAGAGATGAATTTCTTATATTTTTGTCATTAATAACTAACAAATGTTTTAAAAGTCAGGGAAATGGTACTTCCTACACAAAACAGTAAGACACTAAGACACTACTGAAGTGAAGATGTGGAATACATTTTCACTAAAGACTCCCTGGGCTATAATTCTATCTGACTGCCTTATGTTGATCTGCCCTTAGCATTACTGAAGATCTTATGCATTACTGAAATCTACAAACTACTAGAGGCAGCCTCTATTCCAGGTAGAAGAAACAGGGTATGTCATAAGTATAGTTTAGCAGAGTGTACTTTTTACCTCAGTTATGGTGAAGACAGCATGACATAATAGACAGGATACTGCGGGGCTGGGACTTAGACCTGGGTTCAAATGCTGTCACATTCTCTGAGCCTCAGTTTCCTCATTTGTAAAATGAGGCCCATAATAGCTATGGTGAATAGTTACCTCACAAGTTGGTTGCTATTTTTCAACGAATACTGATGAAACTTAATGCTTTAGTTTTACTTTTCAGAATTTAAGTTTTCTTTTCCAGGACAAAATTTCTTTATTATTAGTTACTTTTTTTTGTTGCTGTTATTATTGTTTCTTGGGAAGTGTTAACCATTCTAAAAATTATTTTAAAGAAACCATGACAAATATTCCTTTGCTATTGATAACTGTCTAGAATAATTGAGAAATGTTTAATGAAAATAAAAAAGCTTGAAACATAGGAAATTATATATGAATGTTATGGAATATTATTGTTCTATAAGAAACGACTAACAAGATGATTTCAGAGTGGCCTGGAGAGACCTACATGAACTGATGCTAAGTGAAATGAGCAGAACCAGGAGATCATTATATACAGCAACAAAACTGTATAATAATCAATTCTGATGGACATGGCTCTCTTCAATAATGAGATGTTTCAAACCAGTTCCCATTGTTCAGTGATGAAGAAAGCCATATACACCCAGAGTGAGGCTTGTGGGAACTGCGTGTAGACTTTAACATAGCATTTTCACACTTTCTGTTGATATTTGCTTGCATTTTGTTTTCCTTCTTAGATTTTTTTTTCTCTTTCTAGATCTGATTTTTCTTGTGCTACAAGACAACTGTATAGATATGTATACATATGTTGGATTTATCATATAGTTTAACATATTTAACATGTATTAGACTACCTGTTATCTAGGGGAGGGGTTAGGGGGAAGGAGGGAAAAATTTGGAACAGAAAGTTTTACAAAGTAAAATGTTGAAAAATTACCCATAAGTGCTGTAAATAAAAAGTTTTAATAAAAAATAAAACAAATATAGGAAATTAAATTATGACAGCCTGATCTAATGAGACCTACCTAGAGTTGAGGAATGATTTAGAAATTGAAAGGACTTTACCTCAGACAAACTGAGGCCTGGGAAAAATCTTAAAATGGAGAAACCAAGATCACACACTGCATCTTGGGCCATTGCCAGTCATTTTGACTTATGTCTTGCCACTGAACTTCAGTGACTAGAGGAATGAGGCAGACAACTTTGCACAACTCTCTTGCTTAAATTTAATGTGCAAGTCAAGACATCACCCTCCCAATGTCATCTGTCCTAGAACAAAGAGTAAACAGCAAAAACAATCTCACAGGGTTGTTGTGAAGTCTAGGTGAAATAATGTATGTAAAGTATGTTTGAGATTTTCAAGTACTTTATAAAAATCATTATTCATCTTTGTTTTGCTCATAATACTTGAGTGCTTTGCACATTATCTGTGCTCAAAAAATATTTTATTGTTTGAAGAATCTAGTATAGTATGGTAGGTTATATAGTAGTGTTTATTCCCAAAATGAAGCAGCTAATTTTATTGTAGAAGCCAGTCTAAATTATAACTTTCTACTGTTTTCTGAAGGTAAATGCCTTCAAAGAAAATTTATCTTTCTTTTTTATGCTTTCCTTTTTCATGATCATAGGTTTTATAGGTGGGTCCAGAACCTTATCTTGCCCAGAATCAGGTCACCACAACACTATTTCCTAACTATTTCAGGTACATTTTCTTTCCCATCCCAATTTCTAGCTTATAGATATTTGATAGGTAGATATACATACACATGCATATATTATCTGTCTGTCTATCTATCATTTTCTCCTCATTAGAATGTTAAGTTCCTTGAGGACAAGGATTGGCTTACTTGTTTGTATTTGTCTTTCCAGTGCTAAGCACATACCTGGCATATAATAAGTGCTCGATCAACATTTTTTTCTTTTCAGCCCAGTGCAAAGCTAAGAGTGGGGTTTCTGCCTTTGTCTTGACAATTGAAAAGGCGATATTTTTATAGGCAAATTAAGCTTTTTGATCTATTTGTGTTCTTATGAGTACCTTTGATTTTTTAAAAGAGATTTAGCCTTAGAGGGATGGGTTTAGCTGTTATCAAACCACAAAGCTGGCTTTCTGCAAGTATGCTGTCTATCCTAGGATAATTTTACAGTTAGAATCAAGGAACTCACTAAGCTTCAAGGGACTTTTAAAGATTACTTAGTCCAGCTGTTATACATCATTTTCCAGATGTGGAAAGTATACCAAGATGAGAAGAGATTTGCTTGAGATCTCACTTCCAAGTAAATTATACAATTAAAAAATGTTACCAGTTGGATGGTCCCTTTTTGATAAATCTGTTTCCATTTTCTTATTGGACAGATGAGCAAATTGAGGTGGAGACAATAAGTGACTTGTGTCAGGTGACATACATAGTATTAAAAGCAAGACTAGAACATAATTTCAGTTCAGCAGTCTTCTCTTTCTGTTCATTCTATCCACCATACTATGTTACTTCTACAAAACTGAATGCCACAAATCTTTTGTCCATACATCCTGGATTTGTCTCTGAAAAGCATTCAGGTATATCACAGGCCTAGTTCACTGCACCCTTATATATTAATCTCCCACTTTCATTTTGTGCTCTAGGCAGAATAAGGAATGGGATGAGGACTAGCTAAAAACACCTAAGTGATCATTATACTTGACTTGTGGGTAAAAAGCAGATGAGGAAAGGTGGATTCAAATTTTGAAGTAAGTGAAGTTTGTTTTGGGAGGTTTCCTACTTCCTTTTTGTGGGACAACTCTCATTTAAAGTGGATAGAATACCAGATCTGAAGTTGGGAAGAGCCTTCTTTCCGAGTTCAAATATGATCTGACACCAGCCAAGAAAATATCAAATGGGATCACAAAGAGCTGGCCATCACTAAGCCACCACAAAGACTTTCTTTTTGAACTGTCAAACAGTACAGTATTGATTATATAGATCATGGGGAAACAAATTCATTTTGTATTTCTTTAAATATATCTGTCAGGTAAAATATTTAACATTCATTAAAAATTTTGAGTTCTAAATTCTCTCACTTCCTCCACTGCTCTACTTCTTGAGAAGGCAATCAATATACTGATCATACATGTGTAGTCATGTCAAACATTTCTATATTAACCATGTTGCAAAAGAAAACATACCAAAATAAAGTTTAAAAAATATGCTTCAAAATGCACTCGAGTTCATCAGTTTGCTCTCTGGAAGTGGATAGCATTTTTCATCGTAGGTTTTTTAGAATTGCCTTATATCGTTGTCTAGATCCAGAGTATTTTAGTGTAAGTCACAGTTGATTATTGTTACACTATTGCTTTTAGTGTGTAGTGTTCTCCTGGTTCAGTTGCATCAGTTCATGTAAATAAAGTGGCTTCCTGAATAAATGAATAAAGCATTCATTAAGCGCTTACTATATGAAAGCACTGTGTTTGGGAATTCAAGATTTGGTAGGTAAAACACTTGAACGGATTCAGGAGACTTCAGAGAACTCAGACTAGAAATGGTAACCTTTCCCCCAAACATAATAATTAAAAAAAAAATTAGCATCGAAGTGTAACATGAGATATATGTACGTCCTAATTGCCTGGTGAACTGCCCCAAACCGAGCAAAATTGGGATAGCTCCCTACAGAGACTGGACGCTGAGCTAACTAGGTGAAAGACTGCATGGCCTCTCTGGATTCCACCAGCAGCCACTCGGGAACAACAACTCCCAATAGCCTCTTCTTTCTCTGGAGGACGGCGACCAATCGGGTTGGAGGGGTTAGGTTTGGCCCGGGAGAGGCGTCGGCTCCCGCTCTGTGCAGGCCGCGGACCGCTGCTGTAGTTGACGCCGCCTCCTCTGAGTTCTCCTCGTCCCCCCTCCCTCCTCTAGGATTGCGGCCACGCGCAGCAGCGGCGGCGGCGGTTGTTCCGCTTCCCCTCAGGCCCCGGCGGTCGCCATTGCCCAGGGCTGCCTCCTCTGCCCTCCCTTCACTGGGGCGCTCGGGGCGGCCGCACGGCCTAGTATTAAGGGCGGCCGCAGCAGCGCCCCGGGGGAGGGGGCCTCGAGTAGCCGAGGCCGGCTCCCGGTCCCCCCCCCCTGCCCTGCCCTCCCTTGCCGCGCCCGCCCTGGGCGGCTCCGGAGACAGCCAGCCAGCCAGTCAGCCAGGCGCGGAGCGCGGGGCTTGCGACCCGGCGGTCGCAGTAGGGAGACGCTGACCTAGCCGCCTCCAGGGGCGGGGACGTATCGTTCTGTGGCCGCGGTAAGTGAGGCCGGACCTTTCTGTGCGCTCCTTCTCTCCTTCCGCAGGAGACCCGGGTTTGGCCACCGCAACCTGTGTCCCGGGGCGGTGGCTGCTTATTGTTTGCTCCCTCAGGGCTGGCTTCTTCCCTTTGGGTACTCCATGAGGGAGGGAGGGCTGAGATTGGGGGGAAAGGGGACGTCCTGCCCCCGCCACTGCCCCTAGGCTCTGCCTCTCTCCCCCCTCCGCCTTCCCACGCACACGCCCTTTTCTTTCCTCGTGGCCCCCTTTGGGGTCCGGCCAGTTTTTCTCCTTCCAGACAGTACTCAGCGATCCCTTCTGTCCTCTCTTTTAGGGCTTGGGACACGAGTCCCTTGAATCCTTGCTTAACCCCAATCTACTATCTCCCTGCCCACAAACCGCAGCAGCTGAAACTCCTGGTCCACAAATCCTAGGGACCCCCCACCCCCATCCCGGTCACTGCCCTAGAGCAACCCGTTGGGTCTCATTTCTGATCATTACATTCTAATTCCCTGTCAGGAGACGTTATTAACTTATTTAGGTAACCTTAAATTATCTTCTGATCACTAACTTTCTGCAACTTAATTTTTTTTTTCCTTTGGGATGGGGGAACTCCTTCCAAAATGGAAACTTTGCTTTGTAAGTGGATTCATCCTTTTGCAGAAGTCTTCAAGTACAGAATGAGTGTTGATGTCTGAAAAGTACTTACAGTTTCCTGGTTAGGGTATAGTTTGTGGCTGTCCTTTTATGGGGGAGCGGTGGTGGAATGGGGGAGGAGAATATGCTTTTTGGGCAGTACGAGATTTATTTCCCACTACAAGGTGACTCATCGATTTCTATCCAATAATCTATACATGTTTTGCCTGTTTTGCAAAAGGACACAATCAGAATGATTAGGCCTAAAATTAGACCCACAAGCTGGGTTTTGGATCAAGGCTATACGCGTCACATATTTTCCCCTGCTGTGTCTGACTCTTCCGCTCTTATAAGTAGGCAGGATATTGAAATCTACAAGAATTTACCCTTGAGAATTTGTTTTTGTAGGCTTGTCCAGTAAAATAATAATTTAAAATGAAGTCAGATGAAGATCTCTTTTGTTCGATGAACTCAGTGCACAGTAATTTTGGAGGCAAGTAAAAACTTGTCCAACCTTGCTGGAGGTTTCTGTAGCTTTTGTTAAAGACATAGCTTTTTAGAAAAAAGGAAGCCCGGGTAAAATCTTGTTTCGGAATGTAGATTTAAGGCGACACTTTTATCCCTCATGGACTTGGCACTATTGATCAGCAAGTAACAATTTTTTAATCGTCAGGAGAAAGCTTCTATTAAAGAGAACTTTCAGTTAGGGCAATGTTTAAGGTGACAACTGCTTAAAAAAGAAAACTAAGGGCTTAGGACAAATTCTTAGCCCCTCCACGAAATTATTTTTTTGTTCATTCGATATGGACCTATGCATTGAACCCAGGAGGTGATCCAAATTCATTTGTATTTGTGTGGTCTTCTCACACTTACTGCTCAAGACCTACAAATGGTAGCTCTTTTCTAAGCATAATAAAAGTGTTGAATTATTCATATATGTGCAGACTATGATTGGTGAGCATCAATATAAATAGCTAGTGGCCAATATCTTAACTTCTTTTTGTGACATTAGAGACTTAATACAACTATTTGAACATAGATCGGGGTTAAATGTTATAACCTTATAACTTTAGAGTTATGCTTATAATCTTAAGAGAAATGTTGGAACTATTACAGTTATTTAAGAATTTTACTTTTTATAATAGTGGTTTTTATTCAGGAAATTGCACACCCAGTATTATAGCCAGTTGGGAGGAATCTCAAAGGTCATGTAGGCCAATGGCTAAATTACATTGTACAGATGAGCAAATAGAAGCCCAAAGAGGTATATGTATGGTAACTTACTTGTCCGAGCTTTCTGAGTTAGAGGACTGGTGGTGATTTTTGTACTGTAAAATGCTATCTTCTTGCTTCTAGATAGTCCTTTCTGGTTGTGACCTAGAATCCTGTGGCCAGATAATTTACTACTCTGATATTTCTGTGGTTGGAAATTATTTATTTTTTTCTGAATCATTATGATATTTGTAATGTTTGCATTGCCAAGAGGTCATTTCCTTGTAGGTACTTTGCCTGCTGTTAGGAGAAGCTGCCATCAGGTGAATGGTGATGTTCCATGACCAGAGCAGCCAGGTAACCTCATTCATGTGGTTGACAAGAGTAGCATGCTTTTCCATTAAATACTTTTTTTTTTTTTTTTTAAACAAAGCATTCTGGTAGGATACACAATTTATGTAGGATATACATAATTATATATTTAGTTCATGACTTTAAGATGTTAGAACCTAGATACAATTTGTATTTTCCCACTGATCTTTAATTGATTTAATCCCAATTTTAAATAAAATGATTAAGTAAAACATTTACTTCATGGTTTTGAAAATGATTCTTTTGATTCCTCTGGAATTTATTTTGGGTCACAATTATTGAGGTGTATGGAAATCTCTTGTTAGTATTTTGTGTCTGTTAGTCCTTTTAAGTGTCAAAAATTCTGTTACCTTTTCCTACTCCAGTAGCTTCTTTCAGATCCTCCTTTGATCTTTTATTGATGGACATTTAATCAATTCTAATCTAGTAAAAAAGATGGAATATATTCAGGTGACTTAATTCCAAACTAGTACTACTGTCCTTGTAACATTCATCTATCATAGCTTATGACTGAAAAAGAAAAAAAAAGTCAGGAGGTAATATTTCCTATTCATTGGGTCAGAGTGAGCCCTTGATTCTTAATGTTCATGAAGCATTTTGAATCTTTACCTTTAGCAAAAAATCAAGTGTGAATAATGGGTTTGTGATAGTTTTATGTTATTTTGCTGTACTGTTTATGTCTAATTTGATTTTTTTTTTGCTTTTTGGAATTAAAATGAGACTTTTTGTGATTAATAAAGTACAAATTCATTTGAAAGCATGACTGAATTTTTAGTAGCTATTTTTATTTTGAAACCGTATCAGTGGATACTTTTAGCATAATTATTACATATGAATATCCATGAAATTTTCTGACAGTAAAAAAAAAAAAAAGCTCTCATACTTGGAAAGATTGGGAATTCATTTCAGTTTAGCTAGTATTTGTTAAATGCCATCAGGGTTTTGCTGTCACTCAATGGTTGATTCTCTCAGAAGGGAATTTAAATACTGATCTATTTGCTTGTTTGTGTGCTTCTATACTACCTTTTCCCCTTTTCTTCCTTTCCCCTTCTCTTATCCATAACTCAAAAGACCAAAAAACAAAACTGTTTTAGAGCTTGGAAGGGACTTCAGATATAATTTAGCGTAAACCCTTCAATTAATGTTTGATTGTTTCCATAGCAATCATCACATACTTTTGATTAAGTATAAAATACTTTCTGAAAGCATTGGAGTTAAAAAAACTAATCTTCCTTGAATATATCTCTTTAATAATAACCTTTTCCAACAGATGCAAAACATGGACATTTTTGGGAGGTAATTTTAAGAGTTAGAATGAAAATAGACTATTCCTGATGTTTAAAATGTAAATTTTATGCTGGGGGTGGTGCTTGCATTCCTGTAATCCTTGTTATTGGGGAGGTTGAGGTTAGTGGATCACTTGAACTTAGAATTCCTGTTGCTAGAGTGTCCTCACTAAGTGTGGCACTAATATGGTGAGCTACCTGGGAGTGGGCACCACCAGACTGCCTAAGATGGTGTAAACATTCCTGGGTTGGAAATGGAGCAAGTCAGAAAGATCTCTTGTTCATTAGTAGGAAGATTGAATCAGTGAAGCAGCATTTCCATTCTGGGTGGGTTTGGTAGGTCATATCTCTCCCCCCGTCTTTGTCCCTCAAAAAGTTTAAAAGAGATAAAAATATAATCTCTGAAGTAAAGATATATTGAATCATCCAGAAGTAAACAGCATTACGCTAAATTTTTAAACTTTCTTATTTTGGTAAAGTTTCAGTGCTCTTAAAATTTTTAATTTTTAAAATTTTAATTTAACTAAATTAACTTTTTTAGTTAATTAGTGCTTTTACATCAACACATCAGTTTTTCAAGCATTCATGAGAAGGAAAGATTTTGTTGAAATTGCATGTTTATTTCAGTAGAGCCTATCAAAGTGTGTTTTTTAAGATAACTTTCTAATTTACATAGGGTTTTTTTTTTTTTTTTTTTTTTGGTAATTATGAGTTTATCCAGGATCTGTAGATTTACAAATAGTCGTCTTGTTGTATTAGGGGGAACAACATCTAGGCAGATAACCTCAGTACAAGAGTGTGTTACACAAGAGTGTATTACATTTATTGTTCATTATTTTTGAAAGCATTTTATAGTTCTTTAACTATTGAAATATTTTAAAAACATTTGACAGTTTGTGGTGGGGAATTGTTCCTAAATCTCATGTTAAATATTCAAATGTAAAACAAAAAAAATGAAAACAAAAAGCTGGGCATTGGGTTCCAAGTAGCATTATTTGAGTTAGAAAGTTGTTTTGGCTTTTCTTTGGTCCCCGGATCTCTCATTGAAAGATTCTACTTTAAGCCTAGATCTGTACTAGCTGAAGCAGCAAGGAACGACAAGAAAGATAGGAGGCCCCTGTCTCAGGACCAGCCCAGGACCCGTAACCATTGGACCTGCTAATAAGCCAGTTCTTGTAGCCACTCTTGTGGAGAAAGGGCTAACCATCCCACTAGCTGCTGACCAATGGTTACACAACCTAATGTAGCTGAAGCAGCAAGGCACTTTGAGGAAGAGACAGGAGGCAGATGGGACAGGCAGGTCATACAGCACTTCAACTCCACCGCTTCTACTCTGATCATGATGGAGATAGTCTGGGCCCCAGATCCTTCATTTAATGGAGCTTATATTGTGAATAAGAGGCCCAATTTCTTTATTACTTTTAATATCACCTGATGCCCAACTTCCATTTAAGGGAAGTTGTTGTGCTCCCTAGATAATAGGTCTTGCTTCCAGCCCAGCTTCTGAAGTCTTCATTCAGGGGAAGCAACCCTAGTGGAGATAGGACCAAGCAACTGCCTCTGTGCCTGCTGATGCCCTACCTCCTGAAGACCAGAAAAAGAAAACTATTGCTATCAAAGTTTTTGGCATCGTCAAATGATTTGGCATTAGAAGTAGATATGATTTTATCAGTGGAAATGGCATTAAAGAAAGATTCTTTACTTTCAGCTTTACTGGTGCATTGTAGGATCATTGGATCTTTCCACTTGACTTGCCCCTGAAACATGCTATATGTGTGTTATCCCTTTCCTTGGAATGTTGAGCTCCTTGAGAACAGAGATTGTTTTACTTTTCTGTTTATGTCTTTACCTCTAAGCTCAGTGCTTTGCAGCTGTGCAACAGAATGACTAGAACCTAGGCCTGAAACCAAGTTCAGATTTAGCCTTAAACACTTCTTAAAGGTGTGACCCTGGACAATTCACTTAATCTCTGATTTAGTTTTCTCAATTTTAGATGAAGGCTAGTAATAGCATCTGTCTTTCTGGCTTGTGAGGATCAAATACAATAATTAAGCACTTAGCACAGGGCCAGATAGATCAGTAGGAGCTTAATAAATGTTCATTTTCTTCTCTTCCCCTTAAGTATTTAATTCATGCTTTTTCAATCATTCACTAAACCATTACATGCCGTGTTAGCCAAGAAATGTTGTTGGGTTTTTTTTTTTTTTTTTTTTAAATTTCACTAACTTGAAACTCATTAGGAGAAGAAAAATTCCATTCTAAAGGCATGCTGAAAGGCACTTTTGGAGGACTTTTGATTTGCACTGTGGGCAGAATGGTTATAGGTTAGACTTCATCTTCTTAAATTCATCTTGCTTTATTAGTTTTCGCCTTCTTTCTTGTTTGTCTTTTCTTCTCCTGCTCTCTGGCAGATCTGTTTACTTACCCCATCAAATCTGAATTCGGGTGTGGCTGCTTGGAGCCTTACTTTACCTCTTCAGTCTTAGCTTTCCATCCTTTCTAGTGAGCCTGGTTTCCTTATTGTCCCTCATTGAAGTTACTTAATGCAATACCATCCCAGCTTTGAGAAGTAGTGTGGTGGTCTTGGAGTCCTGGGATATTGTGTGACCTTTGGCAGAAGGTCTTAATTAACTTTTTTTTAAAACGAGGATAATGATACTTGTATTTTCAATTTCATGGGGTGGTTGTAAGAAAACTCAGGCTCTGTACAGCCCTGGACTAGATGGAAGACTGGCATAGTAAAGTGTGTCTTAGGTGCACATCTCAGCTGTACCCCTGCAAGTCATTTAGCATCATATGAAAAATGGAGAATTTGATTATTTAAGGTGCCCCCTGTTAACTAGAATTCTGTTAATTATGGTATAAAGAGCTCAGTATTTAGAATCAGTCTTAACTGTTCGACCTTGGCCAAACACTTCACTTTCCTTGGGTCTCGGTTTGCTTTTCTATCACATGGGAGTAGTGATATCAGACTATGAATGATCTTTTAGACCCCTTCCATCTCCAGAGCCTATAATTCACAGCCCCTCCTATATTATATATGTGTCAGAAAATATTGGAGGGTTTTTTGCTAGTGGGGACAAGGATTAAGATGTTTAAAATATTCAGGTCCCTGATAATATTGTTGCTAAGGAAGAATGTCAATTTTTTCTTCCATTTTATTTAAGGTGGTAATTTCATGTGCTTTAACTTTTTTATAGTGGTAAATGTATTAGGGATTATGGTAATGAAAATGTCAATTTTTGGTGTTATTCATTTCCTGAGTATTTTTGAAGTAGGTTGCAGGGTGTCATATTGGTTCACCTTTGTTAGGGATTAATGTAAGTGAATGTTTACTACTTGAATTTAAGCTTTTATAAGGTTTTGGAATTGACTCCAAATAAAGCAGTCAATAGATAGCTTTATTGTTCCTTTTGGTGTCTTAATCCCTTGTTTTCCAGAAGGGATAGATCTTCCTTATCCTAAAGAAAACCTTCACTTGACCCTTTTGGTACCACTCATTAGAAATCTAACGTATACATGGTGATTTAAGATTTGTAAAATTTTTTTACAATTGTTTTCTTCCTCTTATTATCTCCTTTTTACTGATGAGAAAACTGAGGCAGACAGGTTATAATGTGACTTTCTCAGCGTCACAGAACTATTAAGTTTTGAGGATGATTTGAATCTTCCTGGTTCCAGGTTTAGTGCTCAGTCTACTCTCTTTGCTGCCTAAAAATATCAAATTAGAATGTAAACTCTTGTCCATGTTTCCATCATGCAGCTTGGTGCCTTGTAATCATTCAGTGAGAATCGATTAAACACATAATAGTTCCCAAACACTGGGGATATAAAGAAAAAGCAAAGATATTTCCTGCCCTCCAGGAGCTTACATTCTAACGAGTATCATATATAAATGCTTCTTGAATTGAATTTCTTCACACACCTAGAGAATATTCCTTTCTATTAATACTTGTTTCCTCTTTTCCTCATGCCTATTCCTTTTACTGTATTGAAACTGTTCTCTCAACTGATACTTCATATGACTCTCAAAAAAACTAGTGTATTTTCTAACTAATCATCTTTTCTGTAACTGTTTTATGCTGTTGTTCATCTGCTACATCTTCAAACTCTGCTCTCTGTTGGTTTCTTTGTCATTGTATTATTACCAAATTGATGTCCTTTTTCTGTCATTTATACTAACTTCCCACTAACTGGGGATCATCTTTCTTTAAAGTTTTTACATTTTAAATTCTGAACTTCCTCTCACCTTCCCCTCTCCCCTCTCTGAACTAGAGCAGCTCACCATTTGTCAGGAATGGTAGGGGTGTATGTGTGTGTATATAAAACAATATGAAGTATACCTCTGTGGATCAGTTCTTTTTGTGGAGGTGGGATAGCATCTTCCTTCATAAGTATTTATACTACTCAGAATAATTTAGCCATTCACAGCTGTTCTTCAAACAGTGTTATTGCTCTTACTGTAGAAAATATTCTCATGGATCTGCTCATTTTACTCTTTATTATTCCATGCAGGTCTTTCCATATTTTTCTGTAATCAACTAAGCTAACTTCTTTTTTTCAATAGCTTTTTATTTTTCTAAATGCATGCAAATATAGTTTTCAAAAGTCAACTCTGCAAAACCTTGTTTCAGAATTTTTCCCCTTCTTCCTCCTCCACTCTCTCCCATAGACAGCAAACAATCTAATATAGGTTAAATGTACAATTCTTCTGAACATTTCCATACTTATCATGCTGCAAAAGAAAAATCAGATCAAAAGGTGAAAGAAAAAAAAACCAAAGAAAGAACAACAAAAAAGTGGAAGTACTATGTTGTGATCTACATTCATTCCCCATAGTCCTTTCTCTCTGAATTCAGATTGCTCTCTCCATCACAAATCTATTGGAATTGCCCTGAATCACCTCATTGTTGGAAAGAGCAATGTCCATCACAGTTGATCATCACATAATCTTTCTGTTGCTGTGTACAGTGTTTTTCTGGTTCTCCTCATTTCATTTAGCATCAGTTCACATAAGTCTCTCCAGGCCTTTCTGAAATCATCCTGCTGATCATTTCTTATAGAACAATAACATTCATATGTCTTAATTTATTCAGCCATTCTCCAATTGATGGGCATTCATTCAGTTTCCAGTTTCTTGATGCCACAAACATTTTTGCACATGTGGGTCCTTTTCCCTTTTTGATGATCTCTTTGAAATACAGACCCATTAAAGACATTGCTGGATCAAAGGGTATGCACAGTTCGATAGCCCTTTGGGCTTGGTCCAAATTTAAGCTCATCATTTCTAACAGCATGGTAGTATTCCATCACAATCATCACATCTTGTTTAGCCATTCCCCAGTTGATGAGCACCCCCTTAATTTCCACTTTGCTACCACAAGTTGAACTGTTGTAAATATTTTAGAACATATAGGCTATTTTTATTTTTCCCTGATCACTTTGGGAAATAGACCTAATGGTTGTATTGCTGGGCCAAAGGTTATACACAATTTTATCCTTCTTTGGGAATAATTCCAGATTGTTCTCCAAAATGATTAAATCAGTTCACAGTTCCACTAACAGTGTATTATTGTCTCCATTTTTCAATATCCCCTTTTTTGTTTGATTTTCCAAACAGCTTGTATTGAATGATTATTTTTAATTATGTTGAGTGATACTAGGATTATAAAAAATCTAGTCTTTCTCTTGTAGTCATTTTTCTTTTCAGATTATTCTATTTAATTGATATATTTTTCTGCTTATTATCTAAAAGCTAGTTACTACTTTAGACACTTAGTAGCTTTGTGACTGGGCCAGTCATTTAATTGTAAAAGTGGGGATAATAATAGCATCTATTTTGTAAGGTTATTTTGAGGATCAGATGAAATAGTATTTGTAAAAAAAAAAAAAAAAAAAAAAAAA